>VXAC01008867.1:42861-177440 GCA_013399225.1 Rhipidura dahli | reverse complement strand
GCGTCCCCTCAGAGAGTGACTTTGCCCGGCGTCCCCTCAGAGAGTGACTTTGCCCCGCGTCCCCTCAGCCAGGGGCCGTGCCCGGCCAGGGACCACGATTCCTGCTGGGGTCCCCGCAGTCCCTCGCAGGCAGGGAGCCCCGGCCGGTGGGGTCGCAAACATGTTCGAAGTGCAAAACGACGAGCGCTTCACTCCCCTCTGGATCGTTCAGAGCTGTCTAACAACTGGAAAAAGTAAAAACGCTTTCTTTTTAGAGGTAGAATAGGAGATTTGAAAGATGAGATCAAGTTTGAGTATGTTGAAGGAATTGGCATGCAGCATCACTCAGTGCAGGTAATCCTTTCACCATAAATAGATATATTATGTCTATTCTGATTATTTTCCCATTTTCTGTCTGGCATATTTAAGATTCTGGCATTTAACTAATAAAATAAGATTTTCTATTACTTTTCAATTCCCATTTTAGTAAAATTCAGTAAAATTCAATTTAAACTAGAAGTAAAACTGGCTACATGGTAAGAGATGTATCACTTTCCTTCTTCATAGGAGTGTGAAGTTTAGGCATCTGAATAAACAAAGGTTACGTAATTGCTTAAGTAAACACTTGGGTAATGTATAAAAGATATAATTAAATATCTCATTCCACCAAGCAATTTAGAAGAATGTAGTGGTAAAACTCTGTTAAAGTTGTGCCAAATTAAACCTGAAAAAACCCCAGTAATTCTTGAGGGTTCTTTTTTTTCCCTTTTGTTATTATTTCAGTTCCTATCATCACTCTGAGTTTATATTTACTTTCATTGCCAGTAGCATCATTCCAGAGAGCCCTCAGCCTCAGCAGCTGCTGTATTCCTTGAGAATCCAATCCAGTGCACTGTGTGGAATAGAGATGCTGTAAGACCGCAGCAATTTAATATTTAATGTGTGTACTCAAAAACTGAGCGGTGTAAGCCAGAGAGGGATGACCGCTATTTCCCCCTGGGCTGCTGGAGTCAGCTCCATCCCATCCCTCCTGCCTTGTGCCATGGCTGCAAATCTTGCTGGAGTCATCTCTATCCCATCCCATGGGATAGAGATGCATGTGCCATCATGGCACACTGCTTTGTGCCATGGCTGCAAACCCTCCCAGTGCCTGGCCTGGAGGAGGCTGGTGCCTTGTGAGGGAGAGGAAGCGTGAAACAGAAGTGCTGGCTCACCTCCCCTGTCTGTGGCCTTCCAGGCTGGCTCAGCACTGAGTTTGCATATGTGAGTTCATGTGGATGTGTGCAGGCTCTTTTCCATGGGTGCAGAGATCACCACTACCTTGGGTGTCACCTTCCCTGCCTGCATGGGTGGCGTTTAACCCAAACCTCTGAAGAGTGAGCATCTCCTGCTGTGTGGCCTGGACAGGCAGGAGGAACACAACAGGCTGAGCCACAGCACAGACAGAGCATTTCTAGACAGTGCCAGCCAGTTCTCAGACAGCTGTAGGAAATGTTTCCAAAGCTGCAGAGAGAATCTTCTTTATCATTTCATGGTGTTTTCAGAGAGGTCACAGCAGAAGGTGACTCCTTCCCCTTGCCAGCAAAGCAGGATGAGGGAAGGCCCTGCTGCACTGAGCTCCACAGCGTTTCCCTGTGCAGGGTCTGATGCCAAGATGAGGTACCCACATACAGTAATTCTTGTTTGCCACCCCACAGCTCTGAGCTAAAATTCAGCAGTGTGTGCAGAACAGGCCTTTCATTGTGATTTGTCCATTTGAAAGCTGCAGCACACTTTGAGACAATTTCTGGAATCCAATCAGGATTGACTATATCAAAGAAAAGGAGCCAAGTTCCACTCCTTGCTTGTGCTCCACTGCAGGCAGGGGTGAGGTGGTGATCAGGCCAGAGGGGAAGTTCATTTGCTTATACTACTCACTTAAAGCAAAACAGGGAAATTCTTCAAATTGGTAGCATTGATAGTCAAGTTAAATTTCTTACCAAAGGAATTATAAAGCAGCAGTGACTGTAGATTTTTGCTTGCCTTGGTTGAAATGTTTAGATATGTATTCGGTCAGGACTTAGACAGAGATCCTGGGCTGTGACTGGGGTGCCTGTTTACTGCTGCAATACAAACACTGCTGCAAGGGATGTTTTGTGGAGGTACATGGAGTTGGACACTGGGGATGTAAATGGGGATTGCTGAGGAAGGTGTTTCTGTGGCCAGCTTTCCCTAGGAAGGGAATTAATATATGTGTAGTGATTGCTATCATATAATTCTGCTCAGTGCAACCTCATCTGTAACTTGACATTGCTTTTGGTGGAAGTATTTGTGAGAATCTGCATCGAGCAAGTGATAACAGGTTCAATTAAATTATTACATTTCTAATGTACGCATTAACAGGGCATGAAGAAACTTCGATTGTGGTTCCAATTTCATCCCATCTTCTTAATTGTATGTGCAGTAACACCACACCTTGACATTTGCAAAGTGGCATCAGATCACCCCGAGTTTGAAATGTGATTCCCAGCCCATGATTATGTAAAATTAAACTGCTGCATAAGTACATTGGGAATTTGCAGGACAACCCCTGCATCAAGGGACAAACAATTAATAACTTTATGAGTGCTTTCCAATTCATTTTTAAAAATACATAGAAGTAAAATATAGTACTGTGCAGACATATGTTTTGGTTTGTTGAGCCTATTTCTGGATACTATTTTGAACACTTCCGTCAGCTGTGCAGTAGCAGACTTCACAAAAAGGTATACTATAAATCACTCTGGGTGTTAGAGCTGACAGCTTTAAATAAATACAGCTGACAGCTCAAATAGCTGTTCCATTGACAGTATGTGGTCTAAATGTGTTAACAAATGCGTAGACTCAGCAGTTTGGGATTAGTTTAGCAAATAAATTACAAAATAATGCTGTGATCCAGCAAAAAGCACAATGCCTGTGTATCCCTGGTCTGAATGCTTTGTTAACACTGCAACAGGCCTGTGGAGCTGTGTGGGAAAACACAACAGTGCAGCTGGAGATGGGCTCCTGCTAAGACAGCCTTCACATCCCCCAGAGCTCTTGTGTTGTGTGTGATGTCAGGGAATGTGAGCAGCACTGTGAGTGTCGTGGTGAGTAATGGTTTAATAATGGATGCCTTTGCTTTGTGGGACCAGAGATTTCATAAAGGAAGGCAGTAACTTTACACTAGCTTGGGTTATGATTAAGAATACAAAGTTACTGAGTAGCAACTGAAACATTGCTTTCATGCAAAACTTGAGATACTGAAATGTGTCTGTTTAATGTTACTAGCCTGGCTCTGAATTAAAGCTGTTAAGAGAAGATGAGGAAGAGGCTAGGCAGTTAAAAAAATTTCAGGTCGGAAGATGGATTATATTAATATGTTAATTATTTCTGTTCTGAGTACTGCAAGAAATGAGAATTGCATTAAGAATGATGTCACAGTTTGACATATTTAAGGCATGGCATTTTTCTGCTTAGAGGTTGAATAAGGCTACGGGGAGGTTTTATGTTTTAATTTTAACTGTTCACAGGCAAGGTAGACTGGCACAAGATATTAGGTGGTACATAACGTGAACAGGGAATAGCACTCTTGAGACCTGTATTTTAAGGAAATCCTAAGTATTCTGGTGTTTTCTAAAAATGTATTTTTATAGTACTTGTATCAGTGAATAATTGTAGTACGCAATGTACAAGTGGCAATCCTCATTACCACTTGCAACTTCCATTGCAATCTGTAAGCAGGACTGCCAGTGATGGGTGATTTCTGACTGCTGCCTTTCATGTCAAATTGTGGTGAATGCAGCAGATTAACTATCATTTCCATACTGTTCATTAAATATATACTTATAGTGAGCACCCATATCCATGTGTTAAATGGAGGTTGAATATGATCAGTTTATTTTGTTGTTCCTTCCTTGTCAGTCAATAAAACCCTGCCCAGGAGCTTTCTCAATTAAGGGGCCTGCCTGAAGCACTGGGAATTCTACATGCCATGTCTCTGGGAGCTTTACCAGAGATGGTTTTTTTTTTAGGCTAGGGAGCAGACAAATATCTTTGTCAGTGAATAAATCCAGTTTGAGTTATGACTATCACATGTTTTACAAGAGTATTCAAAAGTATGATTTAATGTTTCAAGGATCCTGGGGAACTGATATTTTAACTTTAAATGTTTCTTCCTACAAGTCAACAAGTTTTCCCTTACTTAAATCAGCTGGGGTACGTACTGGGGTTTTTAAGGTACCTTTTTTCCTGGTGGAAAGCATGGAAAGTTTCTTTAACTGCAATACTTTGGATGTTTGAGAGACCTTAGAATATCTTGAGTAGAGCAAGTGTATTTTTTTCTGTTTGGTGACCTGCTCCAGCATCCTGTTGCATCTCAGTGGAGAACAACAGAATTTGTACTTTGCCTCTGGGTGTCTTTGTTGAGGTCCACAGTGCAAAGGCTGAGACATTGAGAACATAGAGTTCAGAGTGCAACAGCACCTGGAAAATTCTTTATTTTACAGGCATTTGCTTGCCTGATGTAACATGATTAGTCAAGGTCAGGACACTTAATTGTCAGTGAAATGGAGAGCAGTTTGTTTGTTACTTACATGTGAACTACTCCAAGACCCTTCTGTCATCAGACTGACTTCATTGCCAAGGACACACTTTATTTCTTGTGACTATCCTGTGACATTCATCTTATGCTCTGAGGATGGCAATGGGTCAGTTCCTCATGGGTCAGACCCTCGGCTTGTGTAAATCTGAATAGCTCTGTTTAAGTCACTGATACTCCAGAGATTTATGCCAGGTGAGCATATTTCATAATGTTAAGAAGTAGTATCAAAATTCAATGTTCATTTTTTATCAGTTTGTATTATTTCTGCACAATGAAAGGAAAAGTGTGATGACCACATTAAACTCTCACATGTACTGAGTATACCAGCTTACAAACAACTTGTATACCAAATTAATCTGCTTGAAAACATCTTGAAATGATACAAAAATTCTGTTTTCAATTGTAAACTGTTAAGAATTGTGGATTAATATGTATGTGGGTTTTTTTAAAGGCAACTGATGTTTCTAGCCTGGATTGCCATTGCTTGGCTCCCAAAAGAGTAGGTAGCTGCAGAGAGCACAGAGGAGAACTCAAGGAGGAATCATTATGGAATTTGTTTGAGCTAAGGTGTCTAGGGTGTCTCGGAGGATGGCACTGTATGAAATTTGCTTCACAATGAGAACAAGAGAATTTTAATTTAACTGCTTTTGCTGTGATGATCAGGATGTTTTAACCAACAGAAATTTTTCAAGTACTGTTTTGTTAGGTTTACAACAGACAGGCTGGGAGAGAGCAAAGGCTCAGCAAATGGAAGCATTAATTGTATGGACTCTGTGACTCTGGAAAGTTACATGGTCCTTTCCTCAAGTCCATTCAGACTCGTTAGTGTCTTGCCCAGGAACAGCTGATTATCTCATAAACAGTTCCGTTCTGGGTTTGGTGGTTTTTTGCACAATTACCAGTTTGTAGAGACTTTTGATAAGGAAGAAACGCAGTTAATTTTGAGAGTAGTCGTTTTCAGCAAAGGCAGAAATGCACTGCAACTGCAGTGACTGAACTGGTCACTTTGCTTAAAAGGTTCTGTTGTGCTGTGGTGCCTCTGCAAGCTGCATGTGTGTGACCCGCAACTTGCTGGTGTTGAGAAAGCAAGTGAAAGTATAAATACTCCATCAGAGCATCTGAATATCTCCTTTTCTAATGAGTGAATAGTTTGCTCATAAAAAGACATTTCTTCATCATCCCCAGGGATGGATGCACTTGTGAAGGACATTTTTAACAGGTCAGTCCAGCCCACCAGGGAGAGTACGTTGGAGCTTTGTCAACATGCATTTTTACAAATTCTTCCCTCACCCTTTCAGTCTTCTCTGTTAAGAAAATGAGAAAATACCACCAAGAAGATATCTTGCTTCCCCTCTGCTTCTTAAAACCTCACAGTTGTCTGAAACCTCAAGTCCTCATAGGCTTTCCTTTTAATTCTCTCTGCAGGAAAGCATGTGGTTTCTGCTTTCCTCAACTGTTAATTGGCTGATGTAGAAGAGTGGTTTGAAACTTCAACAGCCTCATGCAGAAGCCACTTCTTAAGCAAAAATATATGACTGCTTTTCACTTGGAAGTCAGTGAGAGATTTTACCCTCACCTATCTCACAACTATATCTGAGTTCCTAGTCTTTAATGGAGGTCTTAATATTCTGAGAATTTAAACTTAATCCAGAAAGCCTAATAGAAACAGAACTCCCACTAATTTCAAAAGATGTTCCATGTATGAGGATCTGATAAGTTCAAGATCTTGGAGGGATTAACACTTTTGGTTTAAGAATTCTCATGTTTCAATATAGGAATCAAAGAAAAAGACACAGGTTACAGTATGTGATTAATTTTTATTGGATATTTTTAAGGGAAGTGTCTGCTAGAGTAGAGGTTAAAACATGGTAAATAGTCCACACAATGAAAAAAAATCAGTAATCAGTGTTCCATTATGTTGCTAAGTCAGTGAAAAAATAACAGACACTGTCAAGATAAATAAGGGACTCCTGATTTTCAAGGTTTTGGGGTGTCTTGTGTAGATTCATCCCAATTCTATATTGTTTGGTCCTTCTGAACCTCTAAGCCTGCACCATTTCCTGGAATTCTGTGAAAGATAAGAGAATATTTTCGTGAAAGAAATATTCACATGAAAGGATTAGAAGTGAAAGATTAGTGGCTTATCAAGAGATTTAGAATAGAAATGAACAGCAAACAGTTAACTGATAGATGGCCAGAGAAGAAATGTGTGGACAAGGGGCATCACCTAAGCATCATCTTCTGAACAACACAAGGAAAAACAGTGTTTTGCTGACACTTAAAGGGAATAATTAAATATTCAGGGTAGTTTTGGCCTTCTCTCTGCATAATACTGATCTGAGGCAAAAATAATGGAATGGCTTATATGGAATTTAAGTAAAAAGTAGTTAAGAGCTAAAGTAAAAAAATGATAAGCAAGCGCATGTGTTTTCTTAGCTGTTTGTAATGCTTCAGACATTGAGAAGTGCTGATTTAGAGCACAGTCTAAAGCTAAAACCACTGTGGTATGATTCTGGGGTGTTGAGTTGTGCAATAAGACACTGTTATTTTAAAGATCTTTTAAATGTTTGACGTCCATGAATTAGAGTATCCGATCAGTCCCATCCCTGAGTGACTGTATTAATATACAGATTGCTTCATAAATCATGTGTGTTTATTCTGGCATAGTTCCTAAGGAACTGGGTTTAATTCCTTCCAAAGAAAGAAACAGAAGAGTTCTGTCCTGCTGGTGCAGTGAGCCAGGGAATCTGCACGCCAGCACATTCCCTGCATGCTATTCCCTAAGCCCCTTTCATGCTCGTCTAGGCAGCTCGCTGCTCCCATGGGGCAAGTTGCCATTAGCTGCAGGCCTTTTGTGTGTGTGCTTTGTCTCCAAAGCACGGCACAGAAATATGGAATTAGGAGATCAGGAGGTTTCTGCACTCTGCAGCCATTGAATCACACCAGTGTTTCCATCCCTGCACAGATCCTGTTGTGGGATCTCATACTGGGGCAGTGACATTTGATCATCCTGTTCTCCTTATCATGCAAAACAAACATGCTGCACATTGAGGATGATTTCAGTGCCCAGAAGAATTTCTGTGGGGCAGTAGCTGCTGGAAACGAGCTAATGTGTGAGCTGTTTGTTCTCCTGTGTACAGCTGGTTCTTTTGTCCTTGATTTTACATTTGTGTATTCCAAGTGATGCCAACGCTGCCTTACATTAGAGTAAGTGGTAGGAGACATAAGGGGCAATTCCTTTCAGAACAACTGGAAATATGGGAGTGAGTGGCAACAGGAAAGTTCCTTAGGGTTTTTTACTTGCTCATGCAAAAGGAGTTGCAGAGATGAACCTGTAAGATCAGGGACCATTTCCACCCTTAAACAGGTTGCTACTCAAGGGTTTCAATAAAACCATCAGCATAAAAGGGAGTCCCACATCACTACAAACATCCTGTGGTGCCTCATTCTGTATTTAAAGCAGGTAATACCTTCAGCCCCGATTTTACCATCCCCGTCATGATCTGCAGCTGCCAAGAAGGTCTTGGTTTCTGAGGTGGTTAACACTCTGGCTCCACACTCAAACCTCTGAAGGAAATACCTTGGGAGGAAACAACTTGGATTTAGATTTTCACACCATAGTATTTTTTATGCTTGTTGTATAATCAAACAACTATCGCTAAGTAATTTACCACAATAGCGAAATCCTTCAAACACTGTTTGGCAAGCTAAATATTAGCTGTATGTATTTCTGCTTTTTAAGTGCAACCCTGATTGAATTGATTCTGTCCACTATGAAAATCCAGCCCCAGGGAGCTCTTTTTTTCCATACTGAACATAAAAGGCAGGTATTATTAATTTGCTTCTCTCTGTGGGGATTATCTATTTAAATACACATTTCACAACCTGCTGAAGGTTTATCAACATTTAGCATCAATTGTGTTCACATTTACTGAAAGTTCTGGATGGAAAAAGTGCTGATTTTTTTGATAGCCTCCAAGCAGTTAACAAAATCCTTACTTGAGCTCATCTTCCTCAATAAAGCCACTTTGATCATTGTCGAGAATCCGGAAGATCTCCTTGAGTTGGCTGCTACTCTTTTTAGACATTCCACTGATCTGAAAGAATTTTTTGGGACTAAAGGAATCTGGAGCTGAAAATAAATTAATAAAGAAATTAACCCCAGACCACTACGTTCACTGTTCCTAAACGGTCTGAGGATGCTACTTTGTTACATTTTAATTGCTCTAAACATGATCAGTAGGTGAAGCCTGTCAAAGAATGAATGAATTTGCAATACTGCCCAATACCCTCCTAAACATCCCACAAAAGTCGTGCAGGGATAAGCTCCAAATTGACAATATAAACCAATTATGAACAAACGTACTGTGACAGCTGAGTAAAGAGATTACAGAAATCTGTTTCCAGTATGCACTTGTTGAATATTTCTTTGGGAATGAGTTAAACTTTCCATGGGTAACACAAAATAATAGATTTTGAGAGTTTTAACTGTTTTCTCACCTTGGCAGTCCCGCAGAGCAGCAGCAATGTCAGAAGGGCTTAGAATGTCTGTAAGGCTCATTTTAAACCTGTACAAAATAGAATATTACAAACAGAGTTTTGAAATGCAAATGCAGCTTACCACGAATGGGGTTTTTCTGTGTTTTGAAGATTACTACAAGGTCAACAAGAGTAGATGAATCTCTTTGATCAAACCAACATCTCTGCTATTCCTTAACAAATTACAGGGTTTAGTACATCACTTCCTTAAAAATAGCAGTGCAGAAATAATGCAATTTAATGAGATGGGTTACATTAACCATGTTGTGAATTGATGATCAATATTTTATCATTTACCTGCAGCCTATGTAAATATAGCACATTTTTAAACTCTATGTAACCATTAAGCTAGTAAATAATTCCAGTCTTACTGGAATGCATGGAATTTGGCAATACAAGTAACAATATATGCAGTTGGAAAAGGAAAGGTAAGAAAATTTGCTTCTATTATCTCCCCCAACAGCCCTAAAGAATAAAAAGAAAACTGATACTTATCTATTTAAGGTCAATCCATAATTCCAGCAATTAAAATATAAACCTTAGAATAATGGTTATTGTACTTACTACTGGTACAGCTCTACACCGTAATCTTATTTAATTAATCTCAAGTCAGCTGCTCACCTTCTGAATTTTCTCAGCTAGGTAAAGGAAAAATAGTTGAGGAGATACCAGGAAAAAAAGTAATGTTGGCTCTGGCTTGCCACTCTGTCTTATAAAGGATTCAAAAGGTTACAATAACCACTACTTAGGTTACACTTTCATGGATCAAATGTTTGAATTGAGACCTGGCTCAAATTCCTTCCTTAACTAATTAAACTTTTTTTTCTATTTATATCCTAAGATAATATAGACAAAAAGAAGAGTTTTTTGAAATAAATCCACTAGTGCTTAATTAAGTACAACTCTGCCATCAGAAACACCTTTCAGCCTCCAAGTATGTTAACAGGTAACCTCTGCACCTGAAAGTCACTCTTCGGAAGATGACTCCAGCAGTCAAATCCTTATGAAAAGAAATGAATGTGTTTTCCCTGAGTCTGTTGATCCTTTGAAATGGAATGTATAAAGGAGGTTGGAGATGAAAGATCAGAGATGACAATGTGTCATTCTGACAAAGATGACTTGCCACTAGGGTAGAGGAAAGCATTTTCTAATCTGGATGATCTTTCTACAGTAAGCTTCATTTTGTATTTCCTGACCATTTTCTGAATTACAGAAACAGAAACCAATGCCTTTAGTGACAGAGAACTATGAACTAGGTAAAGCTGAATAAAATTATCTTGTTGTCAGTATTCATTGGAAGATGATGTATAATCAGTTGGCCTACTTAATAATCAATATTGATTACATTAAATCAATAATAGGCTTACTAGTTGTAGCAAGTTCTACAGGTTGTAGGAATCAGACTTTTTTATTGTGGGAATAGTTTTAAATACATTTTATAACACACACTCTCACAAGCTATTTCATTAATAACGAAATTTTAATTATAGGTTTAAGTAAATGAGAGTTTATTATATATTTCACGAGTATTACTTTTGGAACAAAAAACCTTAAGAAAATTGGTAACAGCAGATTGGAGCTTTTCCTTCTAAGACAAAAATCTGTTTCCATCTTTAATGGGGCAAAATTCCCGGATGAAGACCAGTAAAACTCAAATGTAGTTTGTTCAGTATTTATTGTGTAATACTCAATTGTGTTATCTAAACTAATGTTCCCTGATCCATGAGCATTGTTTTATTTTAAAATGAATGGAAATAGCATGGTATGCCAAAGAGGAATATTTTTATAGTAGCAAGGGTTACACAGGTCTGTTCTGTGGAGCAGAATAATAAATATATCTAAGCCTTGATGTAAGTTAATGAACTACACTGGGTTTACTCCTGCTTGGTTTAATGACAGTGAGAAAAGTGTCACTCATAGCAAATATTCCATAGCACTGTTTGAATTTGGATAGAGAAATGCAAGGTATAAATAACACAAAAAGAAGATTGAATGATATTTTTACCTTTTTTGCTACCTCTTTTGTATGTCAAGGAACTTGGCATAAATCACAAATAATCAGACTTACCTTTGGTCCCAAATACCAGCTGTCCAGGAGCAAACAAATGCTCCTATCTCTTCCTGTGGGAAAACTGGTTATAGTGACCTGGAAGAACATTTTCCTGTTAAACCTAAGAACCCTGGGCAGTTGTAGGTTAGTATTTTGTGATTAAAACAAATTAAACAGTGCTGATTTGTACAAGCTGAAGATCTGATCACATATCTTTTGGTGTTCTTTCCATTTATCTTCTTTAGTCAATACAATCTATTCATGTTGCTTTCTGATTTCCATGACATTATGATCTATCAGGCAGAATGGGTATGAAGTTCATCCTGTGCTTTCTCCAGAATCACCCTGAAATAGCCTTCATCCTCTTAGGCACCTTTTCACACACTGTTGTATTTTCTCCTTTATGATCATCTCAAGTTGATCTGAGTTTGAACAGAAGGGTTCTTTTTTTACTGCCAGGGTGTTTCTAGAGAAAAGGGGTTTTTTCAGTGCTCTGTGACAGTGCCGTACACATTCCTTTATAGGAGACTTCCTTTATTTCTGCTGGCTCCTACATAGTACTCATGGAACTGCTCTCTTTCTTTAAGTGTTTCACTTGCCATACAACACTAATTACTGGCAGTTAATGAGAACGAGGGAATTGAAATGAAGTCAAGGAAAATTATGGGATTGAGGTGAACATATAATACTCAAGCAACTCAAAATGTGTCTGCAACTAATTTGGGCATTGTATTAAAATATAAGAACCAAATGTTCAAAGAACGACATCTGGTTACCTCACACTCTGCCATGGCACACAGTGCTGAGCTGCTTTAATATTTATTCAGCAGTAATAAAATAGCCAGAATTAGTATAATGTTAGATTATGATCTCATATAAAAGTGAGATAATTGCTATGATTGCTTTTGAAGGGATCTTTTAATATTTGAAATTCAGTGCTAACAACAAAAGTGATGGTAATCCTGGCTGAAAGCTGGTTTACAAAAGCCTAAAAGAGCTGAATTTCAGAATCAAGTTGATGTCACTGTACATTGATACAGGTGGGAATCTAGGGTTACTGGGTTTTATTTATTTATTAATGACACTTCATCTGAAGTACAGGTTTCCCTCCACTACAATTAGAATGCAATAATCAGGGATTAGTATATTAAGGGATATTTAAATGAGATAATCTATTTTACATCTGAATTATCTGCCTGTTTTCCTTATTTCTGGGTTTTGTGTTAGCTTAGGTGATTGTAATTACATTATGCATTCAGAAACTGAGATCTCCTAAAGTGGCATTTTAAAAGATGCTATGCAAACAGTGTAACACTATAAAGAAAATCCCTAATAGTTCAACCAGAACAGCTGCCAAGTAATGGGCAGTTAACAACAGTGCAAAAACTGTCACAGAATCTGTGTTTTGCACAGTTTCCAGGAATGTTTAGCACTCATTCCTATAAAATTCAAGACAAATATTAATGTTTGGGTTTTTGTTTATTTGGTTTGGGGTTTTTTTTTCTCTACTAGAGACATCTGAAAGTTCTGTTGGGTTGGTCATCTGAATATCTATGTACTTGCATACCTAGTGTCATTTTCACCTGAGGTGTCTTTACTAAATAATATTAGAGCTTTTTTTTGTTTATTTTCAGACTTCCAGAATTAAGCTTGAAGGTGTGATTCTGAGAAATACACAATATTCATATTGACAAGTTCTTGCTAGAAATCTAAGCATATAAAACAATTGTCTTCAAATCAAGTGCTATTTACTTCTCTAAGAATCAGAGAAAAGTTGTGTTTTGGTAAATCATTGTCAGGTTGTGGACTCGTCTTGTCCCCTTTGTGTTCTGTCTGGCATAAAGTACAGAGTTAATTAGCAGTGGCAGTCAACCAAAGCCATGACTTCAAGCAGATGCAAAAGAAACATCAGCAGTTGTCTCAGGTGAGATCAGAGGAGAGGTGTTAACCTGAGACCAACTACAACAGTGTAAAGAGATGCTGCAGCAGCTGTTCTCAAACCCACACAACTCCATCTTTCAGCCCTGGTTGTGTCAGGGCCAATTGTATCATGATCCTGGATAACAGATTCTGCCTTTGTAATGAGTTTGGAAGTAACTAAAATAGATGCTCAGTAACCTCGGTGATTGACAGTAGTGTTGATGTCTCAGCGGTGACAGCAGAGAATCTTGGTGTGTTTACAGCTATAATCATTGAAAGGGACCTTTACAACAAAATGAATTCTATCCTGCCACTTCAAGTTGTCTCTTAAGGCACATGCTTTAATCACATAGAAATAAAGAAATAATTACAGTATTTCATTTGAATTGTTGCTTGGGCCATAGTATTTTACCATATTTACCAGAGAAGTTTGAGCACATGCTGTAGTGTTTGACTTCTTTGGTCCTGTGCATTGCTGTGGTGGAGGAGGAAAGCCAGGCCCCAGTGACAAAGCTTTCTTTCCCAGCAGCAGGTAGAGGATATTACCCAGAGCACTGAGCAGAGAGCTGGACTAGAGAAGCCAAGATACAAGATAGATTCTGCAGCACTGTGGGTCTGGAGCTAAAGGAAAACAGGTACTTCTCTCACGTTAGGGGAAATACCATATGAACTTTCCTTGGTTCAAATGATTTCCTTATCGTTCTGTGGGAATGAATTTGATTTCTGTTTGAAAATGACAGCAGAATAGACCAACATAGATGAATAACAGTGTCACTAATTCATAAAGTCTGGTCTGATAAACATATTTTTTTTACTTAAAAGGCTGTCCTGGAAGATCTCTGCCAGCATTTGATGTGTGTTTGTCTTTAAAAGCACTTAGAAGTTTTTCTGTGACTCAGTAATGCAATTTTCTGTCTCTGACCCTAAATTTAATTTTCTAACATGTTTCTGTCTGCTGTCAGCATTATAGACAGTGTAAGATGGAGTGATCTTTAAAACTCTACACTGCTCAGGATTTTTGTCTGTTTTAGAAATAACTGTGCCCTAATGTTGGAGGCTGTGAAATAACCTGGATGCTGCCTATTGTGACATGAGAGATAAGCACAGTGCACTACACCGTTACCAAAGGCTCTTTGCACATGGCTGCATTTCACTGTGCCCCACAGTGAAAGGAACCATGGTAAAATAAACCAAACAGCACTGAGATGCTTCCAACCACTTCTGTATTCACTGCCTGTCCTCATTGATTTCAGTGGGATTTTGGCCATCAGTTTCAGCTGTAGGAGGATGTGAGGTGTGTGAACCCTTAGTGAGGTTTGAAGTAGAATTACCCTGTAAATGAGAATTAACTTTATCATAAACAATTGTCAAAAGATGCTTGTTTAACAGAAATAGCCTAAAGAAAGGAGATTCAGATAAACTGTTCAAACACATGCAACAAGCATGTGACAAAATTCTGGTGACAAGAGGCAATCCCATACTTAGGGCCTCAGACCTCCAAATGTCTGATTCCAGCAGAATGTTGTTCACTCTAAGGGAGCTGTTTGGGGATGTATGTTTATGATCCTGCAGCAGTATTTCCAGCTGAGGCACAACTTGAAGAGCTTTCTTAAATCCCAAGGTAAGCAGTTACAGAAACTTCACAGTACCTGACAGGCCATGTGAATGAGAGGCAGAGAGGAAAAGAAAGTGAGTGTGTTCTTGTGCAAAAAACCCAGCATGTTCTCCACTGATCTGCTTAGTGGTAATGCTGGAAGAAGGAAAGGTCTAAAAACGTCTCTAGTCACAAACTCTTCTTAACTTTCTGGAGTGATCACTGAAGTTGATACCAGACTTACCTGGTCATGAATTTTTTACTGTTCTTAATGGAATGGTAAGTGGTGAAATTGTCTTAGATTTGTAGGCCTAGCAGGCTAATCAGGGTGGAAGTAAATGTGGTTAAATAAAGGAGCTGCCTGCTATCTCAGAAGTTATCTGAGCTGTCTGTGCCTTTCTCTCTTATTTAGCCATTAATGTTGGTACAATTCTTGAAAACGTCTGGGTGACCCATATTGCACAAGGAACACATAAAGCATGGTATCAGCTGAGACACAAAGCATTTTCTGACAATAATGAGAGCTTTTAGCCCTGCAATCAGGCTGTCATTATTAATTCTGAAAAAATTCCTTTTTTAATTGCTCTCCTGAGATGACATTGAAATAATGAATGTCAATTTGCTTGATGGATAATTCCTTTTTCACTCTTACAGAAAATTCTACAATATTAGGACCTGATTCATTAATTAGAGTTAATGGAAATATATTTTTGGCTAATGTATAGGGCATGAACACATTAATGAGTATTCATTAAAGTCTTGTAGATTGCTTTAACTTTGTGTAATATGATGATTTTCCCATATTGTATTGATATTTCCTTCCTTCTCCATAATGTCTCATCATAAATATGCTGTGCACAACAACATCTGCAGGCAATTTTGAAATTAAGGTTTTTGATCTGCAAATATTGAAACATCTTCTTGAAGAGCCCCAACAAATACAGTATGAGACAGCCATACAGTAGGCTTTTGCAAGGTTTATGTCCAAGAACAGACTTTTCAAGAGCTCCAAATTTTTTTTAAAAAGAATATGTAGGAGCAACTATAATGTTGGAAATATAATTTAGGATGGTCAAAGCCATCTAGATTTTTTAAGAGGCTGTTTGGCTGAGTGTTTATTTTGGTCATATATTTAAGATAAAACCCCGATACTGTGCAGGGTTTCATAAGGTACTATTAACAGTGAGTCCCTTTTTGTAGCTTAGTTAGATTGCTGTACAATTTTATACTGTGGCAAAATTTTTATGACATCATCACACTCCTGCTTTTCAACCAGAACCCTAACCCAGTGCACAAAATGGATCAACTTCAACTAACGAGCAACTACTCAAAATTTTGCATTCTCCCCATTCCTCATGTCTGTCTGGCTATTTCAATCTGTTTGTAAACAAAAAAAGATTTAATTCTTAGCAATTTTTTTTATGGCACTCTTCATTTTATTATACTTTCCTCACAAACATTGATGCATTTTACAACCCCGTGAGATGTGGGCATTATGTTCTTCTCAGTGCTGAGAAGGAGAAAAGCAGCAGAACGTTGATCATTCGGGCAACATTCCCCCATTTGCTTCCCCCACAAGCACTGGGGCCTTGTTTTTCCGAAGTGCTTTTTGCAGAAGTGGCAGGTAGGGCACGAGAAGTATTCTGGAATTCATCCGAGCCCACAGAACACTGAACTCTCGGCAGTGGAACAACAGTGCCATCGGGTGGGCATAAGGGTGAGGGATTCTTTGGGGAATTTTGAATGTACTGCTATTTCAGTAATCTAAATTTGTCCTGGATCCAATTGATCTTAAATTGATGGCTTAGTTAGTGCAAGGCCCTGCAATACACTTAGTCTCTGAAACACAATCAGTTGCATAAAGAATGACAGAAAAACATATGGAATATTAAAATGCATCTTGATTAAATACCACTGCTACCATTTACTACATCCAGGTTTTACACCTGGACATTTAATTAATTCTGGTTTTTTTTACAACATGTGCTAGATATTTATGCAAATATTGAAAATTTGATGGCCCGTGGAGATGCTTTTAATTTCTCCTCTTAATATTTTTGCTTGTGTCTTTAATGCCCTACATTCAGATGAGCAGAGTGGATTCCAGTTCAGTCCCCCAGTGGCATAGACCTTCTGCTTACAACACCTGGGTGCATGGCTGAAGTAGTGCTGGTACTCCTTCAGATGGTTTCCAGCAATGTGAAACCATTTGCCAATAATTGTTCATGACCTTTCAGGGTACAAAATGTGTAAATAAATGGTAGGTTTGCAATAGGAAAGATTGTTTATGGCACATATTTCTCGGTCTTTATCTTGACTGCTGGTTACGATTTGACCAGTGCTTGAAACTCTGAAAAAGAAGAAAAGGGAATAATAAAATGGGACCTCAGTTTGTAATCACACAGTCAAAAATTTCTTTCATGATTTTTAGAGTTAAAATAGTAAACTAATGGTACTTCCTCTGATAGTCATTCCTTAAAGGTAGCTCTTTGTGTATTGATAATAATAGATACTTAGGCAAAGGAAGTGTTGCATTTAAGTGTCACATTGTATCACAGTTAATTAGCAAAAAGCAGTGAAATTATAGACTGAATTTAGGCTCTAGTCTTGAAAAAAATCTCCATAGATGAGAAAAGCCAGGGGCATAATAGAGGTCAGTTCCTGTTAGATTCTCTCTATAATACAGAGCAGATCTGAGCACCTCAAAATCAGATCCATGACATCCAATACCTGGAGCAGGAGGCCTCAAAGGCAGGTATTATCCTCTTAATAAGGGCAGTCTTACCATCCACTCCAATTTTACCATCTCCATCACTGTCCCCTGCTGCCAGGAATGCCTTGGTCTCAGCATCAGTCAAAGCTCTGGCACTGGCTGAGAAATTCTTCAGGAAAAGTCTGTTAAAGGTGAGAGAACAAATGAGTGAGACATAGTACTGAAAGTGTTCAGGGTTTGGGTTGGTAACAGCTGTAAAATTTCAAGCATAATTAAATTTTTGAGAACTATTTCAATGGCAAAACTTCCTCTAACTTCAGTGAGAGTGAGGGTAAGGAAGTCAGAGGATGCTGCATCACAGCCTGTAAAAATCCTCGGTGGCATCTTGGTTTTGTTGGATTAAAAAGGC
Source organism: Rhipidura dahli (assembly GCA_013399225.1). Taxonomy (NCBI): domain Eukaryota; kingdom Metazoa; phylum Chordata; class Aves; order Passeriformes; family Rhipiduridae; genus Rhipidura; species Rhipidura dahli. Next base: position 159,636 of record VXAC01008867.1, on the reverse strand, counting down.
AAAATTACCACTGACTCTGTAGTGGCAGGGTTCATCTTCCCTCCCTTGTTATCTTGCTTCTTTCTCATAAGATGCAGAATCTTAGCAGCAAGAATTTCTCTAACCTTAATTTTAACTTCAAAGTCAGATGAATGTGATCTTTAAGGTAGAATTCATGTGACAGGAAGAAAGATGAGAGAAAAATGGCCCTTTGAATTTAGGCTGGTAAAAAATCTTATAACGATAAAAAGCAGCTGTAGCAGAGCTTCTATTTTTATCTTCACAGTCTGTCAGTTATTGCTACATGAAATGAGTATTTTCAGTGCTGTCAGAGAGTTTTCCCATTGTGATCCAGCCTTGCCATTGTTATTTCACTTGCAGCTCCTCCAGCACCAGCACTCACACATAGGTGCACAAACATGATTGTCTCCCATGCAAAGGGGCAGGAGGAAGGGGAATATTTCTGATTTTACCATGCAGTTTCAGATGATAAAGCACAACCCTGTTAGTAACCTTTTTATTTACTTACTTCAATTCCTCTTCCTCAATAAAGCCACTCCTGTCCTGGTCAAGAATTCCAAAGACTTTGTCGACTTGGTCTTTGGACTTGGAGTTGAGACCCACTTTGACAAAAAAGGTCTTGTAATCAAATGAATCAGCAGCTGAAATAAGCAGATGGAAACAAGAAGAGATGAAGAAAAGTAGTCAAAAATCAGGAACAAAAAAAAAAATTAGCTTCTTGGTCAAAAAGCAGCAAACAATTCTGCAGTACAGTGAGGGTAATTACAAATCCCAAGTAACAGTCTTGGATTTTCCCGAGTTTATATCAGATCAACGGGATTTTTCCATCAATGGTGTCTCACACCGAGGAAGATAATGAAATAATGACTGTGGTCTTCAGCATGCAGGAACATACCCATGTAAATTGATACTTCACTGAAAGACATATTTGTAGAACATGATGATAAATGTTGTGCTTGTATTGAAATCAGCAGTTTCTCTGAAAAAACAGGATTTCTGCTGTGAGACTTCAGCCTTTGGAATCTTTCATCCTTAAAATTGCTGCAATGCACAGATGATGATGGGAGCCTGTATCTTGGCTGGCCAAGATTAAAAGTCACATCTGTTCCATTACCTTGCATTAAGTAAGAAAGCATTTTTTGTCTCCATTGGAAATGGGACTTTAGGGTAGCAAAGACAGAGGAGTTTGATAAATAAACTGAAAACCCAAATTTAAAGCATAAATATTACCTTGACAGCTCTGCAGACCAGCAGCAATTTCAGCTTCTGTCAGGATACTGGAAAGAGCCATGTCAAGACTACTGCAAAATGAAAAATACTGTTGGGTAGAGCTGGCACTGCTCTTGCTCTCTCAGCTGTGGAGCTGGCCCCAAGGGGAGCCAGGACACCTCAGGGGGCAGGTGAGCCCAGGTCCCAGGGCAGAGCAGGAGAGCTGCCCTGCAGGAGCCAGCTGCTCCATGCTTTAGTTCAGACACACATCGTGCATCTGAGTTCCTGGTGTTCCTGGTTAAGTCTTCAGGTGCACAGGCTGAGGACAAAGACAAATGTATTTACAGAACTGCCCGGCATTCGGGCATCTTTGGTTATTTCCATGCATTTTTTGTGTGAATTATTGTGGTGTCTTCTAAAGCTCCAGAGAAGAGATGGAACTCACCTGGCCACTTAGTTTTCTCCAAGCCAAGAACAGAAAATATTGTCAGGTAAAAGGTCTGCAGAGTCCTCTTGACTTAATTCTTTTTCAAATGACATAGAGAAGGACTTATATAGACCTTAGTTAAGTCCTCTTGACCTTTTACAGAAGTCCTAGAGCCACGTGATGGCTCAGATACCCCAGGGGATAAGTTACTGTGGCTGACAAGACCTGCTAGCTAATCAGATTGATATTTATATCCCAAAGGAATATGTAAGGTTTAGTGCCATATGCAGTAAATCCTCTCAGCTTGCACCTATTTTAGTGAAATGAATTATTTTTAATGTACAAATGAAAAAATACATGCATTTTTAAGTGCTTAATGATAGCAAGAAATGGACATCTTCACAACAGACTTTGACTTTTAAGGGCCCAATCCTGATATGAATTACCCATGAAACACTACTCCTGCAGTTGCCCTAGTAGGCTTCAAAACATACTAATACTGATACATTTGTAACAGATATATCTGATATACAAGTACAAGACAAAACTTCTTCAGCCCAAAGTACTTTTAATAAATTGTTATATTAGCTTTGGTTAGCTATAAAAGTCTCATCTTGACAGCATTTGCTCAGCATTAATGAATTGCACGGTGTACATTTTTAAATCACCCTATTAAATGTGTCCATTTATAAAATGAAGATGCAGGAGGGTGAATCACTTATGGCCAGGAGGGAAACACAGCAGTGAAATCAGTGATAATTTGCTTCTTCCTTGCCATGCTGAAAAAATAAACTTCTGTAAGGTCTCAAACAGCAGCTAAGATGAAACTGCAGCTTTTCTCTTACTGGATATTAATAGGTTATCTCATGAAATTTATTGCAACTTTATGGCACTGAGAATATTTGAAATGGGCCACTGATGTAGAGAAAATCTGATAATTGTATGGGAATTACTGAGCATTCATGAAGTAATCTTTGTGAGGAGCCCCCGCTGAGATTACAAAGCATTTTCAGAGACGAGTTTGGAGTATTTCTGTGGCAAACCAGCACTTGCCCGAAGGTGGCACCAAAGACAGGTGAGTCCAGCCGTGAGAGCGCTGAGGAACTGCGGGAGAGGGGAAATCGAGGACCAGGATGAGAACAGGATAGCAGGAGGGTGTTCATCAGAGAGGGAGAGAGGAAGGAACAGGTATTTAAATGAAAAAAGTCTACTCTACCAAATCGCTTGAAAGAACGGGAATATAAACAGACTAAGCTGAAAAATCTAAGATAACTCCCAAGGGCGTTCCTTTCATGATGATTTAGAAGAGCAGGTTATTTTGTCTGTCTAACAAAAACAGGGTTTACTGGTTTTTTGTTTTTGGTTTTTTTTTTTATTGGCTAAATTTTACAGTCCATTATGGAGATCATTGCAAATATAAAATCAATTTTTTCTGGAAGCCTGGGAGTTAAAGCAGGAAGTCAGTGTCTAGAAAATACTGCCTTTATACAGTCTATTACATGATTAATATGTCGTTGTGCTGGAACAGATGTGATTCCCTTTGAGTCAAGTATTTGCATATTCTACTTGGACAGAAGTTTCCCTTTGAATTTAGGGTCAGTAATCCCTTTGTACCTGCAGGGAAAGGCATTGTCTAAAGGTACCTTCTTTTCCTGTTGTAACTGGAGTGATGGTCTGATTTCCTCTTCTGAAGCTTGATATATGAAATTGACTTTCTTGTTTTCATGACTGTAGGATGACCAACAAATTAAAAGTTCTGGAGCAGCCATATCTCAGCTGCTGATGTGCTCTGTAGATCTTTGGTACAGAAAGTGTACCAGAAAGTCCAGACCAATAGAATGGTATCTTTCAGTGCTTACAATCAAAATGTAATCTAATGTAGAAATTAAGTTTTGTAAAATGTGAACACTTTAGTTCATATTCCACAGTATCCTCTTATTAAAATGTTTTAAAATACATGAAAATTTAATCATAGAAATGTTAGGTACGTGTCTGTTCAGGGATTTAATCAAGATGTGTCTATTTCAGTAACCCATTCCAGGAAATTAATCCAGCCTTGGCCCCCTCTGCCCACACTGTTTGTGTGAAGAGCTCCAGGCGCCTCTGACGATGCTGCATCAAAGATTTTCCACATGGGCTGGCTGCTAACTCAGAGAAGAAACTGTACCAGTCTATGTGTGCAATGAATGTTCTGACATCCCCTTGCCCTTTCTGTGCTCTCTGCTTGTTAGAAGACGACTGAGATTTCAAACAGTTGGAGAGCTGAAATTGAATCTCAAGTTTACAAATGGCTTTTGGATTGGGATTTCCAGAGGAACATGAAGTTAGGGGGCAGCCAGCTTCCAATAAACTCCAGGAGGTTTTATCTCATGCTTGGTCCTGCTCCTCTTTCAGGACAACCCAAAATCTTGGTTTAAGAGAGGTGGTGGATTGAGTGGCTGGAGCACTAGGGTGGTTTGGGACTGTGATCCTGGCCTTCTGTATCCTTCTTCTAAGAGCTCGTGTAGGGCAGTACATTTCTTTGTGTTTTGTTCCTGCTTAAAGGGATCATAGCACATCTTTATTTCACAAGAACTATAGGGAAGATTAGAGATGAAACTGCTCACACAGGGGGATCAAGGGACTGAGGTGTCTGAGAACTCACAGTCTTTGGGCCTAGTGGAATTCAGATCTACCACTCACAATTCAGGTTGCTCTGTAATTGTCCTAAATGAAGGTAAAACACATAAACCACATCTCCTTTATGCTTGGATTTATGAAGCAGACTTATACTGAGCATTATAGTGAGTAGGATGGTCTTTGAACCTGAGAGCAGTGATCAATGTGAAAATACCAGGTGTTGTTAGATTCTTTCTGATTGGATGTAGCATAAACAATTTCTAACAGAATTTTAGATTTCAACTGTATACTCAGCAGTGTTTTATTTGTGTAATTAATTTGTAACAGCTTGTTGCAGAAGATTTAGTCCTTACTTAGAACCTCTCTCCTTGAAGATACTCAAAGTCATCTTAGAGCAATGTGCCCTTCTGAGGGAGTGATTGGGCCAGAGACCTCCAGAGAACCTTTTTATCAGGAATTAGTCTCCCATTCTGTACCTCAATTATGGTAACATTTTGATACCAATCATGTGTCTGTTTGCTACTTCAGCTGGCATTCAGGTAGACATCCTGCAATCAAAGTTTTTCTCTAGCACGATGGCTTTGTCAAGTTCAGAGAATGTTCCATTATATTCCCTAAAAACAGCTGCCACAGACTGAAGTTAATTAAAATGAACCTTTCCAGAAAACTTTACATTTTTTTTGAATTTGTTTCCTTTAGTTGAAAAATACTCCTCTAGTTTGGTTAAAATGTGGATCCTAATGCCCACAGAAACCTTAACAGAGAGTAGGTGGTATTTTTGCTGAAGCCTGTGGGCTTTTTTTTTTTAATTGGGGACTTCTTGGAGATTTATTATAACTCTTCCTAGTGAAATGGCTGGGTGACTTTAATCAGATTTAAAGCACATCATGCTACAAGTCATCATTTAAGAAGAATGGATTTTCTTTTAAGCATAGCTGAAGTTGCAGATTTCACAAGGATTTCCTGATTCTTGGGAGTGCTTCATCCCCCTGTGGTAGCACAAGGCAGTGATGTTCTGCATCTCTGAAATACAGGATGGGCCACAGTGCAGTCTTGCATTTCTTGCATTCCACATGAGACTGTCAGAGGTGTAAGGAATGCGGTGTCAGGTCTGGCACTTCTGGTACTGTATGTGCCATCTGCTTGTGAGCCAGTGACAGGACAGTTTAGTGATCAGCAGTGTGAAGAGCTAATGTATACATTACATCTGGATACTGCTGCAGATCTGGGTAGCCCCAGGTTTTTTTCTTCAGCTGGGAAATAATTAAGGTGAAAGGAACCAACAGAGTCTCATCATTATGCAAAATATTTCAGTGCTGCAATTAACAGCAGCTATAATTTAAGCCCAGATTTAACATCAAAGGCAGTGGGGATAGAATTAGGATTCATAATCGTTATAATTCTGCCAAGGCTTCAGTAAGTCTGATTGCTAGAATTCCTCTTTTGCATTAGCCATCTTAAATCTGTCCACCAGCTCTCTTACATGCCTGGGTAATGAGGGAGCTGTGCTTGCCTCACATAATCATCTTGCAATTCATGGAAATGCCAACACTAGATATTACATAAAAGTTCCAGAAGGCTTTGTTTCTGCTCCTCTTCAAAACAGCTGCCAAATCATAATTATCATTCAGTTTCAGTGAGGAGTATTACAAGGACAGTGTGCTTGTGAGCTGGGGCCACAGCACGGCACCCGGGGAAGGAAACAGCTCAGTCTTGCTGGGGAAATCTCTGACACACTCAGCCAGAAAAGCACAACATCCACTCAGCCTGCTGATGGCTGCATTTAGCCATGAACATTATTTACTTTGTCTGCTAATGAAGACAACGCTATAACCAACTCTAAATCCTGTAAGACACTTAGCAAAGGGAAGATAATTTCTTAGATTTCAGACTGAAGGAAACTGCTGATATTGTGGAACATACAGATGATAATTCATACAATAAATGACAGAGTTGAGTAATGGCCGTTATTAAACAATGTAATCAAAAGCTTTAGGGCAGTCAAACAGCAAGACTGGCTGTAGAAAACACACAGATTCACAGATGTGGCCAAGTATTATTGTTTTGTACATGTTAAGAGACAATAAGCAACAGGCTCGTGATTCATGGAAAAATCTCCAGGTTGTCAGGGGACCGTGGCTTGTGGCAGTGTCAGAGTAGGATTAGACCCTTCTCCTCTATCTCACAGCTGCCTTAGATTTCATGAAAGATAAATCTTCTTAAGGGACAGGCACATTTTAGGCCATAAACACTTTCTGATGATACCATTACACTGTAATCTACTACTTTATTTTGTAAAATTACCCACAAACTTATTCTGTGCTTTAAGCTATGTGTGAACTCCTCTTAAATGTCTTAATTTTTTTTCTCATATTCACAGGGTTAGGACTTAATATGAATTATTTTCAGCTATCTTGTTAGCATTGCTTTTCCTCAAGTATCAGAGAATTAATCAGAAACAAAACTCAATTAAATCAGTACTATTAAGCCTTAGAAAATATCATATAGTTTAAGATCACCAAAATTGTGTTTGGCAAGTCAGCATGCTCAAGTATGAGGATGGGCAACCTAAACAAAATTTTAAAAAGCAGCTTTTTCCCCCAAGGATCTTTTTGTTTGGTTGATTTTTAATCTTTTTTCTCCCCTCTCCCAGCCACAATTTCAATATTATCAGTGGTTGAAAATCACAAAGTGCCTTCTTTTCAGTGGAAATGTAACAATGTCATGTGACCAAAGCATTGCAAGATTTCTCAGCAATCAGGTGTGTGAACTTCATGTGTGGGGAACTGTTAATGCCTGAAACAATATAAAAATGTACAAACACATGCTGAGTGCGAAGTGCCTGCTGGACGAGGTAATTGGCAGAGTCAGTCCAAGGTTCCTTTGGTCTAATGCTGTTTATGCCTTCACCAGAGACTGGAATTCTGTCAAGGAAGAAAGTAAGAAAAGCAGGGAATAAAGCTCATGGGAAGTGTTTTTTTGACATCTTAAAAAAGATAGATAAAAATAACTAAAACTCCTAGGCAGGGAGGGCTCCCAGAGTTATTATAACACTGCACAAGCTCCTGCTAAACTGAGATTCTGGGGGCGTAACAGATTTTTCACTCCTTAAAAAGAGTAAGTGCAGAGAGGAGGAGTGTGTCTGTAAATTTGTATTTGTAGGAAATCCTGACTTAAAGGTAATCTTTACCCCATTACAAACTCTGATAATATCCAAGGAAGAAGAACCTGTAGCTCTCAGGAAGAATAAATTTTTTTCTGATTTTGTTGTTCCAAATAAAAAATATCTGTAGTGAAGAAATTCCAGAATGGGAGATTCAATGGTTAAGGGCTAAGATCTGCATAATATAATGCCCTATTCGGGGCTCATAAACAGAAGCTGCTAAAGCTGCTGCTAAAGCAAATTCCTCCAACAGTGTATCTCTCTCTCCTCCCAAATCTGGCTAAGATTAGCACGTGTGGCTGTTGGAGTTACTGCCACCTGTCCTAGTTCAGCTGAGACAGCCCTGTTTTCAGTGACTTCATCTCTAATACATGATGCATAATGTTCTATTTTTCTGTGCTGCAGTTTCTAAAAGAAATATCCTGGCAAGTTCACATCAACCCAGAGGTTTTCTTCAGGAATTTGACTGAGTTTCTCGAAGGACTGCCTGGTGAAATGTGCACATATCAGATGATTTTCCAGCACAAAATCCTGTGCTGCACCACAGCAGTTGCAGCCTTAAGAAACAATACCATTGGTATTTTACATTAGTGAATTAAGCACTCAGTGATATTGGCCAGTGTTTGATAGTGGAAGATGGAGAAATCAGTTTCTCTAGGTAAAAGTGTGTTTAAAAATGGAAGCATTTTATGGTCAGAAGTGCAGAGTATCCACTGCTGAAATGGAAATTCAGAGAAATTCAGGTGTTCTGAATGTTTTAAGAGTCTGGCACATTGAGTCTATGGATCACTGATTGGAAGACCAGACTCTACACTGGGCCTAAATATTCTGTTGCTGCAACAGAGTCCAAATGGGAATAAAACTATGAAAACAAAGGAGTATTTGCTCATATAAAAATTGTGGCAGAAAGTATCAGGCCAAAGTAGTCGTGTGTATTCTTCATGCCCCAGTTTAAATGCAGCCCAAAATGTGTGCATTTTAAACCACAAATTTTATGAACTTTCCAAAATCTTACCTTCCACTCCAATTTTGCCATCGCCATCAGTGTCTCCTGCAGCCAGAAAAGCCTTGGTCTCTGCCGAGGTGAGGACTCTGGCATTTGAAGAGAAATTCTTCAGGAACAGCCTGAAATAGAACAGGGTACTGTGCTTGAGTTTTACTCTCTGGAATGTCCCATAAGGTAACATATGCTCTTATTATCTGAGGGAATCCACACAGATTCAAGGAAAGACAAGGATTTGTGTTTTATTTTTAAAATAACATCAAGGGTTTCTTCTAGGACACCAAGCGAGTTCAAAGAGTTTCGTTGTTTAAAGAAATAGAGCAGCTGAACAGTACTTACTGCAGCTCCTCTTCTTCAATGAAACCACTCTTGTCCTGATCAAGGATTCCAAAAACTTTCTTTATCTGATCAGGAGTCTTGCTGGATAAACCAACCATGGAGAAGAAAGACTTGTAGTTGAAGGAATCATCAGCTGGAAGAAACAGAAGTTGTTAAATATTCTCCCTTGAAGTTGCTACTACTGTATGTATTCCTTGTGAATATGTATGTCTTAAGCATCAGCCTGCTCCTCTTTCTTTTGCTCCCTGGCGTGGCAAAAGAGCACACACTGAATAATAATTTCCTTTTTTAATCACTCTGTGCCTGTGGTCATGTTTCCTTTCAGCCAGTTTGAAGTTTTCCGCTGCAATGCACATTCTGCTAAATCAGGATTTATGCAATGTGTCACATGCAATTAATAATAAATATTGAGAGGGTGCTACTGTGACTTACAGACAACTCCTGTAATTCTTAATTCATTTTCATGGAGTCCTTGCTTAGATGAAAAATTTGATAGAAAAGTAAGTAATGCACAGACAAACAAGATCTTTGGGTATTTGGGAAATTGGCTCGAACTTACTGAGCAGCTCTTAAGAGAAGTGAGACTGGTCTTTGCTTCACAAATGACACTGATTCTGCAAGCTGAGGCTTTTTCTGACATTTTGAAGGAAAAGGCTAACTTTAGATTTAAGTCTTTAACAGGTTTAGACACCAACAGCTTAGTGTTAAGCCAGCCCTAACTGCAACTGTGGCCCTTTAATTGCCGCTCACCACTTGTGAGACCTTTTGAATTTAAGGGGCTATATTGTAATGTAGCTTAGAAAGAGATCTCACAGGGAAGGAATCTAAGGGGAAAATGATAGGCATGTCATCTTAAGACATAAAAATGATATGCATCTTCTGTCTGCAGAGCAACCATTCCTTACCCTGGCAGCTGGAGAGAGCAGATTCAATATCTTTAGCAGAGAGGATGTCAGTGATGGCCATTGTTGAACTGTAAAATAAATTAAATGTGAGCTACTTAGTCATTAAAATGACTTCTCTCCTACTTTCATGGCTCTATTTGAAGTTGCTGCAGTGGCAGTGTGTGATAGGGGAGACATTTTTCATCTGATGGCAAGTGGAGCACAGTGTAACAGATGTCTGCAGCAGGTGCTTCCTCTGAAAGCCGGGAATGAGGGAGGAATTCTGCACTCAGGAGCGTGGGGCTTCGGGAAGATCTGATGCCTCTGCTGCTCTGGGAGAGCAAATCAAAGGTGTCCAGCACCACAGAACTTCATGACTTCTGTGTGGGTTTTCCTGGAGGTGGATTATTACTCAGTAAAACCCAGAATGTATTCACAGCACACACAAGAGAGAAGGTTTGCTATGCCCCCTAGAACTATGTGTGGAATAAGCGTAACTGGCATGTTAAAAATCCAGTATTATTATCAATAGATGTAGTGATCTCCACAAATAATGAAAATATTAGTGTAGAATTAGTAATAGCAATTTTACTCACGTAAATTTGGAGATTAAGTTCTCCCCTCTTTGGCTGCAACAATAAATGTGGCTGGCTGGGCTACTGCATCACTGAAAGACTACACTTCATGAGAGCTTTGGAAGAAGTTTTTTGACAGTATTTTCTGAGTTGTTTTTGGTTTTTTTTCACTCTATAGAATTATGGGTTTTAATACACTATATTTTTGCCCAGATTTGGGCATTTCAGTAGATTGTTGTCTTTAGAAGAGCAGTTTCATGACTTAATAGTAGAGCAGAGGAGGTGTTTTCTTCTGATACAGCAGCACTTCAGAGAAAAATACTCTGTGCCATTCAGCCACCAACAGCTGCAATAGTTTGCCAAAGCAATATGCATCACCTAACAAAATGCTATAATGTCTGAATTCCTAATCCATTTTAGTGCATTGATGCATTTACAGTTTGATAAACTACACACACCAGTGCAGACAAGTTACAGTTTAAACCTTGCAATATTACTCTTAATTCATGTTAGTGAAAAAGGGGACTAAGGCATAGAAAAGTTATTTTTGAAAGTCACAAGAGAATAGAAATAACCTTTCATTAATCCCTAACTGGTCTTCAGCAACATCATTCTTCCTGTTTAAGCACAGAATGAGAAGGAATCAACTGGTGGGATCCATTTATAGTCTCGGCACTGGTTTGAGATCTAAACACAAGTTTAAACTTTGCCTGAAATATGAAATGGCTGCATCTGTACCTGTTGGTTTGTAGCAGAAGAAATTGTCAATCATTTTAGTCCCTTTCTGAATATCTCAAAACTGTTAAGAAAGCAATGGGACCCATTACCACTGATGGCAATGGATCCTTCCCCGGGCTCAGGCAGCTGAGTTATTTTTCTTTTACTAGCAGTTATTTTGTCCCACCGGTTTCTTGTGCAAAATACTTGCCCCTCTCAGCATTAGGCAAGATAATTTGAAGCTCAGATGTTCACCTAATTCTCACTGCTGACAGGACTAAAAAGGGGAAGAATTGAAAGAAAAACTAAAAATTGAAGCATTTTTTATAAGGGGCATCATTCCTGTCTTGTTCCATCCTATTATCCAAATGCTGATTCTATTCTATGCCACCTTGTAAAGATACAACATACTAGAAGCTGAGATAAAAACAGATATTTTAATTGCTTTCCATTTAGGGAACATTTTGCTTTTGTGTTTCTTTGAAAGCAGAAGATCTAATCAGCTTACCTTTGTGGTCTTCTTGACTGGCTGAGGACACAGTCAGGTTGGGAGGAAGGCACTTGCTGTGTGTCTCCAGCAGAGCTGAGCTTGCATATATATACTTTAAGTTGTATACCATATACAGATTTTAGATTTCAGCGTCACGAAGGGGGAATGGTGTCAAATGAACTTGCCTAACTAATCATCTTGCACTATTTTTATCTCAAGAGAATACATATGATATTTGCAAACGAAACAAGATAAGTGGCCAGATAGGCAAAAAGAACAGAGTCATGTCAAATTTCCTCTGATTTAAGCAGAAAACACCAGCTTCTCCATGTGATGTAGGGCAAGACAAAAACCCCCACTATCTCATATGTCTGATCTGAGGAGTCAGATGAAATGAAGCACAATAACTTCTGAAGAGGCGTCTTTAATGAATGTTTAAATGGGATCACTTGTTATCTTATCTGTAGACACTACGTGTTATTACACGAGTTTCATCATTGGAGCACTAAACAAAAAGAAAAAATTAAAAGTATCCTGTTCAGGTATTGTTTGCATAGCAAACCAGTCAGGGAAAATAGTAGCCATATTGTCTCCCAGAATGTCTGATCTGTTGTTGTTTTGAAAAAAAACCCAAAACCACACAGTTAATTTGTTGCTATAGGAGGTAAAATAATATTATGTCAATCCATCAGAACAGTTGGTTGGGGGAGGGTATTTCATCTGCTATGTTTCCAGAGAAAATCTTACCATTCTGCAAGATTCTGACAACCTGTTTAGTAGGCTATGTATGAAGCAAAGGGGTTGTGATCTGCCCAGCTGTCTCTGAGACAAAAGTCCCTCAGCCCTACATGAAAGATCTTTGCTTTCAGAATAAAGAGAAAAATTTCAATAGCAACATCATTGCTATAACCATATCTGAAGAGTGTCTTTTCAGTTTTCAGCCTGTCTTCAATCTCTTTTAGAAGAATGATTATTTTCTAGAATTGTTTGGCCAGTGCTGCGTTCCTTCGTACTGGTTACTTTTTCATGGATATAATTTGATCATCTCAATTTTCTTTCACGAATGCTGTAGCCTGACTGGGTGAGGAGCCTGTCAGCTTGGATCTCACTTGTGGTTTGAGGTAGCAGAACAGTGAAAGACAACTCATATGGATGACAGCACAGGGGATCATTATGGCCAGGATTAAGGGATGGCAAGGGATGACAGTGCAATTGGCATCACAGCTTGAGGTGGTGGCACCGTGAGAGGTGATAGTGCAGAGACTCTCTTAATGTTACAGAGAGTATCAAGGCATCTCTTTTCCAAAGCATTTCCCTCTAAGATGGAAGAAAGACCCAGCCAGTCACTGAAGCCATTACAAAAGGTTGTCTTTGTGTGAAGGAGGTGTTACTTCATTTGCAGCATATAAACGTAAGAAAAATTATTGCTAGGAGTTTTTTACCTTTTTACAAATTCTACAAGTCTGTCCCCCACAAAACATTTCAGACACAGATAATTATTTTGCAGGGAAGAAGCATTGGTTAAGAATGGCTGTGGAGATTTCAGCTTTCCCTGTTTTCTGAATGGGTTCTTGACCAGCTGACTCTGAAAAATTTCAAGAAGAATTTGATGGAGCGATATTTAATACTGGCTCTTGTTGTCACTTGTGACATCTGGTAGAAGGGATACAAATACCATTTTCCCCCCTCAAACTCTTCTAAGAAATTATTTTTATTCTAAATGGGGAAAAAAATTCCCCTCCCTTTTACACACACCACCCTTTTGTCCCCCACCAATCTGGAAAATTGTCTACATAGTGCCAACAACTGATGTGCACTACGTAGGGTGTCCAACATAAAAACTGATGGCATGATATGACCTAATGAAGCTAAGTTAAGAGGAAGGCCAAATTCTGCTGAAACTCTTGGACTGCAGGAGTCTGCATGGGAATTTGGTCCCTGGTGTCTATTTCAGAGAATGCATTTGATTTTAGATGCAATGGCTTCTCATTTTGCCCAGAGCTAATTCCACATATGTTAACCCCTCGCCCCCTCTCTTCCCTTTAAAAATAGCATTGATTGCTGTTATTTCCCTTAATGCCTGTGGACTGCTGTCATTAGTTTGAACTTTAGTATGTGTAGCACATAAGGATGCAGTCTTTAAAAGTGTGCTTTGTTTTCCAAGAGGCTTTGTCAAGGTAATTCCTTTTATGCCCCAAGATTTTAAGGATAAAGCATGTAGTCAAATGATTTATGGCTCTGTTCAGCTGGATTCAGACTCCAGCAAATTTTGGAGTCACTTTTGCAGTAAGATTGGAGGCACTAGAGATCCAGAACATGTGCACTGATGAAATGCATAGGGATCATGTAACTATTTACAACCAGCCTCCAACAACCATTTTCTTTTCAAGCACCACATTAGAGATTACACAAACATCTGTCTGGTCACTTTTACTTTCTTAAATCAAATACTGTTAGGAACTTTGCAGCTGGCATCCAACTTGGCAGGGGAAGAACTGGGGAAGTATGAAAAAGTAAGGAAAATAGCTTGTCAAGGTACCACTAAAAGCAGTTTTAAACCCTTGGATTTGAGCATTTCTCTTTGCTCAAGGCTCTTTGCCTTATGGAGGCATGGCATTGTTATATTCTTCCCATTTTAACCTTAATTCTTTTAACATCTGCAGCTCCCTCCCCAGGTTGAAAAGCTGTATTCTAGGTCATCATAAGTTCTGTGATTGTTCTATAATCTGTTCTTGTCATTCTTCTTTGAGTGCTGATGTGAATCCTGTGCAAGAGAATGACAGAAGTGCAGCAAACAGTTGTGTGAGTGCCTGCTTTAATTTAAATAAGTGTGACTTGCTGCCTTGTATATGCCTGAGATCATTTTCAGATGAATGAGATGAATGCTTCTGATAGGGGTATCCATGGTCACGAGTCAGGGAACAGGGATCACCTGACAAAATGTGTTTAACCTATTGTTAAATGACAAGTGAGTAGTGAGAGTGGAATATTCATTCAACTTGTAATTTGCTTTGGGAATACGTGAGATGAAAGGAGCTCTGTGGATGTAATTTAATGTAATTGTATTAATGCATCACGCTCCAGTCATTTGAGGAATGTAACTCTTGGAGAGATCTGGAAATATTTGTGAGTGGTTTTAGGTTTATATTACTTAACCTACCATCTGTAGACACCTCATAACTACCCCCCACTAAAATGCTGAATAAAGAAAAATGCTGGAACTGTTGCTATGGGGGAAGAAGGCTGTATGTGGGAAATATACCAAATAGCATCTGGTTTATTTTTGCAAACTTGAAAAAAAGCTTACTACTTTTGAAAGTATCCTAATAAAAATGGCAATAACAAGGTATGTGTAGGATAATCATGATTTTGAGTAGAAAATAAAATCACTTCTGCCAAGGCAAACTTCTCTAGCTATGTTGGAAGCAAAGACACATGCTGAAAACAGAACTTTGATTCAATATTTGATCTACCATATTCTGTTCTTGAGCTGTGTTCTTCAAATCCCGTGTGGTAAAATCCCTCAAGGGGATCCCTGTTACAGGAATTGTAACTTTAGTCTGTGTGTTTACTCTACGTAGCCTGGTGCAGTCCTGCTCCATGACTGTGGTTTATAAGCACTATAAATAATCCTCAGTTGCAGCAAGCTTTCAAATATAGATGTGTTTGAAATGAACTCAGATGTTTTTCAGCCTGTCTGTGTGTGCTGGTGTAGTCCCTATCCCCCTGTGTAAACAGTGGCTCCCCCATAAACAGCAACAACTCCTTGGGTTGTGTAAGTGCAGGAGCACACAGCAAGAGCTGGGTCATTATCTGTGCTGATGCTGATCTGGTACTGATGCTGCTGAATAAAGCAGGTCCTTTGATTCTTCTGGCAGAGTTGCTTTCCAAGGAGATATAGATATATATATTCCGAGGATATATGGGTTTCAAAACCCCCAAATGCTGACTAAGAGATGTTTTCTCTGTGCACAAATCTGACTTACAGGTGCCCAGTGAGGTGTGACTTGATTCCCCGCTCCTCCATTTGCTGAATTCAGGAAATTGTCAGGATTTGTCCCAGCTCCTTCCAGCCTGGAGTGCTGGGCTTCTTTTCTACGCAAACTAGAGCGTGATAAGGGGCTGATGTGTGTTTGGGTATTGTCCAAACGTGGAGTTCATGTCTCCAGGGCACAGCACCCGGACACAGGAACTCAGAAGCATTCCTTCATCCCTCATTAGACATTGCCAACAATACAGACAATAATTAGAATGAGGACTGTAGAAAAGTAAGCTGAATGAATATGGAAATCGGTACTGGAGACATAACGGCATCGGATATGAAAGCATCAAGTCTTTACAAACAAGAGTCCATTGAGCATTTGAGAGCTAAGCCTGGTTTAATCAAACGGTGCATCAATGAAGTGATTCCACTGCTCAAATATTTGAAGGATCAGTGGGATGAAAAGACAGAAGCAGGCATTGTTCTTCCTATACAGTGGTGCATTTGTGCTGTAGCTCCTGAGTGATATCAGTGCCCAGATAACCCAGTGATTTCAAGCTTTATTGTATAGCAGAGGACAACCCAGACAGCAAATGCAAGTTCTTCTTTTCCATTTATGGACAAGCCACATTATAATTACTGTGGGTTTTATTGGCAAATTGCTGCAGTCAGGTGTAAAGTAAATTACTTCAAATCTGTTTCTCTGAATGAAAAATTAAATTTATTGTATTCAAGTCATGAATTCACTTAGCAGTCTTAGTTGAATTGTAATGGCCTCCATCTGAGCTGAAATATAGCACTGACTGTGCCTTGCTAAAAAGAATACATTTAGAAAGGAATTTTACTAAACAGGAAGCTTAATGAGAAAAAGGGTAGGCAAATCTCTAGAGCAGGAGGTCTTGGAACAGGAATTCCAGCCTGGCCGTGCCTGGTTCACTGTTAGAGCAGAAAATGCCCTTGAACTGCAGAGGAATTGAACTTGAGCTCCTGCTCACACAGGAGGAGGTAAATGGAGAGGTGCTTGATGCACTTTTGATTCTCTGAGACTACTCACAGAGTAACTTCATAACACAGAGACAACAAGTGGTGAAAAAAAGTCTTGAGATTCTTGCATCAATCTTACAAATTTTAAAGGGTTTGTTTTATTATTTTGACTTTTGCATTTGGATACACCATACAGCTACACCCAGATTTGAAAATCCAGATGGTGAAAGAAGAAAGTGTCTTGCTGGTTCCCAATTTCTCCATATTGGCTTGTCCCTTTCTGAGTAGAGGTAGATGAAAGCAGGTGATAAGGAGAATAAATGCATAAGTACTTTGCTGAATTTGAAAAGTAAGAGCATTCTGCAAATGTATTCTATGTCCTACACTACGCTGAGCTGGCCTGTACAAGCTGTAGTTCTGGGCAAAATTTGTCACGTAGAATTTTTTCTGGAAAGTTAATTACTTCTGCGGTCAATGTGATGATATTGAAATTTGATTATTAAATGAAATGTGAAGCCTTTACTAAGAAATGCTTCAAAGCTGTTATCTCAGAACACCATGGCAAGGTAATTTCAGAATACCAGATCCCAGCTACTTCCTGAATGTTGCAGCTATATAAAACCTTACTGAACAGTGATGTTGAAAAATGTATGTTAATCAGTGCAGATCTTCCCCATCACCTAACCCTGTAATTGATGGTGCCATCAACAGCAGAGACAGTCATTTAAATTATGAATGCTTCTGGTTATGAATGATGGATTTTTTTGGCATAGAAATTAAAGAGTATGCATTATTAGAACGAGTAGAAGAATTCAAGTCATGCTTTGGAGAAAAGTACAAAGTTAGGCATGGTTTAACATTCATGAATATTTGGCTAGCAAGCTGGTTTTTCTATTAAATACGTAGGTATTACAAAACAGATAGAGAAGCATCCATTGAATAAGGTTTGAAAATTGTTCTAAGCCTTGTTGAAGCTGATGCATAAGGCCACCACTCTTAAATTAAAATCTCTATAAGCAGTTGTGTCAGTGCCTTTATGGATGCAAGAAAATGAAACGATTAGCCTGATCTTTGTAATTTTGTTCCATTTTGATGGAGCCAGTCCTGGGAGGTTTCTGGGCAGTGGCTCTGATGGATCTGAGAGAGACTCACTACACAGAGTGAGCCACTGCTCTGTGGTGTTTGCTTGGACTTCTATAATCACCTTCATTTGCAGAACACATTTCTATTTAGACCCTGACTGTATGGACAGCTCAGTGTTATTAACAAAAGGAAAACATGGAAACTTATCTTCTGCTGATATGGCCAGCAGGTTGTCTTCCAAGAGGGGGATTTCCTCTGAGTGAGTGGAATTGGATTTCACCCAGTTTTAAAACTAGAAGTATGAAAAACATGATCTGATAATCAGGCAGCACTTGCATCTTGGTGTCCTAATTCTGCCAGTTCTCGAGCAACCCCCCAGAGTTTTCCGAGGAAAACTGCATAAACAACAACAATGGCAAAAATAGCAAGACTGCTGTTAGAGAAATAAACTCAGTCGGGAAAATGGAAAATAAAGGTGCAATCATTAGAGGTTAAAATGCTGTAACAACCTTTCCACAACAGAAACATCCATAAACCTCCTGGAGGCTGCAGGCTGTGGGGTATCCCCTGAGTAGGGACATCACCAGGGATGTGGGATTTGAGAGCACAGATTCGGGAATGTGGCCATGGTGCTTTGGCTCTCGTTATCTCAGGCTCTCCAGTAAGCCCAGTTCAAGCTGGGTGGCTCAGGAAGGTCACAGCTGTCCCTGGGCAGTGCAGAGCCAGCGCAGCACAGCCAGCTCAGCTGTGCCTCTGGGGAGTCAAACAGCCTCAAATTCAGCTTTCCCAAAAGAGCAAAACCTGTTTAGAGACACTGTCTCAGGACTGGGCAGAGTTTGAGATTTTTCTGGCTTATTTAAAATAATCTGGGTAAGCCCCACAGAAAGAGAGCAGCCATTTGTTCCCCTGAGAAGATCTGACGTCCTCCCCAGTGTGAGCAGTGCCTGTGGGCCAGTTCCTACATCAGATTTACAACCCTGCCATAAGCAGCAGGAGTAGGACTGAGTATCCCAACCTGCTTTCTTGGCATGACATGGGCCTGATGTAAAAAATACAAAATTGAGCTAATATAGTTACTAATCTGTCTGAGTCCAGGGAATGCTGAACACATGTGGAGCAGATGGAAGAGATTAAAAAAACATAGAATTATAGACGAGAAATGTTTACAATTAAAGCAACAAACATGAGATCCTCTGTAGTCCTTTTCCTGAATATTTTGAAAGGCATTAGGGTGAAAAAGGCTTGACATACAAAAACTATTTGACTCAAACAATACTTTTCAAAATAATCTTTTCCCCTTCACTCCATCCTAGCAAAGGAAAATCCATGTGTTTAACACCACCAATTAATTTAGACCATTTTAAGTTGTCTGATGAACCTGATAATTCAGCTTGCCCTCTACTGTTTCAGCTACTAAGGAAATTCCAGTTAGGGACTGCTAGATCAGATATCCTGTGTCTCAGCTGACCCAAAATCCCCATGATGGTGTTAGCACCATTCTTAAGAGAACCATGCAGACTTAGTGAATAACAGACTTGTTTACCTGAATATGGCAGAGCATTTAATTTAAAGGATACCAGCATCAGTATTAGAAAACACAAAGTATTGTGCTGCTGCTCACAAGCCTCGTGATGTGATCTTGGTGCAAAAGCAGCAGTACAAAATTGAAAAGGACCACGAATTTTACTCCAGCCCCAGGGTTTTCTAAAAGCACAGGCTCTCAACCTAGTTTGTGTTAAGATTTTTTTTTTTCAGATCCCTGACAGGGTGTAAAATTACAGACTGGTCAACGCAGATAAAGCTGAAACATATATTCAGGCACAGTGAGAGTTTAGGGCTATATTTAACAAAAGCACTGAGTTCTGTGTTTGGGGAATACACTCTGCCTCCATACCCAAAAGAGTCACCAGAATCCAAATTCTCTCTAGCTTCTCCTGTTGATCACATCCCACTCAGTGGTTTCAAATTTTATCAGATTGTGCCTGTTTAGGGAAAGAGGTATGTTTTTGAGGTAAATACATACACGGAAGATAGGTTTTTAAAATGCATCCAATTTTTAACTTTCAAGGACTTAATGTCTTTTCTCCATAGTGCTGCTAAAAATGCAGCCTTGGATTTCCTTTTCATGCAAGGGAAAGCATGCAGTCTTGACAAGCTTGGGAGCAGGGACATATTTTCTGATGTTGCCTGCAGCACATCTGTGCACAGAGCTATTTCTGCCTTTATCTCTCAGCTGATAACATCAGACTTCTGGAGTTCAGTTTTTGAAGGAGCTGCGGACCAAATGCTGAGTTTTAAAGATCTGTCTGTAAATACCATAGTAGAACTCCTGGTACAGTGCAAAACCTGGGCAAAGTGGCTCTTCTTAACACTGAAAATTAGGTTCTCTCCCCAGACAGATGTACTGGTTGTATTGTATTGACTGATAAGTATTTGCAATGAATACTGTAAAGTTCATTTCTTTGAATCATATATGACAGGACTCTTTTCTGGTGGTAATGGCTATCTCTGTTCTGGGGAGCACAGAGCACTTTCCAGATTTTTCTGAGATGGTTTGTATTATCTGACATTTCTGCAGGCAACGTTTGCTTAGTGGTGAATTGGATTGTAAATCCTACAGCTGTGAAGTTGTAGCAAACAGGAGTCTTGGCAAATTTCTAAATAAAGCTCTGGTAAGGAGTGAGTGGGAATTGAATACAGATTGTGGAATCAATCTCTCAATGCGTTTTGATAAGGGTAAAGAGCCTGTACAATAGGGGTTTTTATTGCACCACTAAGTATGACAGCACTGAAATTTATTATATGCTCCCATTTATATTATTTTCCTTTCCTTTTTATTCTTATAAAACCTTTCAAATACAAAAGGCTGTTTCTCTGTAAATTCTTCAGCTGTGAGGATTTAAATACAAATAAAAAGTTAAGAGGCCACAATCCCAATGCTGAGAAACTCAAAGGTTTTATAACAATAAAAAGAAAAGAAAAGAAAAGAAAAATAATTATTTTCCCTGTTCATGGAAATGCAGGCTCTGTATGTGTGTGGTATGTCAGACTTTGCTTTATGAATTTTGTGCTGATAGCTTGATAAGAAGAGGATGCTCTGAGAACTGCACTGGTGGTTTTATTCTGCTCTGAGGAGTCTCTCTGTCCAGAAGGAGATTTTCTGGGCAAATGAATCAAGCTGAAATCCCAGCACATCTCACCCTGGGTACCCCACAGTCTGTCTGGGCCCAGCCATGTCCCTGTGTCCTTCTCTTCATGCAGCACAGTGACAGTTCCTGGGCTGATAAAGGCTGGACACAGCTCTTTCAGAGGCTGCTGCTGTCATTCCTCTGTTGGCTGGAGAACAGATTGCAGAATGAAATTTACTTTCCCTGACAGGAATAAATACAATACACAGACAACACAGTGTTCCTGGGTCCAAAAGAAGGCAATTCCATGGATTTCTACTGGGACTGGAGTAAGATTTAGTCTGGCAAGCAATGCCCTAATTTATAAATTATAGGGACAAATATTTGATATTTATAAATGCCTACTATATGAGACTTCCTGTTTCCATTTAAGTCAATGGCAAAATTCCCATGGACTTGAATGGTAACCTGATCTGGATCACAATAAGACATGTTTCCCATTAAAATCATATTACAATTAACACTGGGAAACTGCTTAACAAGGTGGACCTGATAGCTACAGAAGTTGTGGGTCATTAATATGAATTGAATCTTTCTTTGTTTCTCTACTACTTGAATTGAAAATTAAGTAGTGTCCTTGTTTTTACCAAGATCTGTAAATTTTTCATCCTGTACCTCATCATGGTTAAAGCCATCTTAGTATACATTGTGACCACTGTCAAAACATGTGGAAGTTTCTGTTAAGGTGATGTGGTTATTATCAGCCATGTTCTTAAATTTATTTCCCACCCAGAAGAGGAACATTTCAACACATGGTCAAAAAAAGAGGGTAATTGCCAGTAGAAGGAGGAAACAGACACTCTTCAGGCAGCAGTGGTTGCAGGATACCCAGGAATGGCAGCAGGTATTTGGCTGAGCAGTTCACATGGCAGAGTTTAGGAGTAAGGACCTGCCCTGGCAGGGATCAAGAGCAAGCACAGGACTGGACCCACTGCTGTACATCTGTAGTTCTGCCTCCAGGGAACACCTGTCTTTGGATGTAAATCATTTATGCTTATCAGAGAGAGGAATGCAAAACCCTGGATGGACTATCTGAATTCTAATTCTGATGTTGGTGTTGAGCCTCCCTGTGGCCCTGGACAGCTGATGTTTACTGTGTGCTTTGTGCCAGTACCTCCCTGTGCAGTTTGCCACAGGCATTGAAGTGATAGGCTTTGTCCTTAGAAAAGGGTGAAAGAAAGAGGTCAAAGCCGAAAGGGAAAATTGTTGATATTGTCTCAGTGTATGTTGAATAGATTCTTGTGCTACAAACTGCTTCATTACAAGAGAGATGATTCTAGGACTCAGATTCTACTCACTATAAGCGTATCACAAAAGGTTCCTGTGTGTTCCTCAAGCTGCTGTTTCCCTATAAGCAAAACTGGGCTAATCTCAGTAGAGGCTGGCAGGTGTGCATGAACTCCACAGTTATTGTTAATGGTTTCTGGAGATGAAAAATGGTACTGAAATACAGGCCAGTTGTTTTTGTTGATGGGTTATTTTGTTTTGTTTTAATTCGGTTTGGTTGAGCTTTTATCTTTTCTGTAAGTTCTTCTGTTCGGTAAAAACAGAATTTGAGTTACACTGGTCATAAGTTCTTGCTTATCCCTATATTGACAAAGCTTCAGCTTTTGCCTGATTAAATCTGCCTTCTGGTAGATTTGGTCCATGTATATGAATATTCCCAGCTATCAAGATGGTAGTTTTATTTTAAACTAAAATAATCCCATCTGATCTGCTATGAGAACCAATAATAAATGGCAAAGTACTCAATTCAGAAAAATAAAATTATGAATATTTTTTCTGTACTTCATTTTGTTCAGTGCAGTTTATCTTGGGTTGGGGAGAGAAACAAATATTGTTATGGAGAGCAAAGAAACAGTGCAAATATGTTTATGTATTTCTAATTTTGTCTTGGGTGTTGAATTGCCCTGGGTTCAGTTGCATAATGATAAGTAAAGCAACTGGACACAATCCAGTGCAAAGTGATGCATGAAACCAGCACTTTTCCCCCCTAGTGTGTGAAAATTTGTATCAGCAAGAAACAGATAGTCTAACTTGTATGTAGCTGGAGACCTGCCTGCATTTTGATACCTACATTCTTTTAAAATGACTCATTCTTCAGTGCAGACACCAGATCCGCAGCGTGCTGAAGCCCGGCAGTGACACGCTGGCCCTGGGCGTCATTAACCCTCCATCCTCCCTCGCCCAGCACTGACCCCGCCAGGGGCACCGCAGCTGCTGTGGGCAAGGCTGGGGGGCAGGTGCTTATTGGGTGGGGCTGAAGCCGATGTTCCACCTCACAAATCCATCCTGGGGCCAGGGTTCGAGCCGGGGTTAGGTCTGAGCTCCGCTCCCTTCTTGTCCCAAACCCTGCACGCCAGGTCGACATCACTACAACTGCAGCACAGGACTGTCTGGGGTGGCCTGGCTGCAAAACCCAACACCCTGGGCAGCCACCTTCTGTCCAGGAGGTGGGATAACATGCTGGCTTTTTAAGGAAAAGGCCAGTCATTGCTTTTCTGCTGCTAATCAGATATATTAATAACAAAAATGAATAAAAAATCCTCCCACTTACAGTAATGGTTTTGTTCTTTAAGCACCTTTTGCCCAGAAAACCTGATATGTGACTTTCTATGTTACAGGAAACAGTAATAAAGAAAAAAAAAGTCTTTGCTGTTTGAAGGAAATTACTTTTTTTTAATAAATAAATTACCCTTAAAACAACCCTCCAGCATCAGATAGAGAGTAATCAGAGAATAATTTCTCTGTTTTGCCTTTTTTAGAAAAGTAAGAAATGTAAAGCTTTCTGGTTTTAAAGCAGCTCTCCGACAGCTAGTTTTTTATGGCATAGAATAATAATATTTGTTTGAAAGAAGGAGGGTGAGGTTCAATTCCAGGATGAATCTCATATTTGGTTCTGGTTTTACGTTGTTTTTTCCAAATCTACATCCAATCTCTGGGAGGTAGATATTGTAGTAGGATTTGAAGCAGTGCAAGAATAAGTATGTAAATAAGTCAGATTAGTGTCAGGAGTGGGGAATGTTTTTAAGTAATGTTACAGACTAAGCCAGTGTAAAAATGTGGGTAAAGATCATGCAGATTTGGGCTGTTGCTAATCAGCCAGTCAGCAGCTCTGCACGTAGGTTTTTCACAGTGTGACTCTTTTAAATAAGACACAAACAGACAAACACATTGCAGATTTATCTTTGGCAGGTGAAGATCTGGAGCCCAATTGTCATTAGTAGTAGCTGTTTATGGCTGGCTTAGAGACCTCCCAAAGCTGAACCAGCAATGGCAAAGCGAGCACATCTTTCCCTGCTGTGAGAGACAGCTCTGACCTTTCAGTGTTCAGCAGGCCTGTGTGAAACCCCTGGGATTGACAAAAGTACAACTGAAAAGATGGTAAGTCATCATGAATGTGGGAGTTCATCTCTGTGATCTCTGAATGGTGTTTAAAGGTTATGATTTGTGCCCAAGTGACTGAAACAGTGGGGTGAGAACTGACTGAGGTCTTCTACTTTTTGTTTAAGATGCACAGCATTTCACTTTTGGATGAGGTGTAACTTCAACTGTGCTCTTGGAGCTGTCAGCTGTGGAGTATTCTGCTCTTACCATGGTCCAAGGAGTGTTGTATGTTGGCAATTGTGGATGGAGCAGTAGAGGCATCAGGCTGGGCAAACCAAAGCAGAAGGATAAACACCGTCTCCTCCTGCTCAGCTTAGCTATCCAGTGGTGGCTAAAAGCCATCACCAGGGCTGAGGGGCACAGTGCCATCCAAGGCTTTGTAATGGCTTTGGTGCTGTGGTGCTCTTGAAGGGTGATGCAGAGCAGTGGCAGTGGACATTTATTAATCCCAGATATGCACCTTGCACTCCGTGACACATTCTTGGTGTGCAGCAGTCAACAACCATGGAACTCATCTGCACAAACTGTCTGCAAACTCACTGAGTTCTGCACCTACTTGACAGTCAGTCCTTGCAGATTGGATTGTTTTTCTTGGAGCAGGCAAGACTTGCCTGAGAGGAAATATCTTAAGAATAGGATGGAAAAGTAGAGTGAATTCTGTTGCTTAAAGTCTGGTCCTGCTAGAGTAGAAGGGATAATGCACTAATCAAATTTTGACAAGGTATTAAGGAGAAAAGATGGGAAAGCATTTTTGAACTGCCTGCACTAAAGCTGGATGCCTGAAAAATAAAGTAGTTCTTATGCATAAACATAATTTTGATTTAGTTGGCATTACCCAGGGATAAGTCATGCAACTATAGCAGCCACAAACGTCAGTACATGAAAGAATGGGCCTTACACATGCTGGTGATGCCAAGAAATCAGGGAGACCACCTGTTCCAAGATGAAGCACAATATAATTCAATACAGAAACCTTGTCTCACCCAGCTGGTGCCAGCTCAGGTAGCACGTGTTGCATGTGATGCATGTGGACATGACTATGTGACAGAAGCATACATGGCCTGACCTGCTTGTACAGGACAAGGAGAAGTAACAGAGAGCGATCATAATAAAAAACTGTTTAGGGAGAGTGTTCCACTGTGATCAGTCTTTCCTGCCCTGTGACATTTATGTAAATGTAAGTTCTTCAAACAAAGGCTTGTTTTCAGGCTGCAGGGAAGGACAGTGCACAAATTGCACTCTGCAGTGGGGCTCTGCTGCAGCTTCAGTGGCAACGATGGGGAGATGGAAGTGTTGGACTTGTCAGTCGGGGCTTGGCTTGTTGAGTCCTCTTTCTTTGTGCTTCTTGAGAGACAATTCAGCCAAAGCAGAGAATAGAGACTGAAGAGAAATAAATAGGCAGGGAGCAGGAAATGACCAAAAGACAGAAAAATAACAAGAGTGAAAATGTGAACAAGATCTTGTTGTGTACAACACATTGGAGGTGATCTCATCTTTCTCCTTCCAGCTGCTGTTGTCTGAGCCAGGCAGGAAGAACAGGACGAGGCTGGTAACCTGCAAACACTGAGTTACAAACTCTGCCAGGATTGACATCAGATGTCTCTTGGCCCCCCCAGTTTTCTTTCTTTTACTGTGCTTCCTTATTATGTTTGTTACACTTCATAAGAATTCTTAAAATCTAAAGCCTTTAGACGTGAAGGATTTGCACTGATGCAGGAAACAATTGCTCGAGGACTAAGAGCGTGCCTCTGGCTTGTCCCCAGCCTAGCTCCACATCCCTTCAGAATGCCCAGCCCCAAATCCTGATGTCGGGAATGCCCAGCCCTGCATCCCGCGGTTGGGAATGCACAGTTCACATCCTGCCATTGGGAATGCACAATTCACATCCCCAAGTCGGGAATGCACAATTCCCTAAGTCGGGAATGCACAATTCACATCCCTCAGTCGGGAATGCACAATTCCACATCCCTAAGTCGGGAATGCACTATTGCACTCCCCGCCGCTGGTAATGCACAATTCCCTCAGTCGGGAATGCACAATTGCACATCTCTCAGTCGGGAATGCACAATTCCCTCAGTCGGAAATGCACAATTGCACATCTCTCAGTCGGGAATGCACAATTCCCTCAGTCGGGATGCACAGCTCCACTCCCCGCCGCTGGGAATGCCCCGCTGCCGCCGCAGGGAGGCCGCTGAGCGCCACCTCGTGTGTGCCGTGCTGCGGCCACGGGCGCGGGGTTTTTGGGAAGGGAGGGCGGCTGGCTCGTCCCCCGGGGCCGGGAAGCAGCAGGATCGGGCTGCGGGATCAGGTGCTGGGCTCTGCCTTCCCGCAGAACGCTCGGCAGCCGCCGCGCTCTGCGTGCGAGCGGCACAGGCAAGCTGAGGCCGTAAGCACGTAAAAAACCGAGCCTCTAAAACCATTTGTAAAACATATTTTATGGAAAAAGCTGCCCCTCTCACACTGCTGAGTTAGCCAGGAAGATGGATATGAGGGTTTGTTGATAGGACACTAAATCCTGCTCTGCAGTGCAAAAATCGAAGGACAAAATACCAGTAGCAAAGTCAGGGAAGCTTCCAGGGCTGTTCCTTGCAGCTGCTCTGCTGTTTTGTGTCACCTCTGTCTGTGACTCCTCTGGTTCCCTCAGGTGAGCACAGAGCTGCTCTGACAGGACCCAGACCCCTTCCATCCTGCCTGGGTGTCTCACACATGGTCCTTCTTACCACTCCCATCTTTCCTGGTGCATTTGTCGCCAGTGGAGGTTCAGTTTTCCAGAAAGATTTTTCCCTGTAATCTTGGTTCTCTCATCAAGCTGTGAAAAGCTCCCATTGGCATCACTGCCTGAATCATATCACCCATGCTAAAGCTTATGTAAATGCCTTCTATTATGTAGACAGAAATGGGATCCTCAAATGAAGGAGGAACCCAATTAAAACAAAGCAGTTCTTTGGGATTTGAAATGTTCTGCAGTGCCATATCCACTGGAACACAGGAGTGCTGAAATGCACAGGCAGGGCCTATTGGAATTATCCTTATTCTAAGAGAAAAAAAATCACCTTATTCTGACAGGCTACAAGTTACACAGGATTTTGTGATTAAATCAGAATTATTCATACCAATTTCGTGTTCAAAACTCCAGAAAAATAAGAAAATATTTCATGTGGTGGAAAACCCCAGTAGGCTGTGTGAGTGCCTCCACAGTCAGATTATGATAGAATTGGGAAAGGGCTGAAAAGCAACATAACAGAGTGAGATCAAACCAAGGCACGTGTTGTTGTTACTAATATTGTTTCCACAAATGTTTGAGATGTTGTAGGTATTTCTCAGACATAAAAGAAAGAATTACATTTGGCCAGGTAGTTCACAGTGGGATATCAGCTTTTTTTTTCAGCTTGACATGGAAACAAATAAAATAAACACAACATTGGCAATTATTTGGCTTCCTGTTGAGAACATATTATGTAACTACTCTGGCTTTTTTTCCTCATAACATAGGGTGGGGAAGATGATGACTGTAGAGAAAAGAATAATACAGGAATTCAGCCTCCCTACAGCATTTCAGAGAATCACCTTTGGCAGGTGCCGAAAAGGTGTCCTTGGACTTCCACAGCCTCACAGCAGGAATTCTTTATCTAATTCCATACTCTGATAAAAGAGCAGAATCAATAACTCAGAGAATGGGGACTGAGCAGCTGATGCTGAATTGAAGTCTTAGGAGGCAAAGAGTATTTTAGAAGAACTTAAAAACCATCCAAGTTTCTCCAGTCCTCTGTAACCCACGTTTAATTTCAGTTAGCAAGGGCCAGCCTACAGGACAGTTTCTCCAGATTTATACAAGTATAAGCAAGAATGGAAAAAACAGACACTTAAGGAGTGAAAATTCAGCCAGAAGATTGTAGAGAATAAAATGTCATCCAATGATTAGTTTGGGCAATGGAACAGAGTGCATTATGTTTGAAAAGGGAGAGCCACACTGCACTGTTAGGTGCTCCAGTGCCACAGAAGGGGCTGGAGAGGAAGAGCTGGTCCATCTACACACCTACACACATCCTTCTACACATCAGGGCACCCAGGTACAGATCCCAGCTGCCTGGGAGGAGAAATACATCATTTGGCTATGTTTCATCCAATGCACTCTGCACTTCCCAGGCGGATTTAAATTTTTGGAGGTGAAACTGAACAATTGGCAAAGGCCCAGTATTTCAGAGAAATGTGAAAAGGCTCAGAAAGGAACTTGTGCAGCAGTGAGGAAGTGCTGGGAGGAGCCTGCTGGTCCCTTGCTGGTGGAGCACTTTGGCAGTCAGAAAACTCTGTGAAGCATGGGATGCACACACAAGAAATACAGAACAAGAGAGATCAGGTCTTGTTTCAAGCCTCTTTTGCTAAATCCCAAACATTTGTTGCCCACAGACTCATTTTCTTAGCCATGCAACTCTTCTGTGGGAGCACCAAGTTCCACATTATGGCTGTTTAGGTTCTTTGCCCTTACTGCTCCCTTTGAAAGACCATGCAAATGTGTAACACCCATCAACAGCTAGAAATGCTTTCTACAGTTTTCAGTCTAAACATGCTATTGATCAGATTATAACAATTTTATCTCACAGTCATGTTAACCTTTAACTTAGTTCTTTTCCCACTCTTATTTATCTTAAGATCTATTTATAAAGGACTTGCATAGATCTATTAATAAAGAACCTGCATATTGTTCCTCCACTGTCACACTGAAGAAGTCATGTTCTTTTTATCTCTCCCTAAGACTGCTAATTCTGTAATTGCTCTAATAGCCAGTCTGCACTGATTCCAGTCTAAGCTAATCTTTTTCAACACTGTTGACAGGAACTGTATAAATATTTCACACAAAATCTTACCAGTGCCTTGTCTAAAAGTGCCAATATTTCCTTCTCTGCTAAAAATCTCACCTAACCCATCTGAACACTACATTATCTGTTTCCACAGCTGTGTTGTACTGGCAGATTTGGCACACTGTCAGTCTATCAGAACACTCAGATCTTTTTCCTTCTCTGTTGCTTCCAGCTGATGAATCCCAAGAACATGACTTTGCAGTTCACATTATTAAATTTCTGTCACTGTGGAAAAGAAGGTCATCTAATTCCAGTGTGATGATCTGGTCCTCCTCAGGACTGGCAATACCTTCCAGCTTTTTAACACATGCACAATTTTTGAGGCTGGGCCTGATTATGTTCCTAGTTCATGGAAATGTAGATTCTATGGTATTGCTCCAAAGAGTGATCCCTGAGGAACACTGTGGGGTAATTTGCTCCATTTTTGTAACTCCTTTTTTATTATAACCTGTTGCTCCTTCTTCACATTGTTTTTATATTAATCCCTATCATCTCCACTTTCAGTAATGATTTCCTGCAGAGCCCTGTATCAAAAGATCTGTTTGAATTTCAATAGACTGAGTTCACTGCATTATTTCATTCTGGAGAGACAATTATTTTACTCAAGCTACACCAGCTCAGTCTGATATCCTCTGCTCTGGTAAACCGTGCATGTTTTCTCACATTCTGTTTGTCTCCCTACAATTAATTGTTCTTTCTTTCAAAATTTGTTCTAACACTTGGCATTATACTGAATATTTAAAATACGTTTTAGAATATGTATATTTTCTAAAAATACATTTCAGAATATAAACATTGTATTTGCTATGCTGAAGTCCTAGGCAAGCTCTCATTGAAATTCATTAAACACTGGCTGCTTTTACTTGTAAATTCATATACCAGTTATTTCATGCTAGGGAGGAGATTGTATGTATTCCTCAATAGTTTTTTGCATGAAGAAATATACATTGTTTCTCCTAAGACTTGTAATTTCTGTTATACTACAGCTTCCTTTATATGTCAGTCCCATCTGTTATTAGCCCCATGTCAAAGCAAAGGACTGTTGCTTATTCTCAAGCAACACCATGTCTGAATTATTACTAAAGAAAACCACCTTATACCATGTCTGTGTCTTTGGTGGAGCTCTTCCATCACTGGTGGCATTTTCCTGCTTTCAGTCTGGGAAATTAAAGTCTTCCTTAAACAAATAATTGAAGTTCTTACTTTCCTGAAATTTAACATCCCTCATCATTTATGTTCAAATTTGAATAGAGGAAGGAGGCTGTCAAAGATCCTCAGCGTATCCTGCTGGGGCAGTTTTGTCATCTCTAGTCCAAGTAATTTCCACCCCAGCAGAATTTGTTTGGTCAGTGCGATCACAGATCTCTTTACACTCAGCCTTTCCTCAATATTCAGTGACACCCTCCCTCTCCTCTCATTTCTGTCTTCCCTAACAAACTCTCTACATACTGCATTAATGGGAATATTCTGTTCTCAGCAGAAATGCAGAAGACCTCTCCATGCTCCAGCAAAGTTGCTGATGAGCTTCTGATACCTCATCTTGCCTTTGACATTGCTGTGCTGTCTGTGCACAACAACTTCCAAGGGAGACAGGCACAGGGGGAGGCTGTGCCCTGCCAGTGCCCAGATGGTAACCAAACACTTTTCACAATCAAAGATGACCTGAAAATAGACATTTGATAGTTCATCTGCCTGCGTGAACATCCTGACTCCACAGGTCCTCAGGCCCTGACTACCCTCTCAGGATTGTTGTAGAGAAGTATTAATACGAACAGAGTACAGAAACGCTGATTTTTGTGCTTATTATTTGTTCCCATGTGGATGTCATATTTCCAGTATTTTTCTGGAATTTACAGCCATTGAGAACAGTCAGGACACTTCCTATGGAGTGATCTACTTGAGTCAATCTGCATGTCTTCCTTGCTCTTCAGAGAAATTATTTTAGCCACATCGTGAGGCCATTCATTGAGGTTATAAATGTCAGCAGAGCCATGGGAGAAATATGCTCCTACATACCTGATGCCCTGAATCCACCAGAGATTTGCTTCTTGGCACTGACTGCAACATCAAACAAAAAATAAAGGACTTGTTGAGAAACGACATTGCTGGAGTTCTTTTAGCCCCAGTCACTCGTGTCTGCACACACCCAGTTGCTGTGGCTGGGAGTGCCTCCAGACAGAGCTGGATGATGCAAAGCATTTTCCAAATGTTTGCACAATGAAGAATTGCCATCATAGGCTCGAGAGCAACTGTTTTGAGAAAGTAAATATTGTGCATTTCCAGATTAGATAACAGCTAAGGGCAGCATGCTTTGTGCCTGAGGGCAAAGCACAGCAGCCAGTCTGAAGAGTGTTTCTTGTCTCCTGCAGGAGGATGAGACTTAGGCTTGCAGCTCAAGGAATGCTCTCCCTTTCACCCATTACCATTGGCTGCAATGCATCATGCTTAACTTTCCAGAGATGTAAAATTAAATTAGACAGGAGGACAGCAGCAAAAGGTTTGGTGACTCGGAGAAAGAGTAATAAATTTGTATCTGATTTGTCTTCAAACAATTCCAACAGATTAAAAATGGTCTCAGTTCTCCTCAAAGGGCCAGCAGTTCCACAGTGTTTACAGTTTAGCAGCTCTGGTCAGAACTTCTGCATTTCTCAATGTAGCAAGAACAGTTCTTTAACTGCAACATTATTAATTCAGCTACAATAACTCTCCTGTTATCTGGTAACACTTTTTGACTATGTTTCCTTATTGCTGTTTTCATGCCTTTCCATTGCAGTGTGTTACAGAAAGGATTGGCATTTACCTGGCATATTGTGTCTGCTAAATGCTTTAGTAGGTCTTAATCAGTAGTTCTCAGAGAGTATTAGGAGGTCATTTCTCAACAGAGAGGATAGGAACTGCAATTTCAGCATTGAAATGTCCCACTGGTATTTCTGTGGGCTGTTTCATGCTCAGAATATTTTTGAAGAGATATTTGGTCAAAGGCACATCTTTTGAGGAGTTTGGGCACTGATTACTGCGGAAGAACAGTATGGTTTAAAGTCATACTACCAGTGCAATAGTTTCTAAAAAGAAAAAATGGTTGGCAAAGAATTTTTGGCCTACTGGTAACAAAGTGTGCAGGCCTCTTTCCCACCAGCAGAATGTCAGGAAACTCTGAATTTCTTGTCATCTTGGTGAGACACCTGCAGCTCTAAGAGTCCTTTCTGCTTGCCTGTGCTGAAAGGTGGCTGACACAGGAGGTTGTTCCACCTGGGAGAAGTGGCTGCTGAAATGAACACTTGATCTCATGTCTGCAGTTTTAGGATGGAGAGTGAACAGGAGTCTTACCTAAAACTGTGAAACAGTCCAGCCTGTGGGGTTCATAGCAGTAATTCCATGCAGTAATTCCGTGCCCCGTTGGGTAGATAGGATTTTGTCCCTGATTTCAGCTCTTAGGCAGAGTGTCACTGCAAACAGTGCCATAATTAAACACTGATGAAGGAAACTGGGCAAACGTGTGCTCTTGTTTCTGAACATCATCCTTCAGCCCCAGCTCAGGAGGAGTTTTGCACATGCAGCAGTGTGTGTGACAGCTTAATAGAGATGGCAAGGATATGACAGTATTAATGATACTGTAATTATACCAGCTGTATTTTAATAGTACCTAACTGCCAATATATGTCCCAGATTCAATTCAGGATGACTGGTTTAGAAAAAATATGTTGTTTTTGTGGCTTTACAGTCAAGGCAATTAGTAATTCAGCTTTTTGCAGTCGGCAGCATCAATCCAGGTCTTTTCAAAGCATTATAGTCACATTGTTTTTTTTGATAAAATAAACTTTGCAATGGAAACTCTCATTCTGACTGCCAGGCAGGATTACCAAATCAGGGTTGTGACCCTATAAGATGCACATGAGTCAGCATTGGGTTGAAGTTCTGACTGCAGAATCAAAGTGCAAAGACTTATTTGGCTTGTGGGATAGAGGAGCCTTATTCAATACCTCACATCTCATTCTGTCACCTGACGATGCTCAGTGTGAGCTTCCAGGGGATGTTTGCTTGAGGGCTGAGCAGAAGGGAAGGTCCCAGCATCTTAGCCTGTTTTTTAGTTCATAGATTCATTAGCATTTAGGGAAGATGTTTTATGAGTGATCACAGCCTTCTTTGTTCAAAAGTGTATTGTAATGTGAACTACATGTCACTGAAAATACAGAATAATCTTTCCTGTTTACAGAACTAGACAGTCTAGACTTCAATTTATTTATGGGATTTATTTAAAGCTTCAGTTTTGACCTAGATCCAGTTCTCATTTCTGAAAGCCACATAAAGTTCTGACTTGCAGCAATTTTCTTCTTAAGGCTGTTAATGTATATTTATGTAAAATCAAGAATTCCAGCCTGTTATTACATGAACCATGTAGTATTTTTAACAAGAGTCAATTGATTCTATGTAAAATTATGCATGGGATACTGCAAGCAGGGGAAAAAAACATTGTAGTCCATATATATTTGTTATTAACTGCTTCAACTTGACCTGCCTTGTTTTATAAGCAGCAGTGTCAGGGGAATTAATTGCATCAGCGTCTGTGGAGAGAAAAATCAAGGAAGAATTCTATTCACCCCAAATTAAGCTTTAATACTGCAAAGCTGTCATTATGTGTATCAAAGGCTGTTGAAAGTCATGTTGCTGGGAATAACCAGGGGGCTTGTTAATGCAGTCATGATCATCTTTCTGACAGAAGCTCACTTTCAGGAAATGTGATATGAAATTTTCCTTAGGTTCTCATCTCATTCCCATACTGTGTTTATTTCACTCTTAGTGGCTTCATCTTTAATTTCTCATTTGGAACTAATTATCTACAAAATGGTGTAATGAAAGATGAGCAAGTCTGAAAGGAGTCTTTAGTAAATGCAAGTTACCTTTTCTTTTCCTAGTTTTGGGAATGGGAGTTTCCTCAACTTGTTTGGGTTGAGGCCCTTGCGTAAATAGGATCATATTTTGCTTCTAAACATAGCCACAGATTCTGATTTCTGCTTCTTGCAGTTCCATTTGAAAGGCCCTGTTTTCTTCCATATTCTTTTTAGGTGGGTGTATTTCTTCCTCTCTGGTAATCTCTGCAATTTCTTATCAGCCTCTCAGGGGCTGACCCCTGACTGTGAAAGGCCGGAACTGCCGCTGAAGTCTGCAGTGGTTACACAAAGGGCAGAATCAACGAGGGATTCTGTTGGTGGCTTAAAGGCTTACAGAATTTGTAGCACTAATGTAGCCATTGTTCCATTGGGATTTTATATGCATTCTTACACATGTATGTCTACCATGTGCAAATCTATCTGTGGAATTTTGTTCCATCCTTCCTCAGTAATTTTTGGGTTTTTTTAAGATCAGGCAGGAGACTGAGTTCTTCTGCCAAATATAGTTCCATGAAGCAAAAAGCAGAAGTGTATCAATAACAATGCAGTGGACAGAGAACGCAGGAATGACTGTTCTGCCTCAAATCCATTTGACTGTGTCTCCTTTATGCTGAAATCACTGCACAAAACAATCAGTTGCAGTGTAAGTCTTTCTGTAAATAAACGTGGCTATATATGATAACTGTTCCCAGGCCAGATGATGAATTAGACTCAAAATTACATACACAAAATGCATGACCAATTGCATATTTTAATTTGTAATTATCATAAGTGCTTATGCTAATTTCTTGTTGTGCAGTAGCAGTAAAATGAAACACAACTGCTTTAGTGTTTGCTGTCAATCCATTTTCAGTGTACAACAACTGATTTATTGGTCCTCTGAACCAATGAATATTCTTTCTCTCTGTGAGTGATTTATATGTACCTAAAAATCATTAAATTAGATTCCTTCAACATAGGCTCAGCAAATCCATAAGTTGCTATGTACCTGCTGTGTACCAAATGGTGACCTTCTTATCTATGTCTTATTTAGATTTTTGCTTCTAACAGTGGGCTGAGCATTGTGTTTTCATTATACAGCACTACACATACTTTCTCTGATATTCTGTAATGTCATGCAGTTTTGTACAGCAGCACAAAACTCTGCTTAAGGGAAGAAAATAGCCAGAGCCATCTGGAGAGGCACTGAATTTCTCAGTAGTGGACAAAGTGTATTTCAGACAAGGACAGGAATGACAGAGCAGAAAAGAAGATAGAGCACATATGGGAAACAATATCCCTTGGTGAGATCTTTGGACACTAAACCAATCTGTGGTACAGCTCCTGTGTGTTTCTCACTCAGAGTTTGCTCTGTAAGGAGAACTGTGTGCATTAATTGAGCCACCTGCGTAAGTGCCACAGCACCAGAGCTTACAGAGGTGAGCCTGGCTTCAGGCTGTAATTGGTGCTGCTCAGATCTTTGTAGGAGTCATTGGCAGTGATGGGGGGGGACACACACAGGATCTCCTGCCTTGCAGCAATCAGCTTGGTGTTCTAGAGACCTTCCTTCTTGCTGTGGTTTAACCCCAGATGGAAACTCAGCCCCCTGCAGCTCATGCCTGCCCGGTGGGATGGGGAGAGAATTGAAAGGGTAAAAGTGAGGAAACTCCTGAGTTGAGATGAAGACAGTTTAACAGGTAAAGAAAATCAACACACACAAGCAAAGCAAAAGAAAGAATTCATTCACCACTCCCATGGGCTGTCAGGTTCAGCCATTCCAGGGAAGAAGAGCTCCACCACATGTAACAGTGACTTGGGAAGGCAAATGGCACCACTCCAACAGTCCCCCCCTTCCCTATTCTTCTGCCAGCTTTGAGCATGGAGCATGAAGCTCTGTGGTCTGGGCTATCCCTTGGGTCAGTTGGGGTCACCTGTCCTTGCTGTGTCCCTCCCCAGCTCCTTGTGCACCCCCAGCCTCCTGGCTGGTGTGTGGGGTGAGGAGCAGGAAAGGCCTTGACTCTGTGTGAGCTCTGCTCAGCAATAACAAAACCATCTCGTGTTATCAACACTGTTTCCAGCAAATACAAAACACAGCCCCATACCAGCTACTATGATGAAAATTAACTCTATCTCAGCCAAAGCAGCACACTTTTGCACTTTCTCTCCTATTAGCACCTCATCTACAGGGTAGGCTCGCAGTATACAAGAGCAGGAATCCTCAGAGTGGGTATTTCCTCTGCCGTGGGTCTGACCAGGCAGGGAATCTAGATCAGCATGGAGAATGTTAACACATGGCTGCCAGGCTCGTGTTTGCCAGCTGGAGAAAAACACAGTGCAGCAGGGATGTGTGTCCAAGCCCTTTGCCAGTGGTGGGACCAGCCAGTGAGGAGGAAAACTCCTGTAACTGTCCTGATCTCCAACAACTATAAGCAAATCTAGGCAGAGGAAAAATCTGATATCACACACCAATGTTACTGCTTATGCACAAAGAGCATTGGAATGTTTTCTTGTATGACAGGAGTATTTAATGTGTAGGAATGTAATGTGAGTTAATTTGCTTGATAAAAATAACATTTTCTGTACCTACATTCAGTGATTCAGCATTTTGATACATGCCTTTAGGAAAAATAAATACGTCTAATGGTTTGTGTGGGATAAAGCATATATTTGGGTCAAATTAAAAAGTGGTCCATACTTTGGTGGATAGTTAAGCTGTGAAATTTAACCAAGGAAAGGATAAAAGTGATAATCTTGCTTTTACCAGCTCAGCAGTAAGCAGAGCAGGTGCAAGCCATGTTTAATCCATGACCCCTGGGAAATGGTAATGTTCATTTCTGTTGTCTTCCTGTGCCAGATGCCAGGCTCTCCAAATTTCTAATTGAGAGCACTGACTAGAAAGACTGATAAGGCACAACTGAGCACCTGGGTCACATCAAAATGAGAAAAGCTCTTTAACTGCTGCTTATTGTAATATCCCACTGTAGGCACCACCTGTGGTATGACTTTATAAATAGATAACCTGATCTGTGCTCACACAGGGGTAATTCAGAAGTTGTCAGCTTGTTAGGCAGTTTTCCAGCAGTGTGTTGATGGCACATGCCCATAACCCAAGAGGAAATAATTCTTCATGTTTATGTAGTACATTATGACATAAAATTGTGGGGGTTTTGTTATTCTGAAACTTCCTAGTCTGCTTCTGCATTAAAGGAAGTTCTAAGCTGATGTGATATTAGCATTTTCTAATTGCTTGGAATAGGTATGTCACCTGCCATGTTCTAAAAACATTTGGATGGTCAGAATTACTTAGCCCTGGTAGCACACACTTGCAGAGGCATGAAACTTTTGGTAAAGGTGCTGATAACTGTTTTCACATCTAGTTTAACCTCTTACGAGGTTTTTTCTCAATTTACAGTGGTAGTCACTGTACCCCCTGGAGTTCCCTGAAACATCCTTTTGGCATTGTGTACAGATATGAACGAGATCCTCTTGCTGAACATACTACACCCCATGGGTTTTGATTAGCTTTGGACCTTTAGACTGAATTTCCTTCAGGTTCCAATAATTTACATTAATGTCAATTACAAAAGCAGCTCTACTCCCTTGCAGGACATGGCCAAAACAATATAGTGCAGAGTGAAGGACATGCAATGCTCCTAAATGTTGTAACAAGGGACAGGAAAAAATATTCCCCCTGGTGAGTTGAGCTCAGTGAATTGTTAGTGATGGGGCTGGAAAACCAGTTCCAGTGAGTATGAGCCTCACTTCAATTCTATCTTTTTATCTGTCTGTATTTTATAACCCTGCAAGCAAAGTAACTTCACCTGTAAGACTACAAAATGTACATAATTTTGTAAACCTGTTTATGCTGGATTAGCTTTGTTAAAAAGATAAAGGGATTGTGGAAGATAGAAGAGCTTTGATTCTTGGATGATCTTTGGACTCTCAGACTGCAAGGATAAGGAAAATGAGCTATGTATTTCAGGTCTGTTTTTGTAAGTAACCAGTTAATAAGTAAACTTTTAAAATAAGGTGCTGGCCTTAAGAGGGACAAGGTTTTTTAAAATACATCTGATATTTGTTTTTAGTGAGTTGTTCCTTGTCTGTGGCACAAGCTTTGCTCATTGGTTTTCGTTGCTTTCGCTGTAACAAATTTTCACTGAGGTATTTTATACCTCTTTCTTTTCTGATTACCAAATAGTACAGAAATTTATAACCAGTTGTTACCTTCTGTAAATGGTTCTTGTTCTAAATATGATCTTTTGAATGAATAATTATTAAAAATAATGAAAATATAAAAAAGGATTTTTTCCAATTTACATATGCAGGATATATTGGTTTGTGTTCCTTCCTCAACTGACAAGATTCTTCCTGATCCTGCTTAATCTGTCTCAATTCACCCAATTCTTTTCTGTGTAATTGGTCATGTTGAAATATCAGTGCTCTGGAAGACAACATTCATTAATATAAGAAAAATACATAAGAAAGCATTAACTTTTCAGTACAGGGTACATCCTTCCCTTGCAGTGCTGCAATGAACTGCACCTTCCTGTAAATCTTGGATCCTTGTGCTTTTCTTCCACGTGTGCTTGGAAGCTTTCAGCTGAGAGCATCAAGACACCAGCTGTCTCTCTGTTTGCAGCTTCCTTACTCTGTTCTTTTATCCTTTTCTGGATCTGCCCTCCAGATCCAAGTGCTTCTTTTAAAAATTCCTTTTGTCAGTATTACAAACTATTTCCAAATTGGGATGAGCTTCCCCTCCATACACAGAGGGGTCCTTAGCCTGAAGCCTTTGCTCATGCTTTCAATAAATCTAAGTGTGGAAGCCAATGACAGACTGTTGAAAGGGAATGCAAGAGGTCTAAGATAATTTCTGTCTTAATTTTAGAGCAGCTGCATAGGATTGGATTATTAAAGATACTTAAAATGAAAGGTGAGTGCCTGCATATGTAAAAAATTGTCCTTTAATCTTCTGTGAATTTCAGCTTGCTCCATGATAATGAGAACCAGTACTTGTATGAGACTTTTCTTGATTGTTTTCTAAAAAGTTAGGTGTAAAGTGGTATGGAAATGGAAAGGACTACCTCAATAGACAGGCTAATCAAGAATTCCCTGTTTGATAGGACTGCAAACAATTTTTGTCTTTCAACAGGTGACACATTCAAGTATAACACTCATCAAAATTAGAATTAGTATTAGAATTCCTGTTTAGGGAGACATGCAAATCATATTTTATCTTGTGCTCCAAAGTTTGCCTTTATTGAATGGAATTGTGATGAAGAGATTCCTGCTGTTCAAGAGGTCTAGAAACAAATAATGCTTTTTTGGCATTGTGTAAGCAGAGTTTACATCAGCAAGCACTTAGCTAAATGTGGCTAATTACAGGAGCATTCTGCAGCCTGGAGATGGTTTGTTTCTCTGGTTCTGTACCTTGTAGGTAGTTTTACTAAACCCTTACACTTAGGCAGAAGTGGCGCTGAACTGTTCCTTTGCAGAAGTGCTGTTCTTGTCACCTACACCTCCAGTGTAAAAACACCCGGAGCCTCATGCAGTGGCATTTGCTTTTTTGAGCTGTCTCAGATAGGACAAGTTCTTGAGAGTTGCTGAGCAGCTTCCACAACTATTGCCTTGATGAAAGTATTGCATGAGGAGAAGCTGAACTACAACCTCGTTGTTTGATCTCTTGCTTCTTACTTGGTCTGTTTGTGAGAATATTCTTTCTGGTTTGCTTTTTTTCCCTTGACACACATACAATGTAAATTTAGATCAGGACAGCATCAGACATTCATTTGGTTAAATGGTTTCTCACTCTATTCAGTCCTTCCTTGCTGCATCTGGAGCAAAATTTAATAGTCCACACAGTTTAATGTCTACTAAAAATAAATAGGAGAGGATGGAAGGAATTCCTAATGTAGCTGAGAAAGTTTTACAACAGCTTCTTTACACAAAAATCATAACTTTGCATTTCCTTTTATGTTAATAGAAATTAATTAAATCTCCTATATGAGATTTAATGAGACATGATTCTTTTGGGGGGAGGGAGAGCAGAGTGTGTGTCTCAACATTCATAAAAGACAAGCCAATCTTGGTGCTTAAAACAGTGATCTGGAATGAAGAGCTGGGCACTGTGATCAGTTCGGTTCCTGATGCTCAGTGATGCTCTTTTGTATTAAATGAATTGTGAGTCTTTTGGGGCTTTATTCACAGTTACATTGAAGACCTTTAACACCCCTCTGGCAACTTGCTCAGCCTGCTAGACAAATACTCCTTCCGCAGCAATAATGTTATCAAAAATATTGAAGAAAACCAACTGAAAATAAAACTATCAGCATCCTTTAGTTGATCCAATTATCTGTCTCTAAAAAAAGGTTTTAACACCTCCCACGCAGAACAGCAGCTTCAGTAATTTGGCAATGATAACAGTGCATAATCAAGAAACACGAGGCTGTGCTACATGGTGACACGTCCCGTTTTGTGTATAGGAAGACTTTTGTTTAAGTAAATATATTTTATACCTTCCAGATTACTCACTCTTATGTTGCTCATCCCATTAGTCTTGTGTAGTTACCACAGATGTTTAATGGCAGAAATTGTAAATGGGTGAATCTAACATTCCTGAGGATGGAGATAGGAGATGAGGCTTTGCATCCTTAGGGTTTTTTTGATGTTCGTGGTGTATTTGAAGATAGGGAGTAAACTGTGACTAACATGTAGAACAAAGGATTGAAAGGTTTGGTTATTTAGCTTCAACCAGTGACTAATTCACAGCAAACCTTAAGTGTCCCGTCATTACAGAATAGTGCTCTAACAAGTCCTTGTAATGATATGCTGCTATAATGTCCCAGATGATATTACAACATGGTGTTTTATCAGAAAATTACATCAAAGGCCCAGCATTCAATTATGATAGGGTGGGTTGGGAAATCAAGCAACCTGCTGTGCTGAGACGCAGTGAATTGTTTTCAGCAGTGAAATGAGAACACCCTTGCATTGTAGACCTGCTGGAAGGCTACAAAGGAAGGTTCAAACTTCATGTCTGTGGCTGCTATCAATCTCAATATTTTTTTTTGTGTGGAATTTGCATGAAGTCTGTGACAGAGCTCGGAAGTACCTCAGACCCAAGGCACTGCAGTGATCAGGACACTGGATCTGCCATGTTACACCACAGAAAGTCGGTGTGTTTGAACAACCATCATTACAAAGCGTGGCTCTAACGACAGCCACAAGGAGCCACACTTGTGTCCAGGGGCCCCAGCTCTGATGTCCGTGCTCATGGGAGGGAGATGGGATAGAGTGAGGGATAAAGGACTAACTTTGATGTTTCCACTGGGTACTTACAATACATAAAGAAAAAGGCCTGGCTGTGTCACCACCAGCCTCAGTTTTACAACAGCAAAGAGCTATTTAAATGGAGATGGTGGCTGTTTGTACATGAAAATTATGTCATACATATTATATCTGGTATATTACATATCACTAATTTTAAAGGGAAGGGATCACACTTTGACTCCCATCCACGAAATCCACACACAGCCAGACAAACAAAGTGATTCATTGTAAGCAGCATAATGCATTAATAATAACTTACTAAAGCAACAGAACAGAAGATTGTATTCCACTTTATTATTCAAGTAAAATATTTCATTTGGAAGGAAAACTAATTAGAACATTTCAAAAAATATGGGTCATTGGGTAACACAATTAGTGTCTTCAACCAGACAGAGGATATCTGGGGTTAGGCACAGACTTGGTAAGAGTAGTTTGATTTAAGTATATCCCCATGGTAGAAAAAATTCTGAGGGACAGAGGGGATTTAGGTTTATGTTTTGTCTTCCTGGACACCATGTTCCAAATACTACTTTGAGCACAAAACTTTCCTTTCGTGAATTCCCAGAGGTGCACTCATTGCACGTTTCTTTGGACAATCTGTGCTCCCAAAGTCGTTATATAATCTCGACATAATTAGCCTTTTTGTTAAATTATTTGGAAAACGGAAATCTAGTTTGTTAGTCATATGGTATTTCCCTATTTCCTCACTGCAGAGAGCCCCTGATTCCTTAGGATTAACACTTCCACTTATGCTGCTTAGAGCTGACACCTCATTTTCATGTACTCAAAGTTCAGCAGAATCACAGACCTAAAGGAGAATAATCTTTATTTCTAAATCCTGCTGGTATCAATAATTTATCAAGGTCACCTCCAGCCTTGGAAGCGCTCGGGCTGCAGAGAGAGGGTGGTGTGCCCATCCCGGTGCCTAACCTGGGGCTCATCGCGCTCCCGCAGAGCAGCAGGAACACGCCGGGCTCATCCCAGGGAACGGCAGCAGGGCTGTGGTTCCCGAGGGGCTCATCCCAAGGAATGGCAGGAGGGTCTCTGTTCCCTCGGGGGCTGATCCCGAGGGACGGCCGGGGCTCTGGGCTCCCTCGGGGGCTGATCCCGAGGGACGGCCGGGGCTCTGGGCTCCCGGCTCCCTCGGGGGCTGATCCCGAGGGACGGCCGGGGCTCTGGGCTCCCCCGGGGGTTAATCCCGAGGGATGGCCGGGGCTCTGGGCTCCCTCCGGGCGGGGCGGCGGTTCCAGGCAGCTCTGAAGGGGCTCCACGACCGGACCGGCCCTGAGGGGACATTACGCCGCCAGGGGGAGCTGCTCCCTCCGCGCCCTCGAGTGCTGCGCGCGGGCTCGGCCAAGCCCCGCCCCCTCGGCCCGCCCTCCTCCAACCGCTCCGAGCGCGGTTTGATTGGCAGCCGCGCGCCGCTGCTCTCGTGCCGCAGCCTTCCCTCGCCCTGGCTCGCTCTCTGCGGAGCGATTGGCTGGTGCAGCTGCCAATCACAGATTAGCCCCGTCCCAGCCAGTGGAGCCGCCTCCTGAGCGTGCGAAGCGGGTTGATTGGTGCACCGGGCTGTCAATCAGCAGCGCGTCCCGCCTCGTCGCGGTCAGGTAGCCCGGAAGATGGCGGCGGCGGCCGGTGGGGCNCTGTGGCCGCTCGTGGGGAGCGGCGAGGCGGCTCCGCTGCCGCCAGCAGGTGCAGGTGAGCGCAGGGAAGCGGGGCTGGGGGTGCGGCTCCGCGGCGGGGCCCGGGAGCGGCGGCACTGCGGGTTTCTGAGCCCCCGTCCCTCCCCCGTGCTGCGGGCAGGGCTCCGGCGAAGCGTCGGGAAGGGCACGGCGGGCGGTTGGGGCTCCCCGGCTGTAGGTCACGGCTCTGCCGGTGGCAGTGAGCGATATCCCGCTGTGGATCGCTCAGACCCCTGACACTGAACTGTGGGCTTGCTCTCTGTGTGTTTACTGCAGACCTTCTTCCTATAGTGCTGCTGTTTTCGCCTGTACAGAGCTCGATGGGATTTTTCTTTTTCTGGTTTTGCCTGTGAATCACCGGGACTCCCGTTCCTGGGTGGAGGCTCTTCAGGGCAGACGGTGCTTCCCTGTTTTCCGGTCAGATTAGTCGGATTTCCCCCCCCGTGGCCCCCCCGGACCGGGCTCTCTAAATAGTCATGTAGTTCATAATTATTTCTCTCGTATTTTAGGTAATCCTAACTTCTTCTATTTCCCTGCTTATTTTCCTGTTTGTCTTAAAAGCACAAGCTAAATAATACGTCCTCGTAGTCGTAGGAGTGACTGATCGGAGGTTTATTAGCACTCACAGGTGGCACCTATGTCTTTGATTCATTTTTGTTGTTGGCGTTTCATTGGGACTTACAAGCATAACACTGTATTGAGACTGAATTTTGGTAGGGTTGAGTTGGTTTGAATGTGTGCTGAGATTCCCTTCTAGCCATGAGGAGTTGTAGAGCTTAAATAGACAAGATGTTGAGGGAGGAGCAGGAGCAGTGGGGAAGGAAAGATGTGAAGCACAAAGATTAGGTAATTTGGCTGCTCTTCCACACGAGGTGTCAAAGCTGGGAGTGGAACCCATACTTCCTTTATTTTTGGACCTGTGTCTCTTTCCCAGTTTTTTCTTCCCAGAACATCTATGAATTGTTCATAAGTCATTGCCTCCATCAGCCTGCTTTGAGGTCTTTCATACTTTGTATAAAAGTATAAACTTCTGAAAAAGAGGAATCTGTCAGATACTTATTTCCTTTGATGCTAAATGTTAATTTTTTCATTTATAAAATAATTGAGTTTTGTCTAAATAATATCAAATTGTCATTGAGCTGTAAGGTAAGACAGCAGAATCAGTTCTGTGTGGAGAATTTTTTTATGCATCTTCTGGGTCTTACTTTTCTTGAAATGCAGTTAATTTTTCTATTTAAAGGGAANCTCCTGAGCGTGCGAAGCGGGTTGATTGGTGCACCGGGCTGTCAATCAGCAGCGCGTCCCGCCTCGTCGCGGTCAGGTAGCCCGGAAGATGGCGGCGGCGGCCGGTGGGGCTCTGTGAGGGGAGCGGCGGCGGGGCCGATGCCGCGGAGCCGGGGGGCGGCGGCTGCCGCGGGGGCTCCCCGGAGTCGCTGAAAACCTCGAGCCCCTCGTTCGGCGCCGGGCCTCGGTCCGGGAGCGGACGGCATGCGGCAGNGTTTTCGCCTGTACAGAGCTCGATGGGATTTTTCTTTTTCTGGTTTTGCCTGTGAATCACCGGGACTCCCGTTCCTGGGTGGAGGCTCTTCAGGGCAGACGGTGCTTCCCTGTTTTCCGGTCAGATTAGTCGGATTTCCCCCCCCGTGGCCCCCCCGGACCGGGCTCTCTAAATAGTCATGTAGTTCATAATTATTTCTCTCGTATTTTAGGTAATCCTAACTTCTTCTATTTCCCTGCTTATTTTCCTGTTTGTCTTAAAAGCACAAGCTAAATAATACGTCCTCGTAGTCGTAGGAGTGACTGATCGGATGTTTATTAGCACTCACAGGTGGCACCTATGTCTTTGATTCATTTTTGTTGTTGGCGTTTCATTGGGACTTACAAGCATAACACTGTATTGAGACTGAATTTTGGTAGGGTTGAGTTGGTTTGAATGTGTGCTGAGATTCCCTTCTAGCCATGAGGAGTTGTAGAGCTTAAATAGACAAGATGTTGAGGGAGGAGCAGGAGCAGTGGGGAAGGAAAGATGTGAAGCACAAAGATTAGGTAATTTGGCTGCTCTTCCACACGAGGTGTCAAAGCTGGGAGTGGAACCCATACTTCCTTTATTTTTGGACCTGTGTCTCTTTCCCAGTTTTTTCTTCCCAGAACATCTATGAATTGTTCA
Organism: Rhipidura dahli; assembly: GCA_013399225.1. NCBI lineage: Eukaryota > Metazoa > Chordata > Aves > Passeriformes > Rhipiduridae > Rhipidura > Rhipidura dahli. The sequence continues at coordinate 114,684 of VXAC01008867.1, read as the reverse complement.
TAAGTCATTGCCTCCATCAGCCTGCTTTGAGGTCTTTCATACTTTGTATAAAAGTATAAACTTCTGAAAAAGAGGAATCTGTCAGATACTTATTTCCTTTGATGCTAAATGTTAATTTTTTCATTTATAAAATAATTGAGTTTTGTCTAAATAATATCAAATTGTCATTGAGCTGTAAGGTAAGACAGCAGAATCAGTTCTGTGTGGAGAATTTTTTTATGCATCTTCTGGGTCTTACTTTTCTTGAAATGCAGTTAATTTTTCTATTTAAAGGGAAATGTCAAAGTGTCTTTTTTTTTTAATACAATTTCCTCTTTGCTATTAGGACTATGCATGTACCTTACAAAGGTGGGGGAACAAAGCATAACTTCCATGGCACCGGTAGAATGCTTTATTCTCAAAATGAAAAGCTGATTGGACAAATTGTAGGACATAGTATTAATGTATTGTTTGGTTGGTGTTTTTATTAATTCTTTATTTTTAAAAGACTGAATCAGGTCTGCCAACTGCGGTACTGCTAGGAGAAATATTTATGATGTGATATTGGACTCATACAACATGAATGAGATTGTTGTCATTTTATATGTAGGTTTTGGTTATATTTAGGCCAAGATATGTGTACATGGGGTGTTATCTCAAGTTTAGCCAACGGCCCAGATCCTGTCGTGGGAAACCCAGTGAACTCCAGGAAATGAAGCTGCTGTTTTCTACTGTGTCTTTGTCATGTAATAAGAGACAATGTATTTGGATTACTTTATTGATGGATATTTAATATTGAAACTTCATGGCTTCACTAGGAACCTTTTCACTGGCATCACTTTTGCTGGGAGGACTTCCTCCTGACTGAAATAATGTGTGCCTGGTGGGTTTGAGTGAAACAGTTTCTTGGGCTGCAACACGTCCTGTATCATCACCTGTACGAGCAGCAGGAACCACTGGGAAAGCTACAAGGCCCTTGTTTTTTTTCCTTCTTCCTTTGAATAGCTTCCTAGTGGATGACAATGAGACTGGTTCAGCTTGAACCTTCTCTGTCATTCTAGGCAGGTTTTATAACCTGTCTGAAGACAAACCTGTGGCTTTATTTTTCAGGGTTAAGAGTCATGGGTTTTGTTTAAAAACAAATCAGCCATATTGTGAATGTCCCACAGAAAAAGAAGGAAGTGCCTGTAGTTATTATTGTAAGGAATTTTACAGACTGTTTCATGGAATATACCTGTAATAAATTAACTTCTCCTCTGGGGAGGAAGCTGGAATGCTGGAAGTGGTGATGGGCCGGTTGTAGCAAGACTAGATTGGATTCCTTGTACAAAAATGCTCCAATTTGTGGAAATGCTGTGGAAGTTTGCCAGACAGGATGGCTGGGGAGCTGTCAGGTTCTCAGGCCCTGACTGAGATGAATGATGCCGCTCTTTTCAAGTGTGGCTTCATAGTTCTTGCAGATGAAGGCGTGCATTGATGAGGTATTCTATATTTGTCTGCATTTTTGATGTTACATTTCTAAACTAACTTATTATGTTTTTTATCTAACAATAAGGAGAGGAGGTAAATGAAATCAGGCTTGAACTGTTTCACTGGTAGGGTTCCTAGCAATTATGGTAGGAAATATGAAAAACAGACTGTTGAAGATGCTACTGGCTAAAAATACTTTGACTAACTTAGATTTAATTTATTCTGAGAGTGGAAAAGAAGGATACTGATACCTAGTGTGATAGTTCTGAATTTAATGTTTGACTTTATACTGGAGGTGAGAGCTGGGGCTCTTGTGCTGAAAAGGAGTTCCTAGACTGAAGTGCTGAAGTTGTCTTGAGCCTGCAGAGTGTTGGTGATTCTCCCTGAGTGCATCAGGCTAACATGACTTCCACTCCCAGCTGTGTGGCTGAAGTAAGGACATTTGGGCACTGCTCTTCTGCAGCAGTGTTTAGCAGCCGAACACAGGGCATCACCAACCGCCACGGCTGCTCTGCTGTGCTAAAGCTTCACATGCGCATTCCGGCTCTTGGTTCTGACTTGGATTTCCATACGTGACCTTAATTCCTGTGAGCATCTGAATCAAGTGTGTGTGTAATGTCAGACAAAGTCTTCTCATCATCTCTGTGCTCTCTGAAGTCTTTGCAAATACAAAGTAAGAAGGACTCCAAAATACTTTTATTGTCCTGTAAAACTTGTATAGGTGTTAGCATTTTTAGCAGGTGTGTTCAATTTCACACTTGTAATGACTGCACAGTCTGATCAGTTGAAGGGAGGCAGCATGGTGCCTCCATGACTGCTTTTTGAGAGCCTTGGGCTTGGGACTGAGTGGCCCAGTTTGGTGTCAGTGGCGGGGAGTCCCTGCTGATGGACTTGGTCATGTAGGATCCAGGAAGAGATGGTTAGAAATTGGTATACAGTATCCAGAGTATCTAAATATTCATGCAGCTATTTCTAGTGTAGTCAGCTGGCCTCAGGTGACAAGTTAAAAGTTTGAGATGAAGGCACTTTTTTCCTGTGTGTTTTAAGATGAGTTCTGTAGTATATATAAACTCCTGGGAAAATTGTTGTTTTGGAGTTGCTTTGGCTTGATATTTTACTTGGAGTTCTCAGACTGGGAACAAATTGCAGTTGTGGCCTGTGGTTTGGTACCATGCAAAATGTCTGTGACTCTTGCATATGGTAAGAAAAATTTTTAAGTGTATGTGAGTTAGCAACTCGGATCACTGGAAGTTAAGAAAAATCTAGCTTTTAAAGTGGAGATTTTAATTGTGGTATGTGCCTTCCATGGAAATGGTCTATCCTTCCTCCCCTTTCAAGCACTGAACTTGTTTACTTCTCCCTGTATTTCTTTTTCTAGCTTCTGTCCCAAACGCTTAATGATTGTAGAACTAGAGCTGGAAATTTGTCTTTTATCTTTTGTTTCTGGCTGTGAGTTTGGCTCTGAGGTAAGAAGCCAATGCTGCCTTTGGACTGCAGGGATGTTTCATGCAAGTCTTTGTTCACAGGCTTGGTTTGCTTTCTCTGCCTGTGGCTATAAAGTGTCTGGACTTTGCTACAACTGAAGGAGTCCTCATAGGAGGAGGTCACTTTCTGAAGCAGTTTATCATGTCTTGAATGCTTGGGTGTATCTAATAGTTCCTCAGGGATCATTGCAGCATGTTAAGATAGCCCTGATCAGAGACTATTTAAAGGTTTGTTGTCGCAGCATCAGGTGCTGGGCACTGGTTTGAAAGGGTGCATTGATGGGTGCTGGTTGTGCCCCTGTATAAAAAAAGATTTTGTGAGATCCAACATTCTGAATTGGTAAATTCGATTGGGAGTAATTTTCTGGATATTTGCTGTAGTCTGGTTTCAGTCACTATTCACACACCGTTTATCTGCGTGGGATAAAGGGACCTCAGCCAGTGTAATGCCAGAGCTGCAAAAATCACAGTTCTGTTTCAGTGCTAACACTGCAGTTCTGCAGCAGAACAGCACATGGAGTACTGGAGTCTTCCTTAGGTTTTAATTTGGGTCTGCCTTTCTGTTTGGTGTGGGCATTTAGTATCTGGAGCTTGATGTGCTTCTGGATACAATTTGCAAAAGCTTCAATGCTTCTGTTGCTCTCTATGAGCTCTTTGTTTTCATTGTACTGCTGTTATGAAAGTTCTTGAGCAACATCTAGAGACTAGAAACATTTTGTCGACTTTTAAAATCAGAAATGTACAAAATGTGTCAGGACAGCCCTTTCAGTCTGCACTTGTGCTTTAAGCACTGTCTGTAGCAAGGTGTTGTGCCATATATAGCTGAGGCAGGGTAGTGGTGGGAAGCGCATTGTCAGTAAATTGTGTTCTGAATGATTTTAGTATGAAATGCTGTACAAATTAACACCTTGTACAATATTGCTACACTTACAAAAGTTTCCTTGCTGGTAAGAAAACATCTTTGTAGTGACTTAACTGTGACATGACTCTTCTGGGACTACCATTACACCCTGAGACTTCTTTGGTATGAAAGATGTGTAGAAAATAGTAACAGTAGGTTTTTTTTAGTGCTGACTTTTAAGCTTTCAGCCTTTAGACCAGATCCAGTTCTCCAAAATCAGTCATTTACTCTATGGCCTGTGCTTCCTAGTTATCCGTTAGCTATGAATAAGGATGAGAAATAGATCTAATAAGCTCTTTTTGCAAAATGCTGCTTTTTCCTTTCTTCCCTGCATTTCTTAACCCAACTGCACACTGGAGTTGGAAAGGCATCTACTATAAAATCCAGATTCCAGAAAATCCCGTCACATGAAAGTTGCATTTATGGATTTCTTTCCTGTGAAGTGAAGGAAATTAGTCTCTTCAAAGGCAGTGTATCTTAATAGCTTGTATTGCTGTCAAATGGTAGGAGAAAGAGATACTGTCGTTTTGGTTTCCATGCTGCAGCTAATGCTTCTCTGGTGGTTTGAGATACCATGATATGTGATTTTCTCATGCTGCTTTGAATTATTGTGGTCTTTCCTGTGTAAAAAAAAAAAAAAAAATCTACAACTCCTGTGCCTCACTGTTGGAGAAATGGTATAACAGATGAAAAAAATGTACTTGAGCAGGAATTAATTGTCAAAACCAACATGTAGCAGTACAGAATAAAGTATGCTCAGCAGCATTTTGTGAGTGTTTCTATGTACATATATGCACACACATACGTACACACAATTAAGAGTCAGTGATACATTTGCAAGATGATAATGCTACCCAGATTTTCCAGAAACACTGCCATGAAGGCATAAAGCACATAATTATTTAACATGGATATTTTTTACCTTGTCTTAAGATGCCTTTGTGCAAACATGAGATTCTAGCACTGAAACTTCAAACAGATCTCGCTCTGTAAATACTTGAAGTACCAGCCTAAATTTAGTCCTTATTAAAATTGAGCAGTATGCTGTTGTGTGAGTAATTCTCTGACATTACTGGGAAGACTTGTCGGATAATAGAATAAGGTCAGTAATGTAAAACTAATCCCAGCTCAGCGTTTTGCTAGTTACTAACTGTTCAGCCAATAATCAGGCCAGGACAAGTGTTCAGAAACAGGAGGATCAGAGCAGTGTTGTTCTGAGATGCTGTGCTCCAGGAGAGTCCAGGACTGCCTTGGGTGTTCTTGCCTTAGGATATGTAACCTGTGCCACCCTTGCACAAAGTGGATTTAAGCAGATGTAGAAACTCATTTGAAGCACATTGTAAAAGCATTTAGGGGGAGCATGGGATAAAGCAGTTGGAAAAAATGCTGGCTTATACTGCAGGATAGGCTTCTGTTCTTTTTAAGGACAAATGGGAGGACAGAGATAATTTGCTAAGAATTGTTGACATGGAATTACACATCCAGTTGTGATATGAAGTAGCTAAGATTTCTTCTTGAAAATATTGTAACTTATTGCATAGGACAGTTATATTTCAGGGTCATGTGTCCACAAAACACACATTTAACTGTGAAACTGGCTTTTGACATTGTAGAAATATATTCAGAACTCAAGATGGGTTGGAGGAATGTGTCAGAGGGGTTTTATTGTTTCATGGGGATAACCTCTTTAAGAAATGGCCATGTTGCTGTGTTTGTTACCCTTACTTCTGATGGTTAATGGTTGTAAAGAGGAAAAGCTGTTGGTCTTTCAAAAGAATTGTCTGTGCACATGCCTTGGTCTTTCATCCCACCCACCTGACCCATGAGTGACTTAATGGAGTTTTAGAGTAAGGCAGGGTTTGTAATGGGCAAGTTGAGTAGAAGGGTGAAATGTTTCAGTTTCTGTCTGGTAGAATACGAGAACAGACTTGTATTTGACTTTTGATTGTTTTTTCCCCATGCTACTGCTGGAAAGTCCTGTCATTTCACTTGTATCTTTCCAAGTGCCAGACTTTGATTTAGGCCATGTGACACAATTCAGATTTAGCCAGAAAATCGTTTTATTGACAAGCTGTTCATTACTGCTTCTTGTTTTCAGAAAGATTAGGTACAATTGTGCACAACTAACTTGGAAAGCTGTAGCTTTAAGTCCCTAAGAAGTTTTTTTCTTGAGACTATATCTAGAAAGTAAGATTTTCCATAGAAGAAAAAATAAAATCAGGTGATAAAGTGCTTTTGCAAAAGGATACATAATACTGAAGGTTACTTTTATTAGTAATGCATTAGACATTTGCATTATCCATTGTAAAGGTAGGAATAATGTCATGAGACGACAGACTTTTGAAATAACTCTTCAGTTAATAAAATTTTCAGTGGTTTGTTTCAGGTTATTGTTTTAAGATAGTAAACATTTGTGCTTCAGTTGAGTGGCTTAAGTACCAAAAATCTGAATGCTGAAAAGTTCAGGTATAAGCTGAGAAATGTAGAAGTTCCTTAAGCAGTGCTGTGTGTCTGTTCTTGGGAAACAACGCTCAATGAAGGAACGTTTCCAGTTGCTGCTTGAAATACCTTGGGCTTTTGGAACCCATTTTAGATTTCCCTAAGGTGCTGCCATTGTGTTGAGAGCATCAAGTCAGTGAAAATCATCTGAGATCTTGGGAATTTTCTTTCTGTAATATGGGTGTTTTACTGGTAATGGCCATTCAAGGCAAAGGGCAGATTGGAATTTGGAGTATCTGTCTGACACTAGAATGCTCTTCATTTTATTTTCAAAAGAATGTCTGAAGTGCAAATACCACTCCTTCAAAACTTAAGTTTTTGTTTGCTTGCATTGTATCTCAGTTGAAGGTTGGTGATTGGAATGTCCTTCTAATATAGTATTTTTAAAGCCCATTGTGATATAGCAATGCACAACTGAATAGTCTTACTGCACCCATTTCTGCAGAAACTTAATCTTGAAAATGATGCTTTTTTTGGCTCAGTTGTTAAATGGAGCATAGCAGGAAAAAATTGAGATTACAGGAATGCAGTAACGAATGGAATGTGCTTGAGTTTGGTTGGGGTTTTTTTGTTGTGAATGGAGGAGTTGCAGTGTCTGTTGTGCTTTACCTTGTCATACAGCTTGGGCATTACACAATAGATGTGTCAAAAATAATTTTGAATAGAGGTTTGGCTTAGTATTCTGCCTGTTACCTGCAGGCCATCTGAATTTATAGGCCTGGTTCTGTCTGTATGGTTTTGTGCTTATTAGTAGCAAACCTCTGAAGATTTTGGGGGGTAAATAAATGCAGGAGAACCTCTTTATGAGGGAAAGATAATGATCTGAATCTGACTTGTGAAGAACTGGGTAGGAGTCGATGGCACTTTCCCACTTAATTGCTTGCTTAGAAGAGAATGACAGCATTATTTAAGAAAGATGGGATAGCTTTTAAAATCATATTTGTCAAAACCACTATAAATTAGGGTGATATTACACTTTTAAATGTGGTTGTTTTAATATTTGCTAAAAGCGGAATAAGTAAACTGACAAAGTTTATAAAAGATGCCTTGGGTCTAGCTAGGGAGCAAAATTAGGTTTGGTCATTCATTAGTATTTTAAAGACAGTGGTGTTCTGCCTTGGTGTCATAAAGTAGCATCTTAGTTCATGATCATATAATTTGAGTGTGTCCAAGAGACAGTTTAAGTGACTGCTGTCATGCTAGATTTGTGCTGGAAATAGTTATAGCTATTAGTGCCAGTTATATAGCTGCTCTTGAAAGGAAATGGGCTCTTGCTTATGCAGTGGGACTGTTGCATAGCAACTACTGTGCTGAAAGCTTAAAATCAGATGCTCCCTTGAAGTTCACTGTGCCCTAATAATGCTTAATTTATCTGTGCCTTACGCTGCCTTTATCACAGTAGTGAATGTCTTTTATCAGTGCACATGGTAATGTCTGGAATATACATTTACTTTTCTGTTTCCCTGAACTTAGAACCGTGTGGTATCATGCACTTTTTAGCCCAGTTTTCTGAAGGTTGAGAACCTAATAATATGATTCCTCACACTGAATCAAAATTAAGAGTACATGCTGGCCTTTCATAATCTGGCAGTAGAAGAAAGGCAAGCCCAGCATCCCTCATGTATGGGCAGCTACACCTGGTCCTGTGTTGTCCTGAGTGGAGGCTGTTGCTTGGCAAGTAAGTGTGGATGGAATATTTGGCTAGTTGGCATGCTTATTACTTGTAATTAATGATACCAAAGGATGCCACAGGTGGATGACATGTGGGTATTTGAGAGTATTGTGGGCAGACTGGGAAATGGGATTGAGAAGGCAGACAATTATAGTAAGAAAACTTGTGTTTGCTTAAATGTTGCATTTGGTTGGAGAACTGTCTTATGAAGAAAGGAGAAATCCTGGCCTATAGAAGTTGCTTTGAAATATGCTTTGTATGAAAATAACATTTTCCACCCCTTGAAACATTGTAATAAATAGTGACGTGTGTGTTCTCAGGTCTGTACTTGATCCTGAGAATGCCAACACAGCTCATCATCGTTTCCTCAGTGAGCCTGTTCATGTGTTTGCCTGTGTTCAGCCTTTGACTTCACATGTGCTGTGCTCAAATTTAGGCTTTAGTGAAGAACTTGCTTAGGAAATGGCATCTTCAGAGATGCTGAGGAATCTGCTTCATGAGCTGTGAATTAAATGTCAGCCTCATCCAGGGCTTTTTGAATTGTGTATGATACCTTGTACTTCCAGAAAGTGTAGATAGATACATCAATACATAGATACATAAATATTTCTATGTAAATAGATATATTTAATCCCATGAAGCTTTGAAAGTATACTTGATTTTCTGTGCTGATAATTTAGAGCCACCTGGATGCCATTTTGGGATGGAACATGTCCTGGCACAGAGCTTTGTAAAGCATTATATTGTGTAAACCTTGCAGTAACACATAGAGAGACACAGCTGCACTTCATCTCCTGCTTATTTTAATATAGGATTGATATAATCCAGGCCTCTTCCTCTGCGTTAAGTAGTTTGGATATACCAAAGCAAAGTAGTCTAGACTGTTTGTATTAGATTACAGGAAGCTTTTTACTGTTGCCATGTTAGAGATAGTTTGGTTTTTTAAAATCTGTTTGGTGGTTCCTTTCATAAAGAACAGATTCTGACTTCTGGATAGATATTAGGATGCCTTAGGTTGTTAATGCATTGGGTTACAGTAAATATGGTAGGGTTTTAAACTGACATGCTGAGTAAATCTGTTAACTTCTCTAGAAATTATAATAGGAAGAATCTTGAATTGGAGTGTTTACTGGATTTTATCCAAGTTTATATTAAAATTATTTCCATTTACAATGTTTTTTAATTAAAGAAAATTCTTGTGTGATGACTATATAAAATGTTGGTTGCATTTTTTGGTCAGGACCATAAAATAAATAACCATCATTCCTTGATGCTTTCACAATTTACAAACAAAAGGGTGTATCAAACATCTTCGAGTTCCAAGTCATTTTACAAAGGTCCAGTGAATTAATCATTGGATGGAAATAGTTGAAAAATGCAAATGAGGTTATACTGCAGCAGATTTTCAGCACTTTGTCACAAAGACCAGTTCCAATACTTAATCAGTGACTTCTATCACTGAATATGTATTCATGCACGCTATTAAAATAGCTTCACTTATAATAAATTTTAGCCCAGTTACAGGTTGCCATAATTTAATACTTAATTTTACATTCATTTTTTTAAAAATCCCTGCAAATTAAAGATACTATGTATTAATTACTATGTAAGAAACTTCAAAGTTTATCCAAACAGAGATGGATTCTGTAATTCTTAGTAAGTAGCTCTTACTGGTATGAGTCATCTGAAATGCTGTTCTGTAACTGTTGCAGGAACTTGCCCATGATAATTGGCATTTTTCTTGTATTAAAGCTTCTGTTCATAACTTTCTATGTGAAAATTGCCTTGTGCTTTTGGAAGTTTAGATGACTTCCATCTTAACAGACCGTTGATGATAAGCTGCGTTTTCAAAGGTGATCTTTGCTTTTGAAAGAAAAAACTCATTACTTTCTCCAATTAATTGCTGCTCATTCACACGGTTTCAATTTAAAGGTTAGGAAGTAACATAATGAACAGCAGCAGTATTTTTCTTTTAGGTATCCTTTCCAAGGCCCTTAAAAGAGATGGTTACCTTATGGGGAACAGTGTAACTTGAATAAAACACTTAGAGCTTAGGCTTGATAAATGTGCAGTTTCCTTTACAGAAGGAATTCTAGCAAAAATGTTATCCATTTCATCTAAAATGTCTGAATACATATGCAGTCTATCTAACATGTTCAATAAATGCAACTTGTGATTGATGGTGCTCATTATGTCTCACTTTGAGTTAAATAAACCACTTTGAGTTAAATAAATCTCTCACTTTGTGTTAATAAATTGTGGAAATAAATTCAGGAACTTGAATCCTCCTAGCTGGATTTGCTATGATAACTTGTAAATGCTGAAGGTCAAAAGAGGGGATCTTAAATTGGAGTGAGCATGATCATGTTTGTGTAAGTAGAAGTTGTGATTGTAGCTGGGGTAGTGCAGGGCTGAGAGTTTGTAGGTAGAGAGACCATCATGTTCTAGACCAGCTGATGTACTTGCAGTAGATGTACTTCTGGGGGCACAAACCCCTGGTCAGGTCTTGAAAACAAACATTAGGATTGAAAGTAGTAAAGGAATCTTTGAAGAGCTGCTTCATGTTTCGGTAGAGTCTGGTCAAAAAGACAATCTAGAAGATGATGGGTGTTTGGAGCAGAAGGTTCTGGTGAGAATGGATGATGCTCAGTTTCTGTGGGGAACAGGATGTCACTGGAAAATTCGTGTTAGCCATGTGCACATCAAAAGAGACCTCAGAGTGTCCCAGAAACTCAATGATAGCGTTTTTTAGTGTTTTACACACTTGGCAGTTGAGGTGCTTTAAGGAGCTGGTCTGAAGTTAAGTCCTCAAATAGCAGGAATGCCTTCTGTGAGTGATGACGATGCTCGTGGTGGCTGAGTTCAGTGTGCAGAGATTTGCTTGGCCAACTTCCCTAAATGCATAAAATATTTGAGGGGGTTCATGAGTCTTGATCTTCTGCTGGGAGGAGTGTATTGTGATTGTGGTGATGTGTTCCTGGGTGGTTTTTTTTGGGAAAATCTGCACTGGTTCAGTAGATAGTCTGAGGTGAGCTGACTTCTTGTTTCAGTGAAGTTGTTGGTGAAGGTAAGGAAGTTGTTTGGAAAAATGTCTGAAGTAATAATTTTAATTTGTAATACCTGGTAACATAAATATTTTCTCTCTTTTTTTTTGTAGTGAAGCTACCTTTTATTGTTTGGTTTCAATTAGGAGTTCAAAGGAATTTCTTAAATTTCATCTATAGCTGTATTACCTGTGTGTGTTTGTTACAGTAATTACAGTAATTAATGACTTCACCAAATGCTTATATTTGCAGTTAAGGTAATTTTCAGTCTCCTTCATCAGGCTACAGAACATCTGGAGGAAGTAAACAGAAGTCAGCTGTTATCTTCCTCTTTTTTCTTGTTGATGCTTAGAAATTGAAAAATATCGATTGAGTTATGTACAGGATTTGATTCAAATGAATATAAATTGTTCTATTGAGAGCCCTCTTCAGACATACTTTGTTCTCTTCAGAATTATCACTAAAAGCTGGTGAGTGGCCTCACATCATTGTTGATCTGTGTTTCAACAATGCTCACTATCTGCAGTGGAGTGTTCCCAGTCCCTAATGAGGTTAGAATACCAAAGCTATTGTGGAAACCAGAAACAGAATCACTGGTTTGAAAACCTTCTATTTTTGCTAGCTTTTATTTATTGTGTTGATAATATTCCTAATTGTGCAGAAAATGTGACCTTCTGAAAATGCTGACACATTTGAAAGCAGGATTTTCGTTATGTCAATTTAGTCTTTACATGTAATAAAAGTAAGTAAATATTTTGTAAATGTTCACTGGAACATGATGAAAAGCTGTAGCTTTTTTTTTTTCTGCAAATCTCTTAAATTTTGTCATTTTTTGAAGATTTAAGGGATAGGTGGACAAGTTTGTGTGTCCCTTAACTTGTGATCAGCTTCTGCTTTTCATATTTTCAAGGCTTCATTTACACTGTGTCCTGTTGCCAGACATTCCCATTGATACTGAAATGCTCTTGTAAAATCCAGTCAGTCCAGGTCACCTGACATTGTTAAACTCTGGCAGTGATGTAATATCTAAATATATTTTAATCAGATGTGGTCCAACCACTCTTCTGATCCCTGTGGCAGTACCTGTTTGGAAAGAAATAGCAACAACAAAAACAACTCCTCAAGATGTGTGCTCTGGTCTCCTAGGGAACCACATGTCTTTGTTCTCTATTGAAGATGAAAACAGGGAGGAAAATAGGTTTAATACCCCTGGCAATAACTTCAGATTTTTCTAAAATGCCATTTGAGGCTTTTGATCCTGTGTAATAACCTGACTTAATCTCAGGAAACGTGCTGTAGAATGTTTATCCATAAAATTTTGGAAAATTATTTGGAAGTGTTCGTAAAATAGCTAGAAATCTGAAGTTCTTGAAATGGAGACAAATCACCTAGTGAATCACAAGAAGCAGGAACTGGGTGGAGCTGATTACATCCACTGCATTTGTGACAGCAGCTTGTGTGTTTGGCAGATTGTCACAAATGCATTTATTGAAAGCGTACTGTCCTGTTGTGATATATTTTAAATTTGTGTGCAGATTAGGTGAGGATTTCTACTTGCTGCCTGTTCTTTAGGTCAGGTGTTTCAGCTCATGGGGAATGTCTTCCAAAAGACCAGATTTCTACTCTGTGTTTGGGTATCTGTATGAATTTATTGGTTTAAACAGAATCCCAAGGCTTGGTACTATCACTGTTCATCATAAACTTCAGTAAATCATATTGGCTGGGGTCTCTTAGTTGGAACCAAGTGAGTCTGGAATGGTGCAGGCAGGTGGTGGAGCACAGATCTATTTTTTCAGTTAAGTCTTTTCTGTTCAATTTCTTCTTAGTTTTGATCACATCCATGGGATTAAACGTTCGGATTCCCATTTTTAAATAAATGCTGGTGGATAATATGTTTTAGAGGAACTTCTTAGAGTGCTAAACACATATAATACTGCATACATGTTTATTTCTAGGAGAAGGAGCTACAGCTGAAGTTCCCTTATCTTTTGTGATTCTATCTCTGTGTACTCTGGTAGTCCTGGTCATTCTGCTGGCAAACTGTGTCTCCTGCTGTAAAGACCCTGAGATAGATTTCAAGGTAAGACCTGAAGTTACCAAGGTGTGTAGAAGTGATAATTCTCAGCTGCATCCTGATATCCAGAACACTGGATTAGTTGTGCTAATGCTCTGCAGTGTCACTGTGCATCCTCTCTTCTGAAACAGCCAGTGTGACTGTATTCTACAGGCTGTGAAGTCCTGATGCAGCTGTTTATTTGAACTAATTGGTCCCTGCTGCAGTAAGGATCTTTAATGCCTTTTCAAAATAGTAACTAGCTTTCAGGATCAGTAGTAAAAGTTAGACCCTTGAGACAATTTTGCTGTAAAGAACCTTTTTGTTGTTTTTCTGTGTTTTCTTTTGTTTTTCTTAGTATGCTGGTGGGGTTTAATACACTCCTGTTGAATAACAATACTGAAGATGCATATACACTGTAGCAAAACTCTTGAGGAGTTATCATCAGAGAATAGTTACTTTTGGAACATCTGTAATCAGTGTTCCTAAAATTGAGCTTTGCTCTCATTTCTAGTTGGAGAATATTTGGTCTGAGCAGTTCATGGTAATTTGTTCAAGGCCAGGGCTAGCATTTAAAGTGAAAAGAAAACAAAGCAAAAAAACCAACACCACCAACAAAACCCAAACCACCAAGCCCACAAAACCCCAACTAAACAAAAACCCCTTGATTATTAAAAACAAGGCTTTAATCTCTTTAAGACAGCAATTAATGGAAAATAAGGAATAGAACACTAAATGTCTGTTACTGTCCTTGGAAAAAAGCTAAGCTTCCTTTGCATTGCTCATTCAAACTGAAAGAAATGTATTCATGCTTATTTAAAGGCAAGGATCAGCTTGTTTACTAAGACTTCTTTTGTTTAGGAATTTGAAGATAACTTTGATGATGAAATAGATTTTACACCTCCAGCAGAAGATACTCCATCTGTTCAGTCTCCAGCAGAAGTGTTTACTCTTTCAGTTCCCAGTATTGCTTTACCAACTCCCTCCCAGTTTCCATCTCGTACAGGTAAAATCCTGGTTTTCAGTGCAAAAACAAGAGTAGCCATTTTCAGTGTCTAAAATGGAGTGTGGCTGATTATGTTTGACTTTACTGTAACAAATAACTTGTTACAAATTTCCATAAACTGAGCCAATATGTTTTGTAGGGTAAGGGATAAAATGTGAAATATTGCTTCTAAGATCTTAACCTGTGGCAGGGTTAAGAGAACAAAACTGCCTTAAAACCCCTCTCTAGATTGCTATTATTATATCTCTATATACCTAAAGGGTTTGAAGTTTCATGGCACGCTTGTGACTTCTGCTCTTTAGTGGTTTTCTTAATGGCTAAGTTGTCATTGGATTTTAACCACCACCCTTAAATGGAAACAAGTGAATCCTTTACTTGACAGCAGTGCTGCTGTTCAGCTGCATCACTTTCTTAGTGTCACTGTAGACTATTTGTGCTGTAAATGCGGTCTTGGTAAGACAGAGCATTAGGTTTCATCTCCCTGTGTGGAAGGGTTTTTGGAATGTATTCTTTAAAATATAATTTAAGCATCTTATTATAAGCACAGTTTGGCCTGAAGTGTTTACTCTCATACTGCGCTATTTCGCATAATTTATGTACTACTTAGGTTGCTTGATCATTAGATGTTTAGGGAAGCTTCTAGCAAAATTCCTTTATGAATTTCAAGAAACTCAATGTGCCTTTAAATACAAATGACACAGTTGTACCAATGACTCAGTATTTTAAAGAGCTGAGAAAAATTATGAGTGAAAAATTTTATGTCAGCTCTTCTGTGTAGCCATAATTGTTAAAATGATACTGTCACAACAAGGGTTTTGCCAGAAGTAAGGCAATGTGCTTGAGTGCTTGGATAAAATGTGGTTGCAGTGCTGTGGCCTTCACCATGCTTCAGAGCACACTGACAGTGAATTATACAGCTCTGGCTCTTCCACTGCTCTCAGAGTGGTTTGTAGAAATAAATTGAAGGCCATGTGTTCTCGTATGACTTAAAAGCTGCCCCTGAGAAAAGTTTCACTTGGGTGCTGTTGTCACAGCATTCCCTTCCTACTTTATGTACATTTGACTAGGTTTTGGTGCTTGGGCTGAATGTGTGCACCTAATTGGGAATAAATCTTGTAGAAGGTTGCATTATTTCCTCAGTAGTTGCTGACTTTCTTTGGCTGTCTGAGTGGTTTGATATGTGTTACGTTTGTTTCATTGTGTGACAGATGGATCAAAGTCTCAAGTTTCACGTCAGAGTCTAAACTACATCCAGGAAATTGGAAATGGCTGGTTTGGAAAGGTGAGGAATTATCTCTTAATATTGCTCAGATTAAGGCTTATTCCCAGCTGACTAGGCCTCTGTATTTACTTTAAAATGGTACTCAAAGAAAAAGTAATAACGTAAGAAAAATTGAAGTTTAAATTGGGTACTTCCTTGCATGCATTTTTAGCAGTAATCACAGCACTAATCAGTACTTTTTAAATTTACCTGTAGATTCTTATTAGAGACTAGTTAGACATTTCACTTACATGGATTTGAGTTAATACACTCCTGTTTTTACCAGTTCTTTTTAGGAAAAAATTTAAGTAAATAAGTGGTCTTCACCAGCAGGCATGTTTTCTGAAAGCTGACATGTAGATCGGTTGTCAAGATTTAAGTATGGCTATTTAATTATCAAAGCTCTGTGTTTGTAATGAAGCCAGAAAACCTTTCCTACAACATGTTTTTAGCTCTTGTTTTTCTTTGCAGGAAGATTGCAAATGTTTTTTCCCCTCTGATTAAAGACAATCTCTTTTTCAGGTTCTCCTTGGAGAGATCTACAGAGGCACTAGTGTAGCCAGGGTGATAGTGAAGGAGTTAAAGGCAAGTGCAGGTCCCAAGGAGCAAGAACAATTTTTAAGAAATGGAGAACCATATTAGTAAGTAATGTTTCACAGCTTCATTCTACTGCAGATGAGTTTTGGGCATTGCTTTTGTTCAGTGTTATTGTCTCTACTTGCCCTCCCACAGAACTGTAATGTTTGTCTTTAAAATGTAAAATACACTCAACCCAGAGTGAGCAGAAGTTGTGTTCATGTAACTTACAGTGTGCTTTACCTTGCCTGGATGTGCTGTAAAAGATTGGTCAGTGAAGAGCTTTCTCTTCTCCGTGCTTTCTAACGTCCTGGCTATATTTGCATTTAGGCTTAGCTTGTTGGCAGTTGTCAGAAGAAATTTCATGCCTTCTGCTGCATTGGCACGAGTGGTTTTGGAGCAATTTAGGAAAAGTAACTGAGCTGGTTGGGAACTAACCTGGCTAAAAAAGGTTTCTCTTTTACCCAGCTCTTTACCTTGGTGTAGTTCCTGAACCAGTTGCCTGCTTTTATTTTTGGTATGAGGGGTGGTGGGAGGATGGGTGTGACTCTCATGTGGCAGTCCTGGCTTTTGAGGGTTTGAGATGCTCTGAGTTTGGGCTGCTGTCAGTGATACACTTCAGCAGTACAAAGGAGATACAAAGGTCCAAATGGAATCTGTGGCTTTGGTACTTGCACCTTCTGTTCCTGCTACCTCCCTGCAATGTTATGTGTTGAAACTTCTGGTAGGGATTTCAGTGTGTTGCATGCTACTGGGATCTTCCTGGCTTTAACTGTATTTTTCCACTCCAGCATTCTTCAGCATCCAAATGTTCTCCAGTGTATTGGGCAGTGTGTGGAAGCCATTCCTTATCTCCTAGTTTTTGAGTTCTGTGACTTGGTAAGTGCACTTATATGAGAGGCTGCAGTTGTTTTTCTACTGATGTGAATTGTGTGTGGTGTATTTACTGCCCTTTGTTCATTAAATGATTCTTTTTCTCTCTGGGAAGTTTTTTGATGAACCAGAATTTCACAAGACTTTTTTGTTTGTTTCTTTAGAATCACCACAATTACAATTTTTTGTTTGTACTCTTTTCAATTCATCATGTCTGTTCTAAGTGCTTGTGGAATATTCTGAAGAGGCAAATACCTGTAATTTGATAATGGAATTACCAGTCTCTTTCAGTATGCCTTCAACAGGGGGCTTGGAGGGCTGAGGGTGTCATAGAAGGAAGCTTTTAATCACAGTCCAATATCACATGCACACACTGACAGCACATCTGAGCTATTTGCTGTCTGCAATCTTAATGTGCTTTTATTACCATTTATGTGAAAATGTTAATTGAGGAAAATGGAAGAATTTCTTGCCTCCTGCCTGCACCCCCACCTCTGCAGTGCCCAAATTTTACCCATGCAGTGCAGCTTTGGGCTGAAATGCAATGGTGGGCTCACTTCTGATATCAGTCGTGTATTCTCATAGCTAGAATTTTCAGTCATGTGTATTCTCATAGCTAGAATTCTCAGTTTCAGTGTTCATTCTCTTCTTGATCCTTTCTCTTACTGTAGTATTCTTTTCCCTACTTTCTTATCCTTTTATTTCCCTTGTCATGCCCCTTCTGCCCCCCAAACAACTGCCTTATGCTTCCTGGGTACCCAGAGAAAAGCTAGAAACACACTGAAGGGTGTTCCCACTGCTTTCAGTGCCACAGTGGTCCCTGGCATGGGAGGGACAGCACAAAACCTGGCTCAGCCACTGCATTCCTTGGAGTGTACGTGACTGTTGTGAGGAAGGGGGGGCATCTACAGAACCTCTGGGCACAGAACTGTGCCCAGTGTGCAGAGTCATGAGAGACAAAAATTTGGATCCATGGTCTGGAAAGACTTGAGTTGTTTTCTTGTAGCATAACAAGTTACTAAAGCCAAACAAATCCCAAAGTCCAGGTGGCTGTCTAAACATTGGCTCAGTAGCTGCTTTTAAGGTTTGTTGTGCAGATGTCGCCCAAAGCAGAGTTCCTTGGGAAATGTCAAGACAGAAATTAAGTCAGAAGTGCACGGATGTTACGAAGGAATTAGTCTTTCAGAAATAAGATAGTTTGCATTTGTAAATTTCAGCAAGATCTCTTTTACCAGTTTCACTACTGAAGAATTTTCCTTTAAACTCAGGTGCAAAAATCTGCTTCTAGTTGCCTCAGGCAATTTAAATTAGTTATCATGGACTTGAGTTTTTTGAGAAATATCAGTTAATCTGTGACCTTAAATAACTATATTTTTCCTTACTGCTCTTCTGCTCAAATGTATTAGCTGTGGTAAATTAATGAGGCAGAAGTGCTGATAAAATCCTTCTTTTCCAAACTGAAGAAATGTTTGAACTTTTTAAGTGACTGATCAAAGTGAAATGTTCTGGTTTTGCTAACAATTAAAGACTGTGCCTAAGGTTAACAGATAAGTTTTTTTATAGTTTTTCAATGTAGAATAGAATGCTTTTTACTGGTTTTTAAACCTGCAATTCAGATTGGAGTTTCTTTAAAAGGACCCTGGAAAGAGAATTACCTTTTGTAGAGTCTATCAGATATATGTCCAAATCAGATTTAATTGCTGCTATGTTTTCAAATAGTTATGTGATTTAATCCAACTTTAAATTTGAAGATGGAGTAGCTTTTAAAGATTGCCCTACTTTAAGTATACAGGAAAACATAATATCCTTGTTTGATGCCTGATTATTTATGCTAGAAGTTGTCATGATCCTGCAGAGTAATCTGGAAAGGATTTTACTTAAGGGGATAAAATAGATTTCCACTTTAACTGGGGGCAGTAAGATTGACAGTCAAAGTGGTGGTTTTACAAATTTGTGTGTAGTTAGGTAATTTCTTTGGAATGGAAAATAAATGTCTGTGCTCATTTTTCTATTCCAAGTGAACTAAAACTTGGTTATAGAAAATTATATATTACAGTCAGTTAAACATAACTTTAATATGAAAGTCTGGCTCACTTAAAGAGGTCTTTGGTAGAGCTGAGTACCTCCTAGACATGATAGCCTTTTTTTCCCTGTGCACACAAACACACAGGGGCTGGGCAGACAGGACAGTGCTCACTTGAGCAGTTTGATGCAGAGGCTGTGTTAAGTGAGCAGCTGAGTGTCCCTGTGCATCACTAATTCTTGCTGAGGTCCAGGGCCTGGAGTGGGAGGTGGCAATGTTGGAGTAAGGGCAGAGAGGAGACAGGAAGGAAGCATGATGGCACCATTTGGAACAGAAGATGTTGCTAAATAAGTTTTTTTAGTAAAAAGGTTTTTAGGGGGGTGTCAGGAAGCTTTTTATCACTGTTGTTGGAATGGCAGTTATTTGGGTTTTTTAGACTTTTACTAATTGATCTCAAGGCTCCTTCTGTACTCTTTTTCCTGAAATTGGGTGGATTGGGGTGCATGGAGGTGCTTCTAAGACACACAGGAGTGATTCTTCATCAGAAAAAACATCCGGGCAGGTGGAACTTAAGTGTTGACTAAAGGTTCCAGTGTCTGTGGTGACTGTTGTTCAAATGGGAAGGATGAGAAATGTGGTCCTGTTCTGCTACCAGGGTTTAATGCTGAGCTAGAGCTCTTTCCCTTATGTTATGGTGGTGTCTGTGTATATACAGCAAAGTAAACTTGTTATAATCCCTTGTACTTGTCTTTAAGAAGTCAATAGTTCTGAAAAAAGATGGCAAATATGTCAGCTGTGTTGGATAGGAAGTTTTAATATCTTCAGGTTACAAGTTCTTTTGAGGCTCATTTGGCAGTGTTGAGCTTGTTTTACAAATTTGCCATATTGAGTAACAAAAAATGTGTCCATTCTGCTGACCAACATGGTCTGGAGGGTACAGTGGTTGTTTTATTCACACTCCTCCAAACTCATAGCTTGTCACAGCATGTCCTCCTTTTGCTACTTCTATTGCTTGGATTTGTAGCCTTTTTTGGGCCAGTTGACCTTGTCTTGGCTGCTCAGGCAGCCCTGTTGGATTATCAGTTCCCAGGCTCCTTGGCATTGAAAGGTCTTCATCAGAGGCACTGGAAACTGTAGTGCAGAGAAACCAGAGCTGTCAGCGTAGCAATGCTGAATGTCAGGCAGGCTGGCTTACTTGTTTTCTTGGCCACAGAAACTCCTGATACATTTCTGTTACACAAGATTGCTGGTTGCATGTGCAAGAACTGTTTTGGCTACATTTATTCTATTTTATAATGTAATCCAAGTTGCTCTGTATCCCTTGCTTTGCAGAGCTGAGAAAGAAGCAAGAGGGGCCAGTAGCACATAAATGATTTAAGCTGTTAAAGTCTATACTTTGCCTGTGTTAAAATTATTTAGAAAACAGTAAATATAAAAAGAAATGCTCAAAAAGGTCTCACAGCCCCTTTCCCCATATTAGTTGCATAGTGTGTTGGTGCAGTCTGCTATGAATAGTTAACAGTTCACTGTTAAACATTGCAGAGTGATGCCAGGTTAAAAATAGTGGTTGCTGTCTTATTAACTTTAATATATTACTCAGCCCTGTGTGGCCAGAATTTTGTCAGCACAGCAAATCCTCTAATAGATTGACATAATTTATGAGTAAAAGGCAAGTTATTCAAATGTGGAAGTTGCAAGTATATTGTGAGGCTGATTTGCCTATCAAATTCTTACAGAAATTCTTCAAGTCTTGCAATTCCCTGGGCAGATGAGATCAGCAGGATGCTGATTTGCCTGGAATGCTCTGTGGCTTACTTTAGGGATGTTGCTGTTAGGGGAGGGTGCCTGCTTGCAGTGATTGGTTCTTTTTTTAATTACTGCCCCTTGAAAACATGTTCTAATCAAAAAAGTGTCTTTGCAATAAAAACTTTATAATCAAAGAGTTCAGTGAATCTATTTCATGATCATGGTCGATGAGCCAAAGAGCAGATTTATCAGTGGTGTGTGGTTTAAAAATAAAGGGGGGATTTGTCAGTTTATGACAACTTGGTAGAATGTGTTCAGTAGATGTAATTTGGTAACCTCTTCACATTTTTAAAACCATCATCAGTTTTAAAACCATCAGTGCCTTCTGGTTAAAAAGTCATGTCAGCCATTGGTTTGGGTGTTCAGATGAACCCAGTGTGGAATTTGCACAAACAAAAAGCTGCCAAAGAGTACTGAGTGTAAGTGTGCCCCCGACTTCTGGCTGTTACAGAGTAAAATCGTATTAAAACTTACTTACAAAAATGGATGAACTGAGAAGGATGGGAAGAAAGGCAAAATTTAGTTCTTCATGGTGTCCCAGGAGAGGAAGGAAGAGGCAGAGTGGCAGAGGAGGTTGGAGAGAAAGCAGAGCCTTCCTCAAGCATGATTATTGGGCTTTTTATATTTAGATATCTCTGCAGTGAATTTTGCAGAACTGCATTTATTCAGATATATATAACCCTTGATATTTACTGTGTTAAAAAGTCTGTCAATAAAGGGCCATTTTGTGGCTCTTGAAATAGTGCAGGGATAATGTTGCTGTGTTTCTTCTGTCTGCTTTTAGGCAGGGAGGCATCATAGGATAATTGAGGCTAGCAAGGAGCTCAGGAGGTCTCCAGCCTCCCACTCAAAGCAGTATCATCCTGAGGCCAGACTAGATTTCTCAGGACTTTGTCCAGTTCTGGGGCAGCCAGTTCTGAACATGGGATCTGATGTGGTCTGACAAGTGCTGGGAAGGTGGTGAGACCTCCCCTGGCTCTGGCCCTGTTTGTGCAGCCCAGGAGGCTGCTCCCAGTCTGCTGCCAGGGCACGCAGGGCTCATGTGGAGCTTGCTGCCCACCAGGAGGCCCAGGTCCCTTCCTGCAGAGCTGCTGCCCAGCTGGCCACTGCTCACTTTGTGCTGTTGCAAGGGATTTTTTTCTTTCCTGGGTGCAAGAATTTGCATTTGCTTTTTTGGAGTTTCATAAGGTCCCTGTTGGAACACTCTTCAGCTTGCCCAGGTTCTTCTGAAGGGCAGTTCAGCACCTGAGGGTGACCATTGGTTCACTCCAGTTTGGTACAAGCACCGTCCTTTTAAAGCAATAGCAAAAATACCTATTTTATATTTTTAACCTTGATTGTAGCCTTAATGAGACCAGAATGGGAGCGTAGAACCAGTAGGTTTCAAGGTGCTGGATTTAATAAAAGTTGTTTTTTCCCACAAAAATATGTGGGAAAAAAAATGTGCCTACATGAATAATTTATTAAATAAGGGATGTCACACAGCACTGCTGTTACTAATGCATTTAAAAATTAATAATTCCTGGGTGCATTTCAGGCATCCTAGGAACTTAATCCACCTGGGACAAGCCCTAAGCAAGCAGTTGCTGTTTTAATGAATGATGATTTTAGGGAGTTTGACTTTCTTCAGGCTCTTGCTGCCACCTACAGTCAGCTCAGCTGGGTGTTCAAGGCTTGTGTTCCTTGGGCTCTGCCCAGGTTTGGAACCTGTGTGTGTTTCAAACACTCTTCCTTTCCTGATTGTTTGGAGCTCTGCTCTGGCAAGAGCTTCCTGGCCCAAGATTTGGGAACACAATGGACATAGAGCCCAGAATGTTATGCTGGTGAAACGGGTTGTGATCTGTGTTGTGCAGTCTCAATACAGGAATGTCTTTGAAATCGTTTGCTACCCTTTCAGAAAATCTATATTTTAAATAACAAAAATACAGGACTGCTGGGTTAAAAGTCAGACTGTGAGAAAAGGAACAACAATGGCATGAGAAACTTGTTCTTTTCCCTTGCTTGGATTCTCTTACTACATAAGTCTTCCTTTTCCTGAATGTTTGGACAGTATTCAATTATTTTCCTCTAGTTCAAAGCTGTTCTTTTTTTAGTAATTTATTGAGTGCTTCTGTAGGCTCATTAATTATGTGTCTATTGCTCAGCATTGCCTGGGTTCAGTAAAACTGCTGCCATCATCAGAATTCTCCGACTGGAATGGGGTGTATTACCATGCTTTTTATATAGAAAGCTCTGGTGAGCTGGCAGTGTCTGAAACTCTTCTCTAGTCTCTCCCTTCCGTCCCCTTACAAATTCCAGACAGCTTTGCTGATTTGGAGCACTTGAAAACTCATCTCATTTAAAAGCAGAGGCTCAGCAAACTCTGTTTTTTTAATGGAAGTTGTTAATGCATGACAGGTTTCATGTGGCAGTCTGATCTAGGATGTTAATTACTGAATGATTAGATTAAAACCCCTTAAGGACAATACCATATGCCTTAGATGACTTTTATAAGATCCTTTATGGAGACTGAGAACTCGAGGAGCTTTATTGAGCATAAATGTGGTAAATAAGTAATGTGGTCAGCTGGATCTGTATTAAAAATAAATTTTTCAGATTCAACCAACATATAGGGCTAATAAATATCTTCAACTTCTTTTACAGGGTGACCTGAAAACTTACATCTGCAATGAGCAGGAGCACATTAAAGGAGAGTCTCAGATAATGCTGCTGCAGAGAATGGCGTGCGAGATCGCCGCTGGCCTCGCTGTAATGCACAAGCACAACTTCGTGCACAGGTAGGCTCCCAGAGAAATCCCACTCAGTCAGGATGCACTCTAACCTTCATCTGGGTATTTGCATTAATATCCATGCCTGTTGAAGACTGTGTTTGCACAAACTTCTGTCTAATTGTGACATCCCCTGAGACACGAAGGTGTGATGCTAATGAAGGTGCTAATTGAGCTGCAGTGGTGTGGTGTTCCAGCTCCACCTGCCTGAAAGCTGATCACCTGCTCTTCGGGCTTGCAGCTGCTGCCAAGCCAATCCAGATGTAGTTGTTTGATTCCTTCTTGGCCAAGTCAAATTTGTTTTGTTTATTGTGGAGGGAGGGATGTTAAAATTCAGTTTGGATGAATCTTACCTGCTGTGAATTTTATCAGATTATAACAATTTAGAATCTCTTTGGTAACCTATTACCTTTGTTATGAAAAATGGAAAAAAAAACTCCTTTCTAATGCAGTAAGGGGGAAACTGAGTTTAGAGGGAAAATCTGACTGAAATGGACCAGCACTTGCATCACCCTTTCAACAAGTCATGAGCTTGTGTTGGAGCTTATCAATGCACACATCTTAATGCTTAGGGAAAGCAGAGACGTTTAGTTCAGGGAGAAATGAACTCTCAAACCTAAGTCTTAAAAGGTGCAGGTGTAAACCAGCAGCAAAATGCTGAAAAAAGCCCCAAAGCCTGGACTCAGCTGTTGGCTGATGAACAGAGCTATTCTTTAACCCATTTAACAATTTCAGATGACTTGAAGGTATTACCACTTGTAGCTGTGTAACTGAGGGATCAGTCTGTTGTCTTGCAGCAGCATGGCTCTGTAGGTATTAAATTTAACAGTACATTTTCAATGAAATGCAGATAAAGTTGGTAAATAATTATTCTGTGGATCTGCAGGATTCTCATGGTAATGTTTACTTCTAGCAACACTATCCTGATGCTGTCAGAGTAAGTGGTAAAGCTCCAGCATCAGTGATTTTGTTGTTAGTGGTAAATTCAAGCAGCTAACAATTTTTGTCTTCCAGGATTTTTACTTAAATAGTATAAAACAATTTGGCAAGCTCTGGGACCTACTTGAAGGTTATAGATGTGTTTCTGACCTATGTAGTTCAGTGACTCTGGAAAAGAAAACATCATCTTTCTTTGTAGCAGGCAAGCTGTGGCTTTCAGGCAATTTGTACTTCAGAAACTTTTTTTTAGGCCTACAGAAGCAAAGGTAGAGTTCTTTCAGGGCACTTAATTGCCTGATCCCCTTCTGTGAAACTGAGAAGTGAAATATTTGAGCAATTAGTCTGCCGAGCTCTTTGCTGTCGCAGCCACAGTTCCAGCTTCATTAAACTTGCATAAATTTCTGAGTTTGCATGATGGGTTTCCTAAAACTGCTTCTTGGTGTTATTACAGCAGCTGCTGGTTTGTGAGTATTTGTGGTCTGGTTTATGGTAGAAACTGGAAGCAAATTCTGTGTCTATTCGAGAGCTTTGTGATTTGTTTAGCAGAGGACTTCAGTGAAATACATTACTTTTTCTGTTGTCTTTTTCAAAGACTGTCTGTAGTTCTGTTTTCAAAGACTGTCTGTCTGTTCATGTGTAATGTATGGGTTTGTTACTTAAGGAACTTAACTGTAGATGTAAGATATTACTGGTTGCTTAGTATCATATTGTGAATTAATATTTAAACCTAGTCTCAATTGCTGATAGATTTTGCTTATGACAAATAAAATGCAAGGCATGCTATGATAGGTGTGAAGAGGGGTGACATCACTGTAGCATGTGAACAGCCCACGTAATCTCCATGAGAGGATTATGAACAGGATGAAATAATTGCATGTAACTGCTGTGTGTAGTTTGAATGCTTAAAAGTCTACACCACTGCTCTAGAGAAGTGCTTGCAGCTTGACCTTTTTTATACAGGACAGCACAATAGTCCAGGGGTTTTGTATGAAGTCTTTAAATGTGATTGCCTTGTCACTGTGTTTAGTTTTCTTTGGATTCCAGAATGCAGAGTCTGCTTGGCTTTGTGGCTCTAAATTGATTCTCTTTTGAAGCAGTGGGAGTGCCCAAGGGAAATCAGACTTCTGGCCACAAAACAAATCTTGTCTGATAAGTCCTCTCTAAGGAGAAACCCTGTCAGTGTTTGTTTTTTCTGGAAGTGATGAGTGTTTGTATAGAACTGTAGTGTCCACAGTATTCCAGTGAGATATGGAATCAATGTTGGCACTGGTAGGTTATAAAACTTAGTAAAAGTATAAGCAACAAGAAAACTATCTTAGTATTTGGTTTAGATCACAACTGCTCTTTAGAAACCAACCTCCCCAGTTCCTGTGCCTGGATTTGTACTGCATATGAGTTGGTCTTTCGGTGTGCATGAACTGGTTTAATTTCCTCTGCAGAGAATCAGGAAGGGAGCTCCAGGAGCACACCTTGCTTGCACCCAGCTTGCCCCAGTCTTCAGTAGGATTTAGGTCTGTGGGATCAGCTTAGAGCTCATACACAAGGGATTGCTGAAGTGTGTCTGGAGTGGATGCTGAATCTTTAACACTGTTTTGTGTTACTGATCTGCTCCTGTTACTTGCAGCTATGACCTGGAACTGTGCATAAATCCTTGATTTTTAGATTCTAAGTTTTTAAAAAATAGTATTCTTGGTTTTTCATTTGATACTTCAAACTGTGAGCTGATTGTTCTAAGAACTGTCACTTCTGCTAGCCCATTTGTCTTAATTTGCATTGAAGACCTCCTGGTTTGTCTCACTGTTTATCTGTTTGCATTTTCAGTGACTTGGCCTTACGGAATTGCTTCCTTACATCTGATTTAAATGTCAAAGTAGGAGATTACGGGATAGGATTCAGTAGGTATAAGGTAAGTTAATCTAGTCATGGACCACATTTTTAAATTATTCGGGGCTCAAGGTTACAACAAGCATGCCTGAAAGCTGTAAACTGATACTAGGTTGTCCTTTATTTGAATAATGAACTTTCAAAGTATTACTGGCAAATAACTGCAGCAAGTTCATGTACCAGAATAGAATTTCTTAAACAAGAAATGTGCATTCAAGTTTCTGCTAATCAGTGACCAATTAATGACTTTCCTCCATAGCATTATTCTCTGCTACTTGGGGAAAATGGGATTATTTTTTTTAATTCTAATTTTTTGCATAGGCATCACGTAAAAATGTATTAAGGAAAGGACTATCACTGTCTGGAATTTGATCCAATGCATGTTCAGCCTTTTTCTCATTTTGTTTTTTTCATTTTAATCAATAATTCAGGAAGATTATATTGAGACAGATGAGAAGAAATTTGTTCCTCTACGTTGGACTGCACCTGAGTTAGTAACAAGTTTTCAAGACAGACTGTTATCAGCAGAGCAAAATAAATACAGTAACATATGGTATGTAGAAGGCTTTAAAATAATTTCAGTGAGAGATTTGTAAGCATATTTTCAAATGTTACATGAAGGAGTAAATAATATTTAAATTGGCCTGATGTGTCAGATGTACAGTAGGTTAATCTCTGTAAACCTGATGCTTTATCCTGCTTTGGAAAGATGCTTAGAAATCAGTTGAGAGAAAGTTGGAGCCAACAAAAATGTTTAGCAGAATAATAGGTATTTATACTAATAAAAATACCTTCAGATGTTTATTAAGGAAAGAAATGGTAAATGATTTTTCCAAGAATAAATAGCTGTGGGTGACATAAAAAGTTGATTCCACTAGAGCCCAATTAAGTTCAGTTGGTAGAACAGTGGTATTTTAATTAAAATGCTGCATTCTTGCTGCAGCATTTGAGAGCAATTAACTGGTGGTTTGTGTTGCCAAAAAGCTGATAGACAATGGCTGGGGAAACTCTTGAAGATGCACGTTTTTGAATTTGCCAAGTTCCACTTCAGTTCTCAAGCCCCAAGAAATTTGGATAATGGAAATTGTGGATTAGGCTCACATTTCTGAAAACATTGTGGTTAATTCCTAGTTCTATATTCTAAGGATAGTAAATAGTAAACTAGGCTTTGGTGTTTTAAAGTAGGTTTGCAGAAAGCAGGTGGGATAGATGGAAATTATGTAAATACTAATTTGCTTGCATCCTCCAAGGAGGCTTCCTCAGCTCATAGTGTTCATCTGGACTGAGCAGCCAGGGTCTTAAGCTTTCCAGCTTGTATTTTAGTGCCTCTTATGCAGAGCTGCTTTGAATAGGTTTGGACTAGATGATTCCAGTCACCCCTTCCAATCTAAATTATTCTACGTGCAGAGTCAGTTACTTTGCGTTTTGAACGTGGAAAGGTTCCCTGAAGATTGGCATTGACTGTAATCACTGAAAATGTGATTAGTGTTGGGTACAGTACAGCTGCAGCACTGAGCAGAGGCAGCTTCTGACCACTGCAGCTTGAAAATAAGGAATTCTATGAACACTGGAACAAAGATGAGCTTTCTAACAGTTCGACCTAAAACTGCAATTTCTCATGAAAGCTTTTTTCTTCTGTTGAATGAACCATAAGTTTTTTTAATCTCATTTCTATACACCATAACAGTATTTTTATTTAAAAACTGTTAGAAAGATAATATTTTATTATATGTGGGATTTTTTTCCACGATCAAATAATTTGAGACCTCCTATATTTTGTTGCCTTCATTGTTGTTACCTTCAAGCAGTTTTACTCTACAGGCTGTTAGCACTCTGTCAAAATGAGTTAACAAGTTCTGAACTTATTCTAGAGACAATGGGGAGTGGTATTTATTTCTTCTTGCCAGTTATGATTTACATATCCTTACTTTCTTAGAAAAGCAACTCTTAGATAGTTCTGAGGATGCCCAGTCACTGGCTGCTCTTTTCCAGGTCTCTGGGTGTGACGTTATGGGAGCTGTTTGAGAATGGCGCTCGGCCTTACTCGGACTTCTCGGACAGGGAAGTCCTGACCCATGTCATCAGGGAGAAGCAGGTCAAACCCTTCAAGCCACGTCTGGAGCAGCCATACTCTGATAGATGGTAAACTTCAAATATTTCTATTGATTCTTAAAGCTGCTGAAGAAGTTTTCTCAAATGACTCAGTTCTCTTAAATACGTTGAAATTGCTACATGGAAACTTGCTTCCAGCAAATAAATTCTAGATAAAGGGAGTAAAAGGACTTGCTGGAGATGGAAGTTCCTGCCAGTGACATTGGTACTCTGAGCCTTGTTAGGTGTCTGAATTCTATGAATTCCTTTTCAGTGTGAAAGCTGTTGAAACATGTGTTTATTTGTATAGGTATGAAGTTCTGCAGTTCTGTTGGCTGCCTCCAGAGAAGAGACCAACGGCAGAAGAAGTGCACAGACTTTTAACTTACCTCCGCATGCAAAGCCAAAGGGACTCAGAGATTGATTTTGAACAGCAGTGGAATGCTCTGAAACCAAACACCTCAAACAGAGAAGCAAGTAATTCTGCATTCCCAATCTTGGATCACTTCACAGGAGATAGACTTGGCCATGAGCTGGAGGAGGTTCTGACTGTAACTGAAACAAGCCATGGTCTGAGCTTTGAATACATCTGGGAGGCAGCTAAACATGATCACTTTGATGAATGTGGTCATGTGAATCCTGATGAAGCCATGACCTACACAAGTATTTTCTATCCAGTGGAGGTTTTTGAGAGGTCACTTTCAGAGCAAGGACCGGGAGCACAGGATGGAAGTGGTCAAGAGGCATCACTGGCTGTCCCTGGGGTGTTACCTGTGTTTGATGCACACAAACTTTCTGTTGGAAATGACTACTATATCCAGTTAGAGGAAAAAGGAAGTGGCTGCAGCATGAATTTTGATAACCAATCGGTTGTATTAACAACAGAAGTTGATCATCAAGAAGCTGTGCAAGAAAAAAGTTCTAATTTCACGGTTCTCAGGGATCTTGATGTTGAAGAATCTAGTACCGATGGGGACTTCTTCCACTACAATACAGATCCTAAAGAGGAATTTTTGCCTGCTAGTAGTAGTCCAGAAAGTCCTTCCCAGAGTATATTTAACGACATTGATAGATCAGAAGAATTGGCAAACAGAAAAATACTTGGGTTTGCTGAAACAAACGATTCTCCTAAAGACTTTAAACCAGCTGTTTTGAACTCAAACACAGATGCTAGAAAGGCAGTAGGCTGTTCTGGGAAGGAGCATTCTATTCATGCTTCTGAAAATGAAACCGTTTCCTTATGTGAAAATATCTCTAACCAGTCAGACCTGGGAACTTTAGAAGAACTTACTGATAACTTCTTATTTCTTCAAGAGAAAAACTTATTAACAGGATTATTGCCTAAAAAAACCAGCAGTGATTTTGGGCAAAACTCAGATGATGTTCTAAAAAGTATATTAGAAACCTCAAAAAGAAATTCTCTAGAGCCTGAGCCTGTGCTGGCTGAAAATGCACAGGTGTTTTCTTTAATACATGAAAGTCTTAGAACAGTGAAAGATGAAAATTTTAACCCAGTGACAATGAATAAAGATCCCAGTTCTCAGTCTCAGACTCCTGTAGAGATGCAGGCATCCTCTAGTCCACCCACAGCACATAAGTCATGTGATGAATGTGCAAATCTTCCTATTTTGAGGGATGAGGAGAAACTTCTAAATGTAGAAGTGAATGAAGTCATGTCCTGTAACACCGATGTTCTCTGTCAAGAAGAGCTGTCTTGTAATGCCAAAAATAATAATGTTGGAAACAGTCCATATTACAGTGTTGCTGTTGAAACAGATGAGTGCGATGCACAGATGAAACAGGGAAAACTTTTCAAGTCTGATGAAATAACTTTTAATAGAGAAAAATGTAGTGATCAGGAAGATAGGAAAAGAAACTTGGAAGATAGTTCTCCCATATTAAAAAAAAATGAATGTTTATTGGAGGAAATACAAGAAACATCAAATCATTTTGAGAACTGTAAGGATGTTCCAGAAGAGGTGACCTTAATTTCTGTTGCTGCTTCAGATTGTACAAGTCAGGATAGCCTTTTGGACGACAGCCCATCCCCTGTACAAACTGTAGAACAAGCCTTAGAGACACCTGATTCTTTGGACTCTTTAGATGTAAATGAGGTTTTAGAATCTTTACAGGCTCAAAGTCCTCAGAAGCTTTTGCCACCAGATAAACCTGCTGACAGTGGCTACGAAACAGAAAACCTGGAATCTCCAGAATGGACTTCCCATGTCCCTGTTGAGGATGCTTCCAGTGTGGATACTGCTCTGTGTGTTGTGAGTGAGAGCAGTGTCAGTGCTTTGCCCTCTAATCCAGTCATCATTGTGTCAGAAGCAGCAGCTTGTTTGGATGCAGTGAACAGCAATTTTGAAATAACCCCAGTGGTTTTTCTGAGTGGAAGTCAAAACTCATATAGAGACTCTGCCTATTTCTCTGATAATGATTCTGAGCCAGATAAAAAGCCAGAAGAGTCTGTAAATCTGTCCAGAGAGGCTGTGTGTGCTGTTTCCTCCAACAGAGAGAATCACACTGAAGAGGTTTGTGGTTTTGAAGAGAGACAGCAAATGTGTGATGTGAGGAATTACCAGGATGATGATAATCAAAACAGAAAACTAGAGCTAAACCACAATTTAGAGATCCAAGAGATGGATGAAAGGATTCAGGGGTGTCCTGATGAGTGGACTGAGGCAACTCTGTCTTCCCTGGAAACAGTGATGGAAGGTAACCTGAGGGATGAAATAAAACTTTCAGAGACTTCTCATAAAAGTGTCTCTTGTGTTGGCACTAACACTTCAGAGCTTCTTTCACACAGAGACTTAAAGCCTGTGCACAACATGGCTTTAGAGCTGAGTAACAGTGAGAAGTCCTTCTATCACATGGAAGGACAGAAACTGAAAGAGCCAGATATTGAAGGAAAATACCTCGGCAAACTCAGCGTGTCTGGAATGCTGGATTTGGAAGATGGCGATGATGCAGATGAGGAAGATGAAAACAGTGATTCTGAGGATGACATGAGGACTTTTCATATGCATAGTCTGAGTTCTGACAGTGAAGATGAAACTGTTCACCAAGTACCTGAGATAATTACTGACAAAGATGATGGAAAACATTTGAGAAGCTTGTTGAAACTTCCAAAACCTCTTAATGAAAGGCAACCTGAACTTTGGAAAGATGAGAAAAAGGCTGTAACGTTCTTTGATGATGTGACAGTCTATTTGTTTGATCAGGTACCCTTTTTTTTTATTACTAAGTAAAGTTTTTGTTGGCTTGCTATTTTTGTTTCTCTTTAAACAAGGAGTAATTGAATAAATTGCTTAATATTTGGGAAAACCTTGTTACAAAAGTACCTTTCTTTTGGCAGGGTTAAAGCTTGTTCATGATGTGGGTTCTTTTGTCTATATATTAAGGCTATACAAGAATACATATATGTAAAAGAATAACATTTTTATATAAAGAAAAAAGAACTTTTTGACTTGGGTAGGTGCAGTTTTGTGCTGCTGCAGAATAGCTGCACTAATCTGAAGTGAAGGAGGGTCTTGCTTTGGTTGTCAAATCCTGAGTCTCCATTGCTGTTGGACCCTTGACTGCACATGCTGAATGCAACATGGTTTTTAGTTACGTTTTTCTGCTGTTTATAAGATGTATTTAATTTGAATATGTAAGCCAGCATTGCTATGGACAAGATTTAATTATTTTATTTTGACAGAATATTGTTGTAACTTTCTAGAAGCAGCTTAGCTGTTTAATGTGTTTGAAGACTTAAAGACACCTCAATAAAAAAATGGAAGAAAACAAAAAAAGCCAATCATTAACCAAAAAACACCCCTAAAACTCAAACTGAAACCTAACTCTGAATCTTGTGTTAGTTAGCACTAAATTTAACTAAGATCATAATCAAAGATGAGAACAGTATTTAGGTGTTAATGCTAATTTTTATTGATCCAATGGGATTCATGTTCAGTGAAATACTGATCGACTTATAAAATTCAAGGTTACTTTTGTTTCCCTATCAGCTTTATCAATTTTTGACTTCTGTAACTGGATACAGAGGGGATTGTATTTTAGCATTATGGTGACTAAACTAGTCCAGTGAGTTTAAAAGAACAGTCACATTGTCAAGCTTTGGAAATGTTGCTTATGATGACGCACATTAATGTTAGAGTTAACTGTGTTTTGGAATAGAAAGCACAGGTGATTTATTTGTGTTTAGGCAGCCTGTAGAATAGTAATCCTTTTGTCAGAGGGGAAAGAAAAAATCAGCTGTGTTTAAACTGCTCTTAGATGTTGAACTCTTTACTTTTTATTACAATGACTGATAAAATGTTGGCTGCTTCCAATGCCGGCTGTACAAAGTCTGTCTCTTTATCCTGAACATGATTAGGGGCTTAAAAAAACCTAAAATGTTTGGAGATGGGATAAGGCTTTAATAAAGAGGAAAAAAAAGCCCTTACCCCTGTTAAGCTGATACGGGAACTGTTTGCAATTGGAAGATATTTTAGCTTTGTTCCTAGAAATATGAAACCATTTTATATCATAAATAATATTTAAATAGTCATTTCCTGCATGCATTTTAGCATAGGTTTGGTGCAGCTTTCTTTAGAAGTATGTGCATGTGCTTAATCTGTAACTCAAAGTCTTCTGGTGTAGTTGTAACAGTTTTCAGACCTTTTAATTCCACATTTGACTTGATGGCTGGATGGGGGAGTGTATTTGTGGGTGCTGGCATCTGAAGGCATGGAGACATTGTGTGTAAAAAGAGTTAACTAAGTGACTTTGTTTGCCTTAGGAAACACCAACGAAGGAGCTGGGAAGCCGTGGGATAGACGTGAACGGGGAAGGTGCTGGCAGCTCTCCTGTTCCATCTTCCAGTCCTGGTTACTTAAACAGATTTGCAAATTCAGAAAGCTCAACAGATGAAGAAGGTGCATGAATATATTTATACACAGCAGGGGCCAAGGCAGTTTTATGCACAGCCTTTTAGGAGAAGTCATTAAACTATATGTGATCTGTAAATTCACCAGATCACACTGGCTTCAGTTTTGCATCCTAAGCAGACACTGCATCTGGGCTCAGATTCCCTTGTTCCTGAGGAGCAAAGCTGGGATGTGGTACTGGTTGTTTATATATTGATGTGTCCAGGGCATCCTGAGAGGCAACCAAACTGTGGGTGACAAATCTTTGTGCCTCCCTGGGCTAGAACCCTGCCCAGGGCTACAGGTTTTATCTGGGGTTAATGCAGTCTTCCAGTCTACTTGTACAACTCTGGGTGACCTTGCATGACTTTACTGTAATGCTGCTTTTTTCTTTTTTCTTTTTTTTGTTTTTTTGTCTCCCCAAGGTGGGGGTTTTGAGTGGGATGATGACTTCTCTTCTCCAGAGCCATCCTTTATATCCAAGGCAGCTAATAGTCTCATTGGTTCTAAACCACCCCTTCAGCCATCAAAGTACTTCTCTCCACCTCCACCCTCCCGGACTCTTGATCAGAACTGGTCACATTCATCCCCTTATTCCAGATTCTCCATCTCTCCTGCAAACATGGCAAGCTTTTCTCTTACACATCTTACAGATTCAGATATAGAGCAAGGAGGTAAGTGATTTAGTTATAATAATTACTTTAGGGATACAAATTAAAACAGTTATGTAAAGGTAAAACTAGCAGATACAACAAATCTTGTTGTATTTTAAATACCAAATGTAGAAGTACATTTTAAAAACCATAAAAGTTAGTTTGGTCTTGTGTTTCATAAGACATAGTTTTCCATGGAGATTGAAATTGTTTGCATCCAAGTTGGTACAAACTTGTGGCTGAACAGCCTATGGAGGGTTTACAGGACAAGCTGTCAGTTCTTCTGTTACAAGCCCTAGTGCTGTGTGTGTATAAATGAAACCCCCCTGCAGTCCTGAAGCACTGCTGTTACACCTGCACACTCTGGCAGTTACTAATTCTGGGTATTGCTCTGTCTTAAGTCACAATTGTGTTCTCATTGCACAGGATGAGGATGCCAGGAACATAATGTTTCTGCCATTATTGTGTAAGCTTATTTTACAGTTTAGTTTGTTTTCATGTTGCTTTTTAGACAGTGCATTCTTGGCATTCTCTCCAGAATTGCAGCATGCTTTCTAGAGCTGTGAATAGGCTAACTTTTGTTAGGAGAGCTAAACAATCCACTCAGAGCAGTATTGGGTACTAGCAATATTTATTAACAGGCCTTCTTGTCAGTAACAAAAGGCTTTTTTAACCTTTGATACGTTTTTTGAGGGCTAAAAGAAGCAAAAATAAGCAGACTTGAATCAGTTTGGCATGCTAATAATCTTGATAACATACTGCATTATTAAAAATAAATATTACTGATTGCAGAGCCTTGCTATTGGTCAATGTCTATAAATATGTAATCAGTATTATATGGAGTTGTATTGTTCTTGTATTGTGCTTATTGATTAGATAGTGTTTGCTGCTTAGTAACTTACAGATAAGAGAGAATACTTTGGAGATCCTACATTGCCTTGTGTGTCCTAAGTAGTGACATTGAACTGTGAGATTGAAACAGATGTCTATGAATAAATGAACCAAATGTTTACAGTAGTTGAAAGTGTAGGCAAAAATTAACCAAAACTTAGAAGTGCAAAACAGCAGAATGCCAAGTTCTAGCAAGAGTCTTACAAAGAACTGAGGGTTGTGCAGAAGAATCTCACTGTATCTTATGACCTTTCCTCTACTAATAGGAAGCAGTGAAGATGGAGAAAAAGATTAAATCAATTTAAATTTGCTTGGACTCCATACATAAAACACACAGACTTTGTGTTTGAAACTTCTTTATCTAAACTCTGGATCCTCCTGGAGTAACACAGGTAATCAAGAAGTACTGAGAAATGAAAGTGAACACTGAAAGCAATGTTAAATCAGGACATTAATTTGAATGTGTATTTAACTTTGTAATGTATTTTTAAATCAGTGCAATTTTGCTTTTCATTGAAAAACAATTCTGCCGCTGTTTTCAAGTACTTGAAGTATTTTTCAGATAACTTAAACAAGTAAAGCAATTACACTACAGTCTGGTTTATGTATGAGATTGTATAATATTCTTTTTATATTTTTCCATGTAGTTCATTATCTATTTGAACATACACCTGTTGTAGAATTGTGTATAACTGTCCTGTGCAGCAGGTGGCTGTGTTGATGGAACTGTATGAATGATAGTTGATCAGTAGTGAGCCATATTTATTCAGAAAGATATCACTACATATTACTTTGCTTATTACAATTGCACTATGGATTATTCTTCCTTTATTTCCTGATGATGTACAGAATCAAAATCTTAAATCTTTCAAGGAAAATAAGACAAGTTGAATTGGCCCAGTTATCCAGTTTAATTTGTCCTTTTTGTAGCCTTTGCTATGCACGGTACTTGTAAAACATACATAACTTCTGAGTATCATGTTAGACTTGCTGAAATCTTATATTCAGTACCATTTCTAAAATGATAATGGTTATAGAATGGTTGTTAGTGTTCATGTTTTATAGGAAACTGGAAAAGAATATATGATATACTCTGGAATTTTTAGATGAAAGAGATAATGTCTCTTAATTCCTACATATGATCCTACTGACTGCTTAAACTGTAATAGTATCTGACTATATCACAGTTAAGGGCCTTCCAGTTTTTACTACAATTTCTGCCTTGGAGAAAGAAGAAGAAAAATTGGCTGTACAAAACTCTGGAATTTATGAATATTATAAAAAGACTAATTTCAATAGACTGGATTTGGGTACACTTGGCCCTTCAGTTGTACATTCTGTGAATTTTGAAGCTCACTCTTCTGCTGCCTGCAGATCGGGGCTCCCTTCAGAGGCCTGTGGTAAATCTACCTCTCGGTGATGTTATGACAATTAAGATTCTGATTAGTGGATAATGCCCAGTTTTGCACCTGTTATAGGGCCAGATCCATTTTAAGATGTCTGCAGAGCTCCATGGTGCATCCTGTACAAATTTGGGGTGCAGTACAGTAGGTTTGCTCTGAAGCCTGTGGGGAAGGGAAGACAGTGTTGGGGCTTAACCTTCCTGTTCTACCATGCATTTAACTGATTTAATCCTTTAAATTCCTCAGAAAAAGATATCCTTAGTTGTTACTCCAAACTGAGTTCAGTTGAGAAACAAATCCCTGACTTCTTGGAATGCCTTATGCAGTTGCAGATCTGTAGGAAACACTGATAGGAACAGTTTACCTGGCTTTGTAATTGTTTACCTGTACTAAAATACAAATGTACTGACATACAGAGTACTTTGTATTTTAGTGGCTGTTTTGGCAGGGCTTGAGATAATGGTGGTCCAAGTGCTCTGTGTCCAGATCCAGTCACCAGAGAATTTCATCATATGAAGATGGGAGGACTAGATATTTTCAGATGTGTGATTTTTTTTTTTTTTTGTATACCTCTGTGTTAATTTTGATTTTTAAGTATGTTTTAAAAATGACAGGAATACGTTAACTGTGTTTTATCCAATGTGATTTAGCCCTTAAACCAGAATGGCTTCCATACTGATTAAAAGGGAATGATTTAGCTATCATGTTGTTTGAAGTTGCCAATGAATTGTTGAGATATCTTATTCTGATGAGGCACTCAGGTTCAGAGTTAGTCAGAACTGTTCTTCAGTATGAAGTGAGGAACTGAATTTTCCTAAGGACCTTTCCCAAAACATTATTGAGAAGGCAAAGTCAAGTAGTTGTTAATACAGGCTTACAGTATATACTGTAGAGGGTTTAAGGAAGCTGTGCGCTACTGAAAATATTTTTAAATGTTGGTAATAGACTTTGTGCACAAATTATTGCCTAGAAATTCCATAATTCCAACATTAAACTCCTTGATACAGCTAGATTTAGGGTATCTCATCCGTCTTTAATTCTCACCCTAGTAAGAATGAAACTCCATAATGGTCTGCAAAGAACATGTGGGCTTGTCTGCCTTTTGTGGTGAAAAACCTGTCAGACCTGGAGTTCAGCCTTAATTTTGAATAATTTGATTTAAAAAATAGTCCTGGGTTAAATAAAAGCTTGTGCTCCAGAATGTTGTAATTTGGTTGTGCATTTTGTTTCTTGTAATTCTGGAAAGTCAGATGTTTATCTTGTACATCAGGAATTTCCTTTGCTTGATGGAAGTCTAAGATTTTTATTCTTTACCTGGGTTTAAAGAAAATCCTACACAGGAAGTGAAAGTTTACTCCTTTGTCCAAATGGACTCATTGCTAATGAATTGCCAAAGGAGCATTTTTTCCAAAACTAGATGTGTATGATATTAAGCAAGGTTATGTCCTTTTTAGCTGTATAATGAAGAGAAAGAAATATTTAAAGTTAACTCGCATCACTTAAACATAAATTTTAATTTCAGTAATCCAGTAGGCTGGATTGCAATAATATAAACTGTCTTTTGGGGTAAAAAATTATATTTAAGGATCTGATCAACTACTAGCAATACTTAAATATCTGCCTGGCAGTCAAGTGGCACAATGAAGATGAATCAATAATTCCAACATGTTACATAATAATGAGGGGATTTGTTCCAAATCATTCATTACACTCTATGTAATTTCTTGCACTAGCTACTTAAGCCTGGTCTCCGTTCTAGAAGTACACTTATCTATTTTCAATGGTTTATTATGAGGACTGGTTACAGCTTAATTCCTTCTCTAGTAGAATTCCTGAATTGTTTGAATAATGAAGGCATTGTTTCAATTTGGCTGCTAAAGGTATCTAAAAGATCTGATTTTTCCCACCTAAAGAAGTTTGTTTAAACATTAGGATCTGTAGTGAGAAGCCAAGAGAGTGACAAGAGTGTCCAGTTTCAGTGGGAACACCTGTACTCTCCCAAATCCCCCAGCTGCAGACACACTGTGTATAACTGCATTTATGGAAATTGCTATTTTCATGGAAATGAGGACATTTAACTTTTTTTTCATATCCTTGTTGATGCACTAATGAAAGCCATTTAAGCCTCATTCTTTTTATCAGTATTTTTAGCAGATTTTTATGTAATACTCAATCTTTCATGAGGAGGCTGGTTGGTAGAAAGACTTTTTTTTTTACAGTTAAGCACTATCCTAAAATGTCAGCATTGTCAGGTGTCAGTGACTTGGCTATTTGTGTTGGAGTTGGTGAAAGGTGGAATCCAAGTACATTAGCCTTATAAGAAATAGCCTTAAATAAGAATGGAGTGTACAAAATTACTTCAGCTTTAAGTCATACACAAATATCCTTGTATGTTAATGGTTTTGGTACAAAATGGGAAGAAATCTAGAGGAGAGTCAAACATCATATAAACTTATTGAAAATAAGTATTTGTAATACCAGCAGCCTGTTTTTCAGAAACTTGAATATGACTTACAGTTAGTTTTGTTTATGAAATTGTTTGAACTTGCACAGATGTAGGTGTAACTTAAATGATAAATGGTACTGATGTGTGTGTATATATAATGTTTAATTCTATTTGTAAATGAGAAACTATGTAACAAAGTCATAGGTATGAGGTTTTCCTATTGTAATTTAATACAGGTATGAGGTTTATGGCAATATATCATAGTTAATGAAATTTCAGGTCAAAATGTCTTTAAATTGTGTACATTTTTAAATTGTAATTTCTACTGTATATTGATTATCATGCATAGTGTGATTCAAGAAACTGCTTGTAATTTAAAAATATTTAATATTAAAAATAAAATACAGTTATATATTTATAATCTCTTTGTCTGTTTGTTCATTTTTAAACAGATGCCAGCAGTGTAGTTCCAGTGTAAGATACATTTATTAGTGTCCTGAGGTTGAGAAAGTTCCAAAAGCTCAAAGCCACAGTCCCAGCAGATGAGTCCATGCTAAATAGTGTAGTCACCTTTAATTCCTTCCAGTATCATCACCCTTGTGAAAATTTCAGGTAAAGTGTGTACACAGTCAGTAGAGAAGCAATAATTAAAACAGAAACTGTGTAATTCTGAATACGGAATATTGCTTTTAATTATAGAATTAAAGATCTGTAGGAAGAACGGGGATTTTGAAATTTATAAGCTCAGAAAACAGGTTAATGATGTTTTCTTGGTGTTCATTGAATTTATGTCTGGAAGACGTGCTTGGGTTTTTTCAATCTAAGTGCATGTGCTGAATGGACCAAAAATCACCAGGTAAATAAATGTAGTCCTGGTGTGTAAAGGGAGCTCCTCTGATGAGATCCTGAGGCTGTTTGAGGCTGGGCACTGGCTGGGGCAGGGGGAGAGTCCTGCTTTTCCCGGGGGCTCGGCATGGCCCGGGGCAGCCCTCCCCGGCAGCATCCGTGGGGCTCTTCCCCACCTCCCATCGCAGCTGTTGGGTGCTGGCACCTGTTGTGACCTGGGAATGAGAAACTGATAGCAAGATGACTTAACTTCATTAGGTAAAATATAACTACTGGGCTGAAATTTGACCAAGGCAGTGGTCATTAATGAGAACAGATGTCAAAGATCCCATGGCACTAAATTGGTCACCTTATATAGAGCTTATTATCAAAGAATTTGAGAACTTGGAATCTTTATGAGCAGCAAGTTCTCAAAGGGATGGCAGTGCTGTGTGTCTGTGGGTCTGTGTCACACAGGGGCTGAGACAGACTTTGTCCTCCTCCAGCCGGGGACACCCCACCTGCTGAGGGAGGTGCTGGGCCGACCCCTCCTGTGGGGACAGAGCTGTGCCCGCCGCAGTGTCAGTGACAGCCGAGCGCTGCCTGCCCGCGCCCTGTGTCCCCTGTGTCACCGCCAGCCCTGGGAGCATCCCGAACACGGACGGGAGCCTTGAACGGGGCGCTGTGGCCGTGCCCGGCCCCTCGGTGGGGTGCGCGGGGTGCCCGCCCGGCCCGCTGCCCGCGGAGGGACCGGAGCTCCGGAGCGCCCGCCCGCCCGCCGGGCCCGCCCCCGCCGCTAAAGCGACGTGTCCGGGACAGCGCCGGCACCTGCGGCAGCCTCTGCCTGCGGGCTCGGGGCAGCGCCTGCCCGGGGCTCCTCGGGCCGGGGGCAGGGCCTGGGCCCCTCGCAGGCTCCTGCTGACAGACCCTGGCTCGCTCAGAGGACACGCAGCGTTCCCTCCCTGTTGCCCCCACAGCCCCTGCTGCTGTTCCTGGCTTCCCCTGGGCTCTGCCGCGTTGCCCCTTGGGCCCCAGGCACCTTCTCAGCAGCTGGTAGAGTGGTAAGTCACAGAGGAGGGATGCCAGCCCTGGTAGACGGCTGCAGAGGGTGTTAAATGTGTTGGTATTTGGCTGCTCTCTCTTTGGTTTCTCTTGACCACTCCAGTCTGTTGCTGCTGATCCCCCACAATCTGTTGGCTCCTTGCACACTCACACCACCTCTGCGGGGCTCCCAGCAGCTGAGCTGCGGCTCTGTAAGGTTGCTTCTCCAGGTAACACCGTGGCAGTCTGAAAGAAAACCTCTGCCAGCTCAGCACCTCGTTA
Organism: Rhipidura dahli; assembly: GCA_013399225.1. Classification (NCBI taxonomy): domain Eukaryota; kingdom Metazoa; phylum Chordata; class Aves; order Passeriformes; family Rhipiduridae; genus Rhipidura; species Rhipidura dahli. The sequence continues at coordinate 73,907 of VXAC01008867.1, read as the reverse complement.
TCCCATGGAATCCCATCTGCTTTTGCCCAGCCTGCAGTTTTACAGGCTGTTTTGCTCTCACAGTTTGCTGAAGCTTCCTTTCTCTTGGATCTTCTTCCAGCTTTCTCTCCTGGCTGCCTCCATGAACCCCCTCTTCACCAAGTCCTATGGGCTGTTTTCTTCCAAACAGCAGCTCTCCCCAGCAGTGCTTCCTGTGCTTGAGTAGGGAAGCTCCCTCTGTGCTGTTCTGTAGCTGTCCCTTTTCTGCCAAGGGAGTTACACAAAGGGTCCAGAACAAACCCAGTGCTTGCCTTTGGACCTGTTTTCTCACAGAAGATACTGTGTGTCTCCAGCATTTTTTTAGGCTCCCACAACACAAGCTGCTTGGTGCTATCTTTCAGCTGTCATCACCTGGGTGCTGCCCTAATTCAGCTGCTTTGTGAATTCCTGGCTGTCTTTGGTAGTAAGGAACCTGGGGGTGGCCAAAATGCCCTCACAGGCCGAGAACTGAGTCACTGTGTGAACCCAGCAGCTGAGCATGGCTCTAAAGAATGAGAAACGAGTCAGGAGGAGGTGTTTACCCCAGCACAGCTGGGAACTGCCACCACCTGCTCCAGCTAAGGTTGATGTCTGGTACTGGGACAGTCTCGCAGCTGGGGTTAGGTGTTGGTTCTTCTTTTTCTCTCATATTTTATTGGCTCACCATCTCTCGAACTGCTCCTACACAATAGTATTGGCATCAAATACATTTTGTTTTTTGACCAAACCTTTTTATGACTACATGAACTAGAAGACAATGGAAGAAACATATTTTGGGAATGTCTCTTAGTAACATTGATCATTGGTGTTAGAAGCAGGGTTGCTGTGATGCTGTTGTCTTCAGGTGTAGTGTGGGCACAGAATCTGGGCTGAGGGGGGGTAAAATACCAGTGCTGTCATTAATGCAGAGGAAGGAACATTGCTGTGTCTTTCGGATAACTTGGCAAACAGCTTGCTCTGCTGCTGTTGATCTGGAGCAGTAACTGCTGTTAAGCCCTGCTGTTATTGGATTGTTGTTGGAAGAGGGAAGTGCTTTTCTTGTGTGTGTGTGGAGGGGACTAGCCCTGAACACAGAAATGCTGCAGCTGAAAACACATGGCTGGCTTGGAGCTTCTCCGTGAGAGGCTGCCACGTTTTCCCTCTAGTGGACTCCTCACACAGTGGAAACCTGTGCTACAAAAAGCAATTACCAGGAGTCAAGGAGAAATTACTTTGAAAAAGAGCCTGAGGGTCGGTGTAATACCCCCCATAAGCCAGCATATGCACATTGAAGTGGTGCATGGTTTTATTATAACGTGGGGTAGTGAGGAGCTGGGAGACAACAGCAACATGAGATCAAACAACAGAGGCGATGTTACCAAACCTAACTGACTGTTGTACTCTGCCTATTTTCTGAGTTGTGGTTCACTTCTCTACAGAAAGACTGGATCACCTTGGAGACCATTTTCTCTTATGTACAGTGACAAAGGAAAAATCTCTCTCCTTTGAGGCCTGTTGCTAAGAAAGTAGGGGCATCTGTTTTTCACCAGTAGGTGATTCACTGCATCTTAGTTTCACTGGTTCCATTCACTTGCCCTCCTCCTTCACTTGCAAGCTCTCCTCCCAGCTGAATATTGGTGTTATGTTTTTACAGCACATTGATAATTAATACCAGTCCATCCAACAAAACATGAAGACTAAAACCAAAGGAAAGAAGCAAAGGCAAACTGTTGACAAAGAAGCGTTTTCCGAAGAGCCGGCAGTGAGAAAAAAGGAACTGGGGAAGTGCTCCCGACGCCAAGAAAGGAGGAATGGGGGAAACAAGGAGAGCAGCAACATCCCCACAGGCAGAGCCAAGCGTCCTTGGAGCAGTAAGGACAGGCTTTTGAGGAGACTGGAAAGCAATGAGCGTGAGAGGCAGAGAATGCACAAGCTCAACAACGCGTTCCAGGCCTTGCGGGAGGTGATTCCTCACGTGAGAGCTGAGAACAAACTTTCCAAAATAGAGACCCTCACGCTGGCCAAAAATTACATTAAATCCTTGACTTCCATTATACTCAATATGTCCAACGGACACTTTCCAGCAGCAGAAGGGATGGGGGGAGCCTGGGGGTCCAAACTGTACCAGCATTATCAACAGCAGCATGGGGAAGGTGACCATGAGGAGCATCTACAGAAATATTCCACATAGGTTTATAACTTCAGCCAAAACGCCAGCTGCCAGCTACTACTGTCACTGTTTTTCCTTCTTACATTGCAATGTGTGTCATGACCTAGAGGTTTAAAGAGGTTATTTTTGCCTCCAGTCTCTCCCTTTTTTTTTTTCTTAAAAAGACAGGTAACACTCATGGCTATAGTTTATGTGGCAATTGAAAAATTACCTTAAACCCTCAGAATTTTTCAGAGCGTAGTGATTGTGTTTGTGTGGTGTGGTGTGCCAGGCTCTGGAAACCTATCCTGTAACACTGGAGTTGACTTGAAAACAGCAATTTAGTAGCTTCTGAAAATGACCCTACCTGGAGTAGAGTGAGTTGAGCCTTTAAAGATCTGTGTCACCCAAGTTCCTTGGAGTCTGTTGAGAATTTGGTTGTAGTTCTGTTCACCAGCCTTTCAGTGACTCATCTACCATACTGAAGAGGTTAAAATTGATGACAGCATTTGACTGACTTGGTGACTGAAGTGGCACATATGGAAAATTGGTCACCAAATCTGAATATTTATCTTGATATTTAACTTCTGCGGATCTGCCCTGATAATTTTGAACCTTGCATGGCATAAAAACATCTGTTGATGCAAACACCTGCAAAGCTTTCTTAGATTGTAAGCTCTCTAGAGTAAGGACAGTTCTGATCTGTGTTTCCAGAGCATCTGGCCTCAAAATTTTCTTTAGTGGGTGTCTGGGTGCCATTGTAATACAAATAATAAATAAGGGACAAATGACTTAGTTTTGCCAAAACAATGATAAAAATGCTTTAGTATAATCTTAAGTTAGACAATGTTCTGGCCAATTTAAATTATTTGCTAATGAAGCCTGTGACATGATCAGGTTCTTTCTGTGTTAGTGTTAGATTCTGATACTATAAAACAATAAATGAAGCAGAAAATCTTCAAAAAGGAAAATGAGCTTTTTTCCCCCTCCCCATATCCCCTTCTGTGGTAAAAAGTTTTATGTCACTGAGGAACTCCAATTTCCTCTTGTATTCTCATACCTGGGGCACCTGAAGCTGGAGTGGCCTCAGCTGAAAGTGTGGTGCCCATGGAGCTCCCGTGTTACAGCTCCCCCTCCCCACATGCCCCATGGAACTGGAGGAGGCTGCTGCTTTGTGCTGTGGATGGCACAGGAACCATTTGGCACCTCGTACATCACTAGGATTGGTAGTGGTTTGTGGTATGGTCCTTCTCCTGAAGCAGAGGAGGGCTGTCCAAGGAGGAGTGGGGGCTGAGTAGGGTTTATCAGATCTGTCACAGAAGGGTTGTGCTGCACTGTGCAGTTTGTAATGTGTTTGTAGTTTGCTGCAGCACAGCTGAGGGAATGACAATTTAATTCAGAGTGAAAGGTGAGGTTTCCCACACAGGCTGGCAAGGGATGTGCATTATCTTTCTCCACCACAGCAATCCATAACTATGATGTAGAACAACACAGTAGTTTATATCTCTGGTTGCCTTACTGGAGAAAACATTTGGCCCTGGCCTCAACCCAGCATTTTCTTAGTTTTTGAACTGTTTTCACATTAAAATAAATGTGTTTAAGCCCTTCTTGTACTCAAGTGTTAATGAAAGTATTGCAGATTCTCTTAGAGATTTAACTTGTCATTACAGTGCTGGATGTTACTCTATTCACCAGCTGCCCCGTGTGGGTGAATTAATCCTCACTGTGTTTACACTGTCTGATCACAATGGGCTCAGTCAGTAACACTGAGGCCTTTTCTTCCAGTTGTTCCACTCAGCACCTCTTCAGGTAAGAGATGTTGATGTTTGGTTATTTCTCACCCTACAGGTCAGTGCAAACTGGCTCTGTGTGTCACATGGTAAATGATGACTAAGGACTTGTAGATTGTGGTAATTTTTTGCAGGATTCTTCAAAGGTCATTCATTATCTGAGAGTTGCCAGCCAGTAAATGTCCCTGAAATACTTTTGTGGGATAGTTTGAACTGCTGGTTGGTTGGCAAGAGGGAACCAGTGAGTTTAATACCCAGTACTTTAACAGTGCTATTGATGAAGAATTGCACTTTATGAACAAAAATGCTGGTATTGCATAGACAGATTTTAATGATTGGGCAGTGCACTTTTGACTTCCTGCAACCAGAGGCATTTCAAATATTAAGCCCAAAATGGCATGTCATATCTAGCTATAAATACAGCAGCAGAGGAGGCAGGTGAAAGTCACCCCTTCTCTGAACACTGCCATCCCCGAGGCTCTGGACACAGGCATTTAATGGAATTACAGCTGCTGGTTGTACTCTGCTATAAAGTGCTGTGTTCTTGGACATGTCAAAAGGGATTTGTAAGAAGCATTTTTTTCTGATAAATTACTTTTATTTTTCAAAATTGCTTCAATTTAAAGTCACTTTTCCTTATTTTAACTAGCCACAACAATGACATTATATTTTTAAATTAAATAATTTTCTAAATAATAGTTTTAGAAGGCAAATACTTAGTACTCAAACATAAACAACTTATAACTTACCTTTTTTTTCACTTAAACCCAGATTTTTACAGTAAAGTAAGTGAAACTTGGCAATGTAGGGAAAAATGCAAAGGTACATTATAAAGCTTATTGTATGCAATCAGGTTGATTGTTGGAGATGTAAACACTGACTATTAAAAGGAAAAATCTTCTTGATACAATGCAGAGAAAAATACAATCCTAATAATTCTCTAAAAATACATGTAATAAAGTTATTTATTTGGACAAGATACTGTGCAAGTTATGCAAAACCTATTATGGTAATTAATGCAACACATTATGTATGGTTCCCCCACAATGCATGTATAAACCAGAAATCTCTAATCACATACTGGAAAGATCAAGAGGTTCTTTTTTTAACAGTAAAGCATCTTCAATCTGCATTCACATTTGTACTTGGAAACAGTGCTTTCCTTGGCATTAAATACCAAATATATTCCTTAAATACGTGCAAACATAAGTTTTACTTCTACAAATACAGTACTGAGACCACACCAAACTGCTCATCATATAAAAATAGCTCCATATACAGTCACAGACAGGGAGGAGAAATGAATGTAAACTGTCCAATTATGATAAATAAGTCAGGAAAAAAAGCTTTTTTTAAGAATAGAAAGTGGTTTCGTGCTGGGAAAAGGGATGAATAAATCACTCACTAAAAATGAAGAGCAGAGCTTCATTCTGAACTGCCATCAGTGTACACTGGCAAACTCCACTGATGTCAGTAAAGTTGTTTTGCATTCCTACCACTGTAAAGTCAGAGTTTAAGACCTTCCCTTGACTTACACAGTATGAAAGCATAATTTGCAATGATCTGGAACACATCCTCCAGAGTCTGCTGCCTTCCAGCCTCATTAGGTAGGCATCTGTGCACCTCAATTATCCCAGTTTGAGTTAAGCTGAAGACAGAACACGATTCCCCAGCACTTGCACCGATAGTTTACAGTGAGACCTCTGACCAGGACTCCAGTGGCTCCCTGAAACCAGAGAGAGGTTCTTCTGCCTGATTAACACATTGCTCACTGTGAGCAAAGACAGCAAAAATTGGCCCTTCCTGGTAACTGCAGCCTAAGCAGAGTTGTACAGAATTTGATTTTGCTGATGGGAGCAAGAGGAGCCTGAGCCGAGTCCATCCTTACACAGGGAGCCCTCCCATGAGCAGAGCTCCAAACAGGACCAGTTGTGTTTGCCTGCAATTCATTCCAGTCAAACCAACATCTTCATCTGTGCTCAAGGACAGGGTGCAAGGTGTGTGAATATGAGAGAAATGTAGGGAACATGAAAAGAAAGAAGTAAATGTAGGGATCATCTGCACATATTCACATTTGTATGGTGTGTAGCAGCTATGGTAAAGGGTCAGAAATACATTGTGGTTAAAAACCTTGCCTGCTTTGACAAAACTATGAACTCTATCAAGTCACATTTTACACAAGATGCATTAGAAGGATTCAGTACTTAAAATACCCCATTGCAAAGTCCAGTTCAGTCAAACATATTAGTAGCACAGAAAGGTCACGTTTTTCTCTCCAAGCAGTAGACATTTTGTTTCTTTTTAAATTACTGCCTACGGCTTGTTAGCAACACGTAGATGGCAACAATTTAACAGTTAACAGAATTTCTGTCCAATTCTTGACTTTCACTGACCATCAGAGGGGTCTTTGAGTGTTCTGTTTTCCCTTTACTCTCCTCATCTTCTCCCTCCTTTGACACTGCAGCGTTTTCCTCGGTGGTGTCAGGCACAGCAACCCGAGATGCTTCTGTTGCATTTCCTCTGACTGTAATGTGCTCCCACCCACCCTGTGAAAAAGTGATACAGAAATTCAAAAGGAGAAACATCAGTGCTGTTATTTGATGTGATGCTTTATGTGCACTGCTAGTTTATACTATTTGTTCATGAGGAAAGTTATCCTGCTCTGGGATGAATCAATAAAAAAATTCCTTGTAAAATGAAACAAAATACAACAGACCTCCCTGAGGGGAGTTACAGTGGTAAACTTGAGGATTATATCTTATCACAGGGAATGATGGCACTTCCCTTTCTCTGTGAGCCCATGGACACTGGGATGTACACGTTGCAGGCAGTTCTGTGCCCCCAGCACTTACCCCAATGCCATAATCCCACGAGAGGCCTTTAGGTTCCATTGGCTGGACACCAGTGCGGTGGCAGACGGTGCCACAGCTCAGACTGTGGCTGCCCTGCACTTTGTCAGCTATCACCCACACCTCGAGGAAGCAGAGAGAGGCAATAAAATGTGCTGCTCTTCCCAGATGTGAAATCTCTGTCTGACCCCTTTTAAAAATCAGTCTTGGTCTTCAATAGGCTGAAAATTCTCTTAATTTAGGCAGCGAGACACCCAAACAATTTATAGAGCAGTGTTATAATTAAAACATTGCCCAGTAAGACTTGGCAGGAAGGAGATTAAATATATAAAAAGCCATCTTAAAATACATAGCTTTGTTTAAAAAAATGGAAAAATAATTAATGAGGCTTTTTACAGCAGAGGGCTTGGCTGTATCACTATTTCTTTGGTATGGTTTTTTGTCTTGCTATCAGATTCCAGAATTTAGAGCAACATTTTGTAGAGTAAAGTTAAACAAAACTAAGGCTGAAGAACATTTAAGTACTAAGGTATGTTCTACATAATTTTTAATAAACTAATAAGATACAAGGAAGCTCAATACACACCTGGTCCAGGGGCCCTACAGACATTTTACGGATATTATTTGAAACATGATCCCAGGTGGATCCTTGAGGGTAGCTGGGTGTGATACCCTGGCGGTACCAAAGATTGCCTGTAAAACAAAGAGTGCTGGTTACAGCCCAGCAGGGCTGTTTGTCTGCAGTGCTGTAAACAACATAAATCAGGAATTAATTCTTTCTGCGTTCTGGGGAAATGCAGTTTTGGCTAATGTGTTACAGAGGTGGATAAAATGAAGTTCCTACTTTGGAATTTGTGTTTCTGTAGTTACTGTTTATAAAAAACAGCAAATACTCTGTTTTGTAAAACTTCTTGGGGAAAAATATTCATATAAGGAACTATGCACTAGAAAGCAAAAGCACGTGAGATGAAGGTTTCTGAATCTGGTGTTAAAGGCTTGTTTCTTTTGCAAAAGGTGCTTCATCATTTTTCTCTTTTGGAGAGGGGTTCCAGAAAAAACCCTGCCACGCAAGTCTCTGACATTGACCTGTGTCTTCCCCCCACAGAGCACAGCTGCTGGATTGTTGTTAGCCAGGGCACTATCAGATATAACAAAAACCAAGCCTTCAGAAGCAGTACCTAAGTGCACTGCTACTCCAAATCCTTCAATATGAAATATCACTCCCTTTGGAGCATCAGTAATCATCAGTCCAGTTCTAACTTAGCCTCTCCTTTTTAAATCAGTCTGGTATAGACTGATGTACTTTTTGTAGCACTGCCTAATAGTTTTTTAAATCCTTACCATTTTTATCCAAGACAAAGACAGATGTTCGTCCTACTGAGACTTGCTTTAACTTCTGTTTTTGAGGTGAAGGGATATGGTACCAACAGTCACCTAAAGGTCAGAAATCTTGAGTTAAGCATTGAGAAAATAGAATTAGGCAAGGAAATACCTGCAGCTGAAATCTAAGCAAGAAAGCTGTGAATAACCTCACATTTCATATATTTTTAACAACTTGTTTTTTACGAGCTATTTAAATTATGCAGGTGAAGAGCAAATGAACTGCTCTCATTATTGTATTATTTGCATGAACTGTTTTGCACAGCTGTGGTGAAACAGGTTGGACTTTTTCAGACATGGCAGTGGAGTAGAGCAAAGGATAAAGCACAAGTCCTTACCTGCAGGTTTGTTTGGAGACACTGAACCCCGGTAGAAGGCAGAACCATCTCTAGCAATAGCCCACACTTGGTAAAATGCTCCAATGGAGATGGAAATGAAGGGCTGGTCTGTTCCCACGTGCAGCCAGGATGTTCCCTAGCAAATCATGGGGGATGAATTGTGAAGCAATAGTTAAAAACTCTATGACAAAATATCATTGATTATTACCAAATGAGAAAACCAACATAGTGAAAAAATGTCTCTGAACAGCTGGACTAGAGCCTTCTATTTTTAAAAAATCCCTTGTTTTTCATTACACAGAACAAGTCTCACAAGAATCAACTGATAGGGGATTTCAGATTCCAGGCAGATTCCGATTCTCACTGCCACAGTGCCTTACACGTCAGGGTGAAAAAGAAAAGTTTTTAAATATTTTTCAATTTCTCATAGTTTTTCTCCAAATTCTACTAAAGTCTTTTCTTAGATGTTTTCCTGGTTTTTTATGCCACTGGTATCAACAGGCACTAGACTGGGACCATGCTTCCCAGGGTCTGTTCCTTGGCAATTCCTTTAAATGGAATACACCTGTTATCAACAATTTCCAAAAACAAACAAAAAAAGAGGAACTAAGCTGCCAGTGCATAAAGTGGAAGTAAAATGCTTCATGAGAAGATGGCCAGGAGCTGAGAGAGGCTCCTGCAGGTGATATGGTAGATTATGCAAGAAAAATGCTATTATAAGGATCATGGGCAGCAAACTGTGCTGCAGCTGATGGACAGGGACTTCCAAATCTGGGACACAAATGGAGGAAAAATAACAAGGTGCTTTGAGAGGGGGCCCTGTGTGACTGTATGTACTTGTGTATTACATGGAATACATCAATAAGCAGTAAAAACAAACAGGGAGCCTTACAGCTGGATTTTGCTGTGTCACTCCAAGCCTGCAGAGCACGTCTCCTTTGTCACTGATTGCCCACAGTGCTACTGCTTCTTCATCATCTGCATCTGAACTGGGAATTATGGAGATGTCCCACAGGGTAACAGGAGGCACTTCCAGCCACGGCCCGTTGGTGACTATCTTACATTTTCTGAGGCAGAAAAAAACCCAAGCCTGTCAGAAGTACATACTTTCTAGAACTGAATTTGTTTCCCAGTCTATTGTTGACTTCCAGTCCTAAAGTCTTTTCATTAGGCATACTTTTCATTAAATATTAGTATTTTTAATCTGAAAGAGGTTTTTAACAACCACTCATGTTTTGCATCAGGTTTTGAAGTTTCAACTAATACTGATTTCTCAAAGCTTCTACTGTTTAGTTTTTTTAAAGCTAGTATATAAAACCAAGACTACCCAAGAAGTCTGCAACTGGTGCTACACTGCTCCATAGTTCTCTCAGACTCACTGGGCAACAGCAGGATAATAAATTGCAGAGAACTCCACACCCAGTTCATTCCTTCCTCTTGAGGGAATAACTTTATAATTCTTTTTTGGTGGGGCCTGTTAAAAAGGTTAAATAGCATCTTGAGGTAGGCAGAGGAAAGGCAGCTCTAAATGAAAGATTTGATAAGCCTTGCTGGAAATTTGTGTACTTTTTCTGTGGAAACTGAAACAAAGTAGTGCTGTCTATTAGGGAAATTATGTTAGACTCTATTATCACCACAATATTTTGTGTATGAAGAATGTCCTAAAAAACATCAGGACATTCCTCTGTTTTCCAGTTCTGAAAAGCCAGATCCAGTCCTGAGCGGTTCCCTATTTGTTTTCAATTTTCAACTGATACTTAAAACAAGGGAAGTGTTTAGACTAGAGTGTATTTCTCTGGTTGCTTATTTTATTTCAAGTCACCATTTTGATTTACTGGGTTTGTTTTGCTGCATATCCTGGAATAACCCTTTTGATGCTTCAGAACCTCACTTCAAAGCTTTTTGTACAAGGGGCAAAATACTTGGTAGCATCAATAGCAAACCCAGCAGTGTGAACGTTCACAGCAATTAATTAGGACAGCTGTTAAATGCTCTAGTATAGAAGGCACAGAAAAGTTGGAAAAACAGGGAATACACAAACTTCCCCAGCTTATAGAATATCGTGGCAGTTTGCTGTTTTCCAGGTTCCACCTGGACATTTCCTCTGACTGAAATGGGGTTGCATTATCTGTGGCCCAGCACCAAGTATGTGGAATTCATAAATTAAAAGAATTAACATAAAAGGCCTATTACCAGTTGTTACAAGTGACCTCATATGTACTGATATAGCCAGTGTCTACTATTCCTTAATCATTTACCATGAGGAAAATCAGATATGGAGAAGAACCATCTGACTTTTACCTACAGATCCCACAAGATCCAATAGGCTAACTACCCATAAAGGCTTACAATCAAAGCCATAATGCTAAAGATCATCAGTTTCTCTACTGGAGATGGGTTATTTATTGCAGGTTTCTTTAATTTTGTTGATTGGGTGACAAGACTCTTCACCTCATAACTGAAGTAGACTTTTAGTGAGCAATTAGCATTCAAGTTCAAAACTTATTTATATTGAGGTTGCTCACCTTGCCCAGCGCCTCCGTCGGACAAAGTCTTTCATTGTCTTGTGGCCATGGTAGGACCTACCAAAACAGATTTAAACAGTGTTCATGAGGATGTCAGAGCCTCTCCAGCGTCAGTGCCAGCCTGAGAGCACTGCCTCCACCTGCCCACCAGGCACCCCTGCTGACTTTAAAATTCTTGAAGTGACAATTTGCCAAGTTCACCTTGCTGCCCTCCCTCCCTGCAAACATCAGCGAGCCCACAAAAGGGGGAAATGAGGCAGTGTTGTGTCCCTGTCAAAGGGCAGTTGATGTGCAAACAGGATGAGAAGGAATGAGGGCTGCAGCCTGGGGATTGGTAGCAGAGGTGTTTCCTTACGCTGGGAAGTCAGCTGCGTACTGCCAGCCCTCCCGGTCCGTGCCGCCCGTCGGGCTGAAGTCGATGTACCAGTCCGAGACCTGTGGGTAAAGGGGGACACTGGGAATGACAACCAACACTTAATGTATGAGAAACAGCTCTGCTTCTGTTTGCCTCCACCTTTTGGAGAGCAATGACTTGCTGGAAACCTTCTAATACTTGGAATACATAGAGAGGTTCCCTAAGCTTTTTAATTCAGCTGAAAGAGAAAAGGATCTAAGTCATGCTAAACAAAAAACCTCACTCAGTGCTTAACATTCTTTTGACTGTGGAAGATTACTACTGGTTATGAATGGGAAAACAAGGTTCAATGTTACAACAAATCCCAGAAGAAAATATGGGCCCCTTGAACTCAAGTGTTGTATCCTACTTGCTAAGCCTGGACTTCTTTGTAAAAAAACTTGTAAGACAAAACTTACCCAAGACCACTGCGGAGAAGGAGGCTTGGTGTTGGTCTTTGTGCATTCCTGCAGGCCAGAGGCATCACTCCACATGTATCTGTCTGTGGGCAGACCTCTGTGGTGGTGGAACAGAGCACACGGAATGCAAGGTCATTTACAACAGGGAGTTTAAAAGGCGAGGGAAGAAAAGCCTATTTGTAGCACTTCCTACTTTCACACACAGAACACTGCCATCATTAATCTCTCTTTAGAAACAGCATGTGAGTGATGAGCATAGTGGGAAAGAATCTGTACAATTGCTTCCAGTAATACCAGACTTGGGGACCATGTAAATTGTTCTCTGTAGAGCGATATTCCTCACTACCATTTAAAACTGGAACGTGAATCCCATATATGTGGATGTGGATTTTTCAATACTTTTGTTCAAATATACTATGCAAGGACCCAGTGTATTTAGCACAATATATATATGAATATATAGATCCTTATAACTTTTCTGTCTGGCCTTAATAGTGAAAGATACTGCAAGCAGGCACACTTTGTGTAATCACAAAGCACAAACCTGTATTTTTTGCCATAAGGACATTTTGAAAAGATAATTACAAATTAGAAAATTGAGAAACACTGCTCCTTCCATGAGAGGTTAACTATGAATGTTAAGTAAATAAATACAATAAATTGACTAAATAACCTGCTGCTGTATCCAGTGACCGGGTTCCACCGCTGGTTTTCATAGATGTAAACACATTTCACATCCGACTGTGTGTAAATGTTATCAGCACTACTGGCCAGTCCTGTGAGGAATAAATAACATGGATTAGAGTAAAGCTAAAGCTTAAAGACATTACATTTTAAATTCCAACAGCCACTGATTATTGTGTTTCTCAGTCTGAAGCTGTACCTTGGATGAAGCCACCTCCGTATCCCCCCGTGTACACCCAGGCCGTGTGGTCGTAGCCGATGCCCCACACCACGCCCCGGCTGTTGCTCTCTATCAGCCGAAGGTGGCCTCCCACCTGACGCCAGAACCTGCCATGAAAAGGACATTTTATTCAACACCACATCCTTCAGCAATGTGTGCTTTCCCCACCAACAGCCCAACAGTCTTCAGACTGGCAACTTTCTCTGCTCACTTGTCCAACCACTGTGCAACCTGTAAGTGAAAGCAGCTGCCAGCTGAAAGCACTTCCCTCTGAACAGCTACCAAAAAGCAGATGATATTGTTCTGCTTGAGGGCTTTGCAGTACCACATTGCCACAGTTGTCATAAAAACTGTCGAGAAACTGCTTCTGGACTGCAGTGTCTATGGAGGACTGAGAATTTCAGATTTCTCGACTCAGATAAAACTGAAAGCTCAAATTATATTCCAATTACAGCAATTAGATTTACTTTCAGTCTAGGCTATCTCTTATCACATTAAAGATGCAATTGCAAAAAATGGGATCTCGATGAGAAAGGATTTTGAAATCACAAGGGTATCTCCAGAATCTAAGAATTAAAATACAGTTTGGTGAATTTCTTCACATGCAGTCATGAATAGGAAGGCACTCATTAACCCTGTCAGTGAGAGACATCTGCAGTGTACTACACACTCCAACAGCCCATCAAAGCCACTGAACTGACAGGAAGGACATTCTTTGCTGGATGGCATCCCATGCAGAAAGAACAGCTTCAGAAGCCTCTTACATTTGATCACACGGCATCAGCTGGGGTCCGGCCTCCAGCTCAGGACTTGGCTCACTAACAAAGATGTCTCCTTTACAAGTAACTGACCAAATGGCATGGTGAGAAGGAGGGCCTTGAATCCGTCTGCTTTCACAGCAAGACATGTTCAGCAAAGACAGCTACAAAACAAGAAGCAAAAAAAGCTTCTATTTACAGCGAGAACAAAAATTTCCATAGAGATGCTCAGTACTGTAAAACAAAAATTTACCTCTGCATGCTCTTGCAAGTCAGCAGAGTGAATTTGCAGCTTTTTCTCAAAAAAAATTCCCACTAGAATTCAGTGGTTCAGAAATTATTACACAACCACTGGAACGGCTGTGGTTTGCAGGAGCTGATCAGGATGAAGCATCTCTCAGGTTTGCTCCTGCTCCAGTGTCTCTACGCCTGTCTGCCTGCACAAGACTCTCTGCAACACTGATAACAGAGAATGGTTCTTCTACCAATGCAGAAGAACACAATTACTTACCTCCTAACTCATTCCTACCCTAATCTACATCCAGAGATGGGAAGAGAATGAAAAGCAGTATTTGTGTTGCTGTGGATAACTGCAGCATCAGAAAGCATGCAGACTTGAGAGGAGATAAGAAGCTTCAGGTGCCTCTAAATAAGTTTAATCATACGGTTTAAATACCCAAACTTAAAAACCAGATGAGTGGCCTCAAGAGTTTAAATGTAATGCTGACATTTCAGAGACTGGCTTCTATGTTTTATTGCAGATATTGCCAGCTTGAAATGAGAGATGCCCAGAATTACCCAGTCATGCATCTCTTGCTCCGTTGCGGCTGCCAGGCGGATTGGCCATCGCTGCTTTGTCCTCTCAGGTGTGTACAGTGCAAAGGAGTGCTTGGCTTCATTCAGCACTTCAACTATAATGGTCACTTCATTCAGGAACACGTGGATGTACTAAGACAAGAGAAAAAAAATCCTGTGACTTAAGGCAAACCTTCCACAGAGCCAGCATTTTTGCACTTCAGGTCTACAAACAGGGCCTTCCTGCCAAGGACAGCAAAGAATCAATTTTCTTGGCACAGAGGGAGTGGGACTCAATTTCCAACCTTGCACCACCTCTGATTCCTACTGCCTTCAGGCATTAATCCTACTTGTGAAGACCCTGTTCAGCCAAGCCAGGCTTTTCACAATCAAGAACATTTTGAACTTCCAGAAGAATTCCTAATTAGTGCAGAACTGATGGTTTAAGCAATGTGAGTGGTTTCTGACAGGGTATTTCTGCCACAGCATTAATACAGCTCAGAAAAGCCTGTGGTTTACTGGTACCTGGGGTCACCTTTGAATTGGTTCCCAAACCTCAGAACAGGAGCGTGCCATTATTTGCCTCCTTTCAAGAAGCTGTTTCCCCTTGAGAGGTTTGCCAAAAGCAGCTCTGCCAGGGCTCTGCAGCTGAACACACCTTTTTCTCCTCGTGATACATGTAATAGATGAACAGGATGCTGTCGCGCATCCCATCGCTCCCCGTGAACTGCTCCAGGGCCACTCGGACGTCCATCCACTTATGAGGCTTCCAGTTCCTCCACCACTGCAAGGCTCCAGTTTTAACCCAAACTGACTGCAAGGCAAACACAAAATTACAGCAATAAAGAAACTGTAAGACTCTTTTTCTTTCTCCCAAATGCTGTTTTTGTGACCACAAGGTGCCTGTGCTGCAGGTTAGTCTGTACCATACATTCATACACCTGTATCACACGTTCCCATGCAGAGTGTACCAGAGTATTCAGGAAGCTGAAGACAAAATGAAAACTCATAAAAGTGGATAGAAAGATACTGAAGTAGCACGTGTACAACAGTAGTAACATCTTACCCCTGCAAGAATGCAGTAGCACACAGGAAGTAACTGACTCAAGTCTGCCCTGTTATAACACAACCTCTGTTCGGAGTTTAAAGGCTTTGACAGAATTTTTTAAAACTTGATTAAACCCCTGGACTCCAAGTGTTTTTAATCAAACAATTCCAGATGTCATTTGGCAATTACCAATGAAGGGACCAAAAATATGAATGAATCTGAAAAGAGCCAAGGAGTCATAACAAAGGGAACATCAAACAAAACTGCTGCTATTTATGTGCTGCCATTGACGTTTGCATCATTTGTTTACACAAGTTAAATTAGTCCTGATGGCCACAGAGAGGGAAGCTCACCTGCTTGAGTCACTGCTTCAATTAAGATGCCTCATCTTGTGGTGGAATAATTCATACAATATTTCACTGTTGCAACCATTTCTCTGAGGATTTGAGGTCTCACAGTACCCAAATAATGCTGACCAATGTTTTGTTTCTTCCTCAATAAAACTATCTGATAATGCTTTTAGATGAAAAAAGCTGCTGCTCCATGTTTGAGAAGCTGCTCATTTCCCACAGGGAGCTCAAACATTAATAATCCAGGAAAGTTGCCACAGACAGAAATAAGGGCAAGAATATAAAGCTGATAGTAAGCTCAAATCAGTATGTCAGAAATGTATTATGATTCCCAGATGTCTTTAGAAGATAAGAGATAAATGTCCTCACTGCTTACCTGCTCAATAGCCTGCTCATAGTGCCTGAAATTCTCCAGTTCCCGCTTTGTCCTTTCACTGAGCTGCTGAAAAATCTGCTTCCTCCATGCTGCTGTCTGTGCAGGAGTGATAGACAGGGACAGAGACTGTACAGATGATGATAAACCTGGGACAGAACCAAACCCAATAAACTCCAGTGAGCTTTGAGTACAGTTCTGTGAAAGGTAAAACACAGCACTCCTTTGAACACCAGACTGGATCAACCCTGTCTGACACCATTTTTATAGTGGTTATAATCTGGAATCAATGTATTAAAGCCAAATTTTGTAAATGATGCATAGAAATAGGATCACTAGATGATTCTATAGAAGCTTTTCAATACATAACCTTGTAAGAACTGTAAAAATGGGAGTTTTGTCAATGAACTGCAAGATAATTAGATAATATACTGCATCTCGAGTTAGACTGTTAAATACTGGGATGCCACAGTTTGTGGTTTATTTTACCCATCTCAGTAGGAACAGCAGAGTGAGGCAGTTACTGCTGGCATCTGCATCTCCCAAGACAGCCCTTTTCACTCCTTCCTGCTACTGTTCAGTGATATGTGTTTTGCCCAAAGTTGCAGTCTTAGTACAATTAAAAATGAGATGTAGATCCAAGCACAGATTACTTTACAAAACTTACAGGAACTCAGTAGAAAGTATCACTTTCACATTTATTTATCTGAAGCCCAAAGTGCTCTACAGCTAAATACTGCAGCATTGTGCTCAGACAAGACTCTATTAACAAACTGCAGTAAGAGAAAGTGGGTTAGCACAAGTTTTGCACCATGGCTTTGGTCAGAAAAAACAAACCAGTATTTTTCTTAAAGAGCATATTGAACTGTGACAGGAACTGGGGTGTGCTGTGGTGACTGACCAGTACCTGATGGAGCAGTGAACCACTTCAGGGGGCTGTGCAGGTCTACAAGACAGCCTCCCCCAGACACCCAGGCCCACAGTGGGTGCTCATCAGCTCCGTACTGGTCTTCAGCTCCCACTGAGAACACGCCCAGGGAAGAGAGGCTGGATGTGTCTGCAAAGCTGCTGACAGAGAGGACTGGATGCTTCTGAGCCTCCTTCAAGTCAATGTTTATCCACTGCAGTTCTGCAGAAGGATTTGGGTTTGCAGGAGATTTATTCATTTCAAGGTTATCTTTCTCAGTAGTAGCTGAAGCAGCAGTGGCTTCTCCTTGCTCAGAGTGCAGAGGATCCAGGGGCAGCTGTGCAGATGTTTCAGCCTGGCTGGCTGGGCCGTTCCCAGCGGCTGCAGCTCCCAGCAGGGCAGTGCTGGCAGGGCTCAGGGGCACGCCAGGTAGCTCTGTATCAGAGGAAGGATCTGCATCACCCTGAATGACCGCGCTTGTTTGGTTCTGAATATCATCAGTAAAGAAACAGCCAGCACTGAAGGACAAATAGATAATTAATTATCATCCAAAGCATTGTAAATTAGCACAGGCCTTAGATCACAGACACACAGAAATTGACTTAGTGTTTCACTGTAGGAGATAAACAGATTTCTCTTTTAAAGGTCAAATTCTATCATCAGAGGAAAGAGTCCAACACAAATCTGGCAAACTGGTCTAGTAAATCTGAAACACAGGAAGGAACTTCATTGATCTTTTCAAACAATTGGTGGTGTTGGCTGCCTGCAACTCTCAGGAAAACACTGAAGCACCACCGCATTTTCTGCATATGAAAGAATCAATAGAATTTTTTAAAGCCCATTATTAACATTATGATTTGTCTTTGCTAAAGGGAACTTTTCAACACATACTCTGGCTCAAACTAATAGCTTCTGCAGCACTCCCAGATCCATTGGCATGTGTGGCACAGCCCAGAGGCAGGCAGGCAGGGGGGAGTAGCCGATTTAATCTCCTTAGGAAAAGAAACATACAGTGACACTCAGAAAGAATAATTCCTAAGTGGAATTGGCACTTCTTCATGGTATTTCATAGACAGTATTTTCTCTTATTAGAGACTAGTTCCAGATAGTGATAGTATTCCCACAGGAAAATGCTCTACTGCAAGCATGCAGTGAATTCCAATGTGGGAGCTTCAGATTCTTCTCTGAGTGCAACAACTGCTGCTTATTGTTAATTTTAGTGGCAAAAATGCAAATGCCTTTTGGCCTACATAATGATTAGAGAAGTTTTCCCCTCTCCTCCCTGTCTGTACCACTTGAATGTAAAGAAATATCTCCTAGCATTTAAACTCTTGCTTTACAAAGTCTTGAGCAGGTATTTCATGAAGTACCTGAGCAGACTTGTTGAGCTCCCAGTCTGAGATCTGTCACTCTCTCTGCCAGACACAATTGCCTTCCAAGTCTTCCCACTGAGCTCACTTGGTGTGACACCTTGACGAAAATAAATGGCTCTGTCATCGCAGCCGATTCCCCAGACCTAGGGAGGGAAAGGGCTTGGTGAAGGAAGTGGCTTGGAATGCAGTAGGTATCAGATACAAAAAAACTGCAGTGCTGCAGAATTGAGCACAGAAAACTGCTGGACACAGTGTTTTCCTTTTGTGTTCTTCCTTAATGCTGACAGTGTAGATGCAGAACAGAATTCTGTACCAAAACCTGTCTGCAGCTCCCTGTGCCACACAAGGCATGTGCTGACTGTCACCTTCAGGCGCAGAATTGAGCCCCTTTCCCTCCCAGCAGTTGAAGCCCAGGGGCCCTTTGTCCAGCCAGCCCTATTGGCAGGGCTGAGAGTCCTCACCACGTGTGAGCAGTGCCTGTACAGAGGGGAATGTAAATACCCTCCCTGCTGCTCCCCAGCTCTCTTACCTGGTTGTTTAAGCCTACAGTTACCATCATCATTTCTCCAACCATTTCAATCCAGCTTGTCCCACAAGGATTATGTGAGTTCACTCCTCTTCTAAACCACACCTACAGTAACAACAGAAAGTCAAAATTTTTCTCCTTCTGCATTATCAGAAATTTAGTTTCTTTAGTGGATTGATCTTAATCTCTAGTATTGACTTGCCCCATTGTCTTAAGAAGTAAATTACTTCCTTGATTCTTTATCAGATAAAGATAAAACAATTCTCCCAATAGTACCCACACTGTTTGTCCACCTGCAGCCAGAAGAGCCCACAAGGAGACTTTTTTGTAGGACTTTCTGTGACAGAGTTCACTTCTCTGCTGTTGGAAAATACTTTCTATTACATGTCTACATGTAGGCTATTTTTGATCACTCTGAATGGGCTTCTAAATAGTGTTCTTACATTCAAACCCTAGAAGCAGGGCAGCCAGAGGGAACTGTCAGGGGGATGTCTTTAGCAGTACAGCTCTTTACATTGTCTCCCCTTAGATCTGACTTTACCAATCTGAAAGTGTCTGTGGGCTGAGGACCTGGAAGAAGCTTCCTCTGTAGGTAGCACACAGCCTTATAGTTATGCAGCAGCAAGCAGCTCCCTTGGAAGCTGTTGGTTGAATCCCATAACATCAGGATACCTGACTGGCTGTGGCAGACCTGAAGGCAAACACTCCAGCTTATCTCCATTTATTACAGTGGGTTTATGTGGCAGGTGGAGCAGGCTGGGCACAGCCTGTCACCACGGCTCAGCTGACAAGCAGTGACTCACTAGACCAGAGAAACTCAACAGAACTGCTGCACAGACAGAGTTCATGCCTGGCTTTCAGCTCAGTGTGAAGGAGCAGGGAGTTGGACTCCATGATCCTTATGGGTCCCTTCCAACTTAGGACATTCTAAGTTAAAACTCCAGTAAGAAAGTAATCACACACCCACAGAAGAGCTATCTCACCTAATTCAATACCAAACCCCCCACATTAAAAGGCTGATGAAGAGGGAACAGTTGCAGTAAGAAGGCAAAAAAGTAGCATCATAAATGTAGATGAGAATATCCCCCATGCTGCTTTGGATGTAAAATTCAGTCCTTGTGGAAACAGGAGTCACTTCAATTTTGACGCTTAATATCCCTTAGAAGACACCTCTTATCCAATCCCCACCAACATCCCCACCCACCTGCCAAATCTGTCTGACTAGGGTTTAGAAAATTCCTTCCATAAGAAAAGCAGAAAGTCTTCCTTAAATTAAACTCAACTATCACAAGCCACAGAGCATTCCCATAACAGCAAGGGGAACCAGAATTCCCCAAACCATGGAGATAGAGAATCCAATCACCAATGCTTCCTGGGCAAGTTGCACTCCTGTTTGAGAGCAGCAGACAGGGAAAAGGAAGAAAAAAAGCAGAAGCAGAGCATGACCCTCTTACTTTTCTATCCTTTGTAACACACCACACCACATCCACACCCACAGAGACGTGCATAATCCCATTTTCAGAGCTTGGAGACTCCACAATACTCCAGGAAATTCCTGCAAAAGACAGAACCCAGAGGGCATTGTAGATTAGTTTCTTATTCAGCACTATAAAAATCAAAGGGGTATCCAGCAAAATTTAACAAACTTTACCTTGAGGGTTATTTCTATCAATTCCTTCTCTCACAATAGCTTGCCCTTCCCAAAGAGTTGCCCAAAGGAGGTCATAGGGTCCACAGCTGATCTGTACAACTTCACCAGGAGTGGTGACTAAGGACCATGTGGAACCTTCTGGATTGTGATGGCAGACGTTTTCTCTGTACCATACCTAGACAAGTTTAAAAAAACAAAACCAAATGAAATAAGAAAAAAAATATCACTACAACAATGAAACCATTGAGACAAGGGTAGAGACAAACTGGAAAGAACAGTTCTCCTTTAACAACAGGATTTTTTTATGTAGTGTATGGCACTCTGACCTTTAAAGGTACTTTATTTTAATGTTAATTATGCAGTTAAAGCCATTTCCTTATGTACCAAGGGAGGAGGCTGTTATACAGAGAAGCTTTTATCATGGAACTGAATCTGGATTGGGTACAGTAACCTATTGCTACAAGTCTTGTGTATATTTCAACATTTAAGCCACTTCAGTGTATTTCAGGGCATGTTATATAAACTGAGTGAACAAATACATAACACAAAAATGGTACTGTTAGCTGACAGCCTGACCTCACTTTCACTGAACAGAGCTTGCCACAAAATGGGGGGAAAATCCCCTTCTCTGTGCAGCCCTTGGTGACATCCAGCCATTTGCTAGTCTTGGACTGTGCAATTTTCTGTAGATCAGAGTCAAAATACAAAGGTCAAACATAGAAAGCATCCTGTGGCAGTCACATGAGTGCTCCACAGCATGCCTGCTGAGTGCTAAGTCTTCATTTTTAGAAATACTTTATTTCCCTGGGGACTTTCACTTGGGAAATGAAAGCATTTTACAATGGCAGTCTGGTAAGCTTGTAGACTGGGGTGTTTGTCATGTGTTACTAGAAAGTATGAGGAATAGGGAATTTTATTTTAAACAATTTAACCAAGATTGCTTGCCTCTCCAGGCAGTGCCAAGTATGACTGAGAGCTCAGGCTATCTATTAAAAGTATTACATTCTGCCCTGTGAGACCATAAGTTAGAAACTGTCTAGAGACACAGGAATATCAGATACATGCTGTATGGATGAAGGAAGAATAGGAAGAATCAAACCTCCACAGCACTGAGCAAAAGAGGAGACCTCATGAGAGGCCTAAAACCAGATGAGAAAGATGTATAGTTTTCAACAGAAAATAAAATTAAAACATTTCAGAGCCAGATGCCACATTGCCAGGTCAGGAGGTGACCAGTAAGTCTTAGAAAGCCATTTTGTAAACTCTTGAATTATCTCTGTCTCTCCACCTCAAAGGCACAGCACAATGCTTCACCAGAACCTTTGTCAGGTTTTAAAGCTCCTTCTTCTGGTTACCAGCACCACAGTCAGCATTCTGGGCATTTTTCAAGATATAAAATACTACTCAACCCAAGTTTTTAAGATTCCCCTGTTCATAGAGGTTAAAGGGATCCATAAAACAACCCTAGAGGTACTAAGCCTTTCCATTTACAACACAAGTTGTTACATAATGTAGATGTAGTCCCAAAGCAGCTTTCCATCCTCTGCCAGATGCACAAGGAGTGTATTTCCTTACCAATATAAGACAATAACAATTCTGCCTTGCTTTACAGGTATTTAACTCCTTTTGACTAGTAATTTTTATTAGAAAGCTTAGGGAATACACACATACCCTTCCTTGCAAAGAAACTGCCCACACTGACAGGCGGCCGAGAGGCTCGTCCGTGATCTCCCATCCTCCAATGGAGATGTCATTGAAAGGGTCTGGCAGCTGGTCTGGTTCATCATGGGACACGATCTGCAGCAAAGGGAAGGAAGGTTCAGCAGAGGAGACACTGCAAACAGGTGACTTGGCTGGTGGCCTAACCTGTGTCTGGCAGATTGGCTGTGTAGCACTTCCCAGTGTCTGAGCATGGAGATTCTCCCTCCCATTCACAGCCTCCATATGCAGAGAGGGGAAAAGCTGCCATGGCAGCATGGAGAAGTCTGTGTTTTGCACCCTAACTAAAGGAAATTTTTACTCACAGAACAGTGCATACAGAATTGGAAAACTGCAAGATCACAAATTATAAATTTTGAATGTCCTTAGAATGGAACAACAATTATTAAAGAACAGTTATTCACATAGATAAAGGAGCAGCTGGTGAACAATACAAGGCAGGTGCCAGCTCGAAGGAGAGTGCTTTGTCACACAACCGAAGGAAGTTACAAAGCTGATCTGAAATTTGCAAAGGAGCTGAGCATCTTTCTCTAATTGCTTCACCATGAGATTTGGCACCTTATTACCACAGGTTTCAGTGAAAATTCCCAGCCTTCCATTTATGCTTACAAGAATAGCAAGTTGGAAGTGAAGGAATCCAAGTCCAGCCTACATAAAATTAACTTCCCTGCCCTTATAATTGATTATTTCAGACCATCAGTTTATTTAATACTTAAAAGAGATCCAGAACCTTTGCCCAAATGTCCCGTGATTTGTATCTCCTGTATCTGATCCATCTCCTGCGTCTGACACAAGAATTCCATCTCTTATCCTTTGTGTAGGTGCTGGGGAAGTCTATGGCATAAGTCCAGCCCTGCAAACAGAGGTTTTCTTGTATGAAAAACAGGATCAAGGGAAAGCTTGAAGTCATAACTCAGAGCAATTCTGCACAAGACTCACAGCACAAGTCACTCTGTGTGTCTCTAGAGCCCTGATTAACAGATCAGCTAATTCCATGAATGATTTATGAATCATGCCCAAATTCCTCGGGATGATATACACAGAACAAACAAGACACAGTAAAACATTTTACTTTCTTTATAGTAAAGACCTTAAATTACAATGGCATTCAGTTTCTAGGATTTTGTGGCCTGATCAGAAGAAAGAAGCTTCTGTAGAAGCTCCTATAGACTTCAAAAGCCTTCAAACAAGACCCTTCATTCTGTTGCATTAGAGTTGAGCTATTCCCCAGGAAGAAGTATCTATGGCAAGTTTTATTTTTACAGACTTTTTTACACTTCTATAACAGTTCCTTTCATTTTACAGAGTAAGGATTCCCAAAATAGATCTCTTTTTGGTATTGTTCACCTACCCCTTTCTCTGTTGGTTCCCCTCCAATATTTTCATCCACATACCAGTCAGACTCCCACTCCCAGTGTGGTGAAGGCAGTGTGAAACTATCAAGCTGCTGGTGTTTTAGCCCGCTCACATCACTCCACTGCCAGCGGTCGCTGGGCAGTAATTTCTCACAAAAGCCACCAACTGGATTCCAGCGCTGCCAGAAATAATAAATAAAGTGTTTTGTTTGAGACCACATTATCTCATTGGACATCTACAGGGAATCATGACATGTTTTTATTTTCTGCAGTAGAAGAAGAATAAATTGCTGAGGTGAATGAAAAAGTGTCCACTTTATGAGGCCCTCCCTGACACAGCTTTTGGAGGAAGTTTTGAGTATCAAAGAAGGGCTGACTGCAGAGCCAACCAAGTCAGCTTCAGCTACATAAACAGGAACATCTGATGCTATATTTTACCAGGTACAGTAAAATATATTATATATTTTTCTTTGGTGATGTATGGCACCATAACACTGCAGCATTAGGGTAATGCTGGATACATGGCCTTGGTATCTCTAATCTACTCCCAGAGAAAGATGATTCATTATCTTGTCTGCACTAGAGAAACAGCACTGCCTCTGCCAGGAACTGTGTGGAGAGAACTGTATCAGCAAATCTCCCTGGATCTTATGTTATATTTTTTCCCTAATCTGCCTTGAATCAATTACAGAACAAATAACACAAGGATCTTCACCAATACAGCTGTCATTTTTCCCCCCCCATACTCCTACATACTATAGAAACACTGGCAAAATCTGTCCTGTAATACTGTCTTACATTTTAGGGCACATGGAAAATGAGTGGTTCAAAATCCATCTGTAATTTTTACACAAAATATTATTTGCTGTTACTAGAAATCTGGCTCAGTTGCCTTGCACATTATCTGCAAACTACTTCAGTTTAATTTTGTCATTGTTAGGTCTTGTAGAATATTTCTTTTTGTGCTTTCTAGTATTTTGTTTTCTGTTTTTCATTACCTAGAACAAACAAAATGAAAGTTTTAAAGTAACAAAAAAGCTTTTAAATTTTGCATTTTTAAAGCACATGTTTACACAATAAAAGGAACATTCTTAAATGGCTGAAAAGCTGTATCAATATTAAATAATGCATAAAATTAATTTGTTGTATTCTTGCCCATGCAGGTAAGTTAATGTCTTTTCCCAATTTATATTCATTCCATTGCCCATTAGAAATCAGAGAAATGTGCTCAAGAAAATCCATCAATTTTCTCTCCCAAATAACTTTTGGTTAACTTAAAACCAAATCTGATAAATTTCCTTTAAAATACTGTTTTAAAGATGTTCTTTTGAAGTGCATCAGAAAGAAAGGATCATCTTAACACTCCTATGCAAAAAAAGTTAGAAACATTGTATTTTAATGGAAAATTATGCCTTTATTAGAAAAGTCTTTTTAACACTAAGTAACAGCATTTTCTTAAGAATAATATATTTCTGATAATGTATCTGTGTTGCTTGTAAGCGACATTGGACATTTTCTTAAGGGGATTGTGTATTTGTCACTAAGGAAAGGAGAAAGGTAAACCAGCCAGTGAAAAGAGTGAATGCTTCAGCCTAAAATGGCTCACACAGAACAGGTGGAATCACACTGGCATTGCTTTTGCTAGGAGCAGGGAAGTAGAACTCATTTGGGAATTTAAATATTAAAAGATAACCTGGTATTTGGCACATTTATGTACTCTTCAGAAACTTCTGGTACAAAATGGAAACAAAACTGCTCAATCCTCCTGTGAGAAAAACACAGTGAGACAGCTGAGGCAGGATGTGCTGTCAGCCCAAGCAGTGGCTGTGCCACAGAGGTTCTGTACCTGTCATACCTGGTTCTCATAGGTTTCCTCCTGGTATCTGATAGGAACATCTCCTGAGAACACGTAGGTGTACACTTGATGGTCACAGGCTATTCCCCAGCAGCACTGTTTGACAGCAGAGACCCGTTTGAATTCCAGCTGTGCGTCCTTACAGAGCTCCCAGTACTGGCCAACAGTAGAGAGAGTGTAAACCCTCCCAAAAATGTCAACAGCCCACAAGAGGGAACTGGGCATGGCCATATCTGAAAGGCAAAACTGAGGTTATTAATGGAAATGATGAGTACAAAAATGGATCTTGAACCTACTGCAGATCAGTCGTGCTCCGAGCCATCATCAGTCAAATTAAATAAAGATGTAAGGGATGACTTATTAAAAAGAGCCTGTGCAAAGCTGGCAGCAGATCTCTTTGTCAGAGCTGTGCAGCCAACACCTCTCAGATGGCCCCGGGAAGCCATCTGAAAGACCTTTCTAGCAGCCCACTACTGTCCATCCCACGAGAGCTCAGAAGTAAATGGGACAACTGTGGCAGGCTGCAGACAGATCAGTTCTGAGCCGGGATGACAGCCCAGACCATTTCATAGCAGGCAGCTCCACTCTCCAGATCTGGAAATGCTGGTGGTGCCACACACCCTGCTCATCTCAGCTCCACGAAGCCCTGATATCCCCCGATCCCTCCTTCTCAGCCTTCTCTCCATGGAGAACACACCTCCACAGGTACAAAGGCAAGGATGTCAAAGGGAGCTTCTCCAAAAACACACATCTGGGTTTAATCCATGGACATATTGCCTGCTCCTGCCAGGAAACGTCTTTCAAAGCTTTCTGGATCAGATCCAACTTTAGGATCTGATCTTTAATATACAGAGGTGTGATGAATTTAAGTATACACAGAGCATGGTTTGGCAGCAGAGACCTCGTTGAGTTCCATTCCAGCTCTATCACATAATAACCTGTCATTTTCTGGGCACTGCAACCCTGCCCTTCTCAGAGGGGTGAGGCAGGTGCATATCAGTCCTTTCAGAAGTCAAGAAAGGCCAGTGTATTTCTGTCACTTGACCTTCTGGGTGCCATCAATACAGACAGATTTTGGTTGCTCTGTCTGTTTGACAATCAGAACTGTCAGAATCGATCAGAGTGTGGAACTTTGCCTTCAGCTCCTTTAGCTATGCAGTAGGGAACTGGGAGAGGAAAGGTAGAAAAGTGGACTCAGATCCAACACAATGAAAGAGGAATTCTTGCTTGGAGTCTGTGTGTTACACTGCTTCTTTGTTGTCAAATGGCAACCATGCTTTTAATACAAGAGCAACGATGGCAGCTACCTAGCCAGGCAACAAAGGAAAATGATGCTTGGGTATCTTAAAGATGGGCAAAGATATAAATGAAGACCTGTACCTGGAATGACAGAAAAGTAGCAGGCAGAAAAGTACCTGGAGCAGTTCAGGAAAAGGTGAGGAAGGTTCCAAAGATTATGAAATTAAGAAAAACATAGATTGGACAATTAAAATAACCCAGGCTAATGCAACTGGTTTCTAATACTCAAGGCAGCGAAGATAAATGAGAGTTTCTACATGTTCTTTCATCTGAACTTTTGAGACAGTGTTTGGGGAATCATGGGAAAATCCCAAATGCATTTGGGATTATAAACTTTTAAGACTTCACTTTAGGCCCCTTTGCACTGGCTGTGCTGCAGAAGATGAAGACAGATATTGCCCAATTTTGAAGGATGCTGGTGGTTTATGTGCTTTACAATGAAAGCAGAAGTTCTTAAGTATTCTCAGGGGCCTGGAAAAAATCAGATCTGCTGACTTATTCCTCATCCCACAGCTCAGCCAGGTAATTTTGGATAGAACTAAAATGCTTAAATGAAGATAATACAGAATTTCCAGTGGCCTGGCAAAACACTGATTGCTACAGAAGTCAAGAAAAATATCCCAACTCCTTGCATATAATAAAAGCAACGATGTTCCTCGGAGAGCAAGGCCCTGTCCCCGAGTTCAGGCCGTGGCGGCGGCAGGATGTGAACCACCCGAGGACTCGACGCGTTCCACGGCACTCCGCGCACACATTTCTCCTCCGTGTCACACGAACCGAGCGGGACTCCTCCGGTACCCCCGTCCAGCCCCGGGCGCGCCGCTTGGAGCCCGCGGGGATCCCGGAGCGCTGCACAAACCGCGCCCAGCAGCCCCGCACGGGGCCCTCTCGGCCGGGCATTAAGGCCGGATCGGCTTAGGAGCCGCTCGGGGCCGGGGCGGCGGCGGGAGCGGCGCTGGGGCGGCCCCGGGCCGGGCTCGGACCCCGCTCCCCGGGGCTGAGGCAGGAGGCGGGCGCGGGGCTCCGNCGCGGGCCAGGCGCGTCACGGCCGGGGCGGCGGGGCCCGAGCGCCAGGGAGGGCCACGGACCGAGCGAGGGGCTGGGGCCAATCTTGACGAGGGAAGCCTCAGGGAGCTGGGCCTGTTCAGCCTCGAGAAGAGACGACTGAGAGGGGACCCATCCATGTGTAGAAATATCTAAAGGAAGGTGTCAGGGTGTCAAGGGGATGGAGCCAGGCTCTGTTCTGTGGTGCCGTGCAATAGAACGAGCAACAAGGGGCAGAAACTGATGCACTGGAGGTTCCACCTGAACATGAGGAAGAACTTTCCTGTGCAGTGACCAAGCGCTGGAATATATCGCACGGAGAGGGTGTGGAGTCTCCCTCACTGAAGATATTCAAGAACTGTGTGGATGTAACCCTGTGCTCTAAAGCGACCCTGCTTGAGTAGAAGGTTGAACAGATGAACCACTATGGTCCCTCAGCAGCCTGACCTTTTCTGTGATGCTGTGATTCTGTGAAAGGGGCTCATGCAGGCAGAGCCCATCCTTCTGTTCAGCTGCCCGGAGTGAGGGAAACCAGCCTTTACCTGGAGTTGTGTTTCCTCTTGATGCATCAGTAAATGTCCTGCCTGAGGTGTAAGGAAGGCCTTTACTGTCACAACCAAAGCAGGAGCACAGTAGCAATCCTCCTTCCCTGGGCAACACCAAAGGTGCTGCTTAACGCTTATTGCAGGATTTTGCACACTTGCCCTGCTCCAAACGATAACCTGCCCTTGAAACTGATTGCCTGTACATCTCAGCTTTTGCCATCACATTCCAATTCATGTTGAAGTGAGACAGAAAATCTAACAAGATAGACAGTGCCTCCCATGCGTGTCCATTCAACTATCTGAACAAAAAGTATCCCAGACGTACATATGTCTTGTGGGTGAGTACAGGAGTTGAAAAAGCATTGCAGACCTTTCAAAAGGAACTGGCTGATCTGTTGTGACTTCTGCCTGAGCAGTTTCTAGTTGCTGGTTAAGGAGAATACGTCTGCCTTGCTCTTGTCATGTGGCCTGTGGATTCAGATGGTTTTGATGTGCAGAGGGTTGTGGTCTGGAGGGTTGATGCACACATGAAATTGTCTGGAATGGTTCCTGTGTGAGGTAAAATCATCCCATCTGGGTCATTTCCTGCTGAGCCCCCAGGACACTTGACTCCCTGCACTGGTTTGGTCCCTTGCACAGACGGGGACCTACCTCAACACAGAATTTGTGCTCCCTATTAGTGTTTTGAGGATTTGATCATTGTAGCAAAACATATTTATAAAGACCAATTACAGTTTAGATCCTAGAAAATTAATGTTGCAAGATTTTCAGTGATTGTGACTCTGATACAATTCATGTGTACTCAATCCCGTTGCCACTTTGAGCAGGTAGAAACAAGATTTTAGTTGTTTTCCATGGGAACTAGATTGCAGAAGAATTTGTGGAGCATTTCCTGGGATTTTTTCACGGTTTGGATTTTAAACCACAGTCCTATAGTCTTACAGGAGGCAGCATAAATGACAGGATATGCGAGGGGTTTGCACAGTAAGTCATTTGCAACCAGTACAGTTTTTCCATGCTTCTTTTAAGGAGGACAAACCAAACCAAACGAGTGCTCTCCATGACACTGACAGCACGTACCTTCTGTGTGCCTGGTGGCTCTGCTATGCCTGTGCTTTGATGTAAAAGTTAGGACTGAATTGATGCCTTACAAGAACTCTCTGCTCTGGGTGTCCAGTGCTGAGCCCTGCTTTGTTCAGTTCCTGGTGTTGCAATAGAGCTCCCATTCTGTAAGGAGCTAACGAGGAAGCTTTTGCAAAGACAGCTGAATATAAATGGGTTTGCACTGGGTTAATGGGAACCTCACTTCCAGTCTGCGGCCTGTGCAGGCTGCATCCTGGGTCTTCCCTAAAGGGCTGAAGCCTTGCAAAAGAGAAAGAAAATGTGCAGATATCCTTCCTCATTTACGTCCTTCAGTCCTGTGGTTATTGCATGACTCAGGAGGGAATTTTCTCCAGTGATCCAAAGCACGGTCAGGATGCCTTCAATCCTATTTCACTGCTTTGCAGCCTTCGTCCTAACCCCGTCAGAGGGGGTTTGTACAGACAGCTTTCCTACTGTTGGCTCTTCCATGCTTTTCCAAACTTCACTTTAAAACAGGGATTTTTCCTTGTTACTTAACATTCATTTTAAGGAAGTAGTGAGGAAATGCTGCATTTCATGTGTGTTTTAAGATTTTTAGTTCAAAAGCCTCATGGCAGTGTTTATACTGCAACAGATTGGGTAAGCAAGAGAGCCCTCAGAGAGGTGTCCCTCTCAGATGGGTCACCTGCAAACCAGAGGAAGGAGACAGAAGGCAGGAGGGCAGGGACCTCCTCACCATCATGTGATGCTGGCGCTGGCTTGGATTTGGGGTGGTGTGATCTGTGTCCCTATCCGTTTCAAGAATTTGTTTCATTTTGAGAGAAATTGTTTAATGACTTCTGGTTTTTATGCTTTTTCCCCCCCTTCCTATGAAATGGGGCTAACCCTTCCCTGCTGCACAGGACCCGTCATGGGAGGGAGTCGCAGTGTTTGCCATGGTGATAAGGCTGTGTTAGGACCTGTAGTGAAGGACAAACCAGGGATTTCCAAACTAAAAGATTTGGTGAGTCAGACAGCTCAAGGGAAAAAGGTGTGGAGAGAAGAGGCAAGAGTCCTGGCCGGAGTAAGAGATATTTAAGCATCTTTACAGCATCTGCCCTGGGTAGTCACGGAGAACGTGGTTTCAGGAGCAGCTGAGTCTGGTGAAAGTGTTGTTGAACTCGTTCCCGTAGTTTGCTGTACAGGAGGCAGCAGCACCAGCTTTGCTTCCCTCTCCCTTCCTGTAGTATTTGTTTCTTAACTTCACTGTTTCCTTGAACCATGAGAGTTTTCTCCTGCTTTTCCCTCGATTTCTTTTTACAAACATTCCCTCTTTTTACGACGTCTCCACTCAGTGCCACAGCGGCTGAGCGAGCGCCTTAAAACCCCTCACGGGCTTGGTGAAGGAGCGGCGGGGCCGGCGCGGCGGCTCGGGGCAGCGCCAGGGACCAGGCTGCGGCACGGCCGGCGGCTCCAGGTGCCCGAGCGGGGAGAACCGGTGTGGGGCTGTCGGTGCGGGGCTGTCGGGTGCCGGTGTCAGCGCTGAGGGGTCCCGGTGCGGGGCGCGGCCCCTTTAAGGCCTCGGGTTCCCTGCGCCGCCCGGCGGAGCGGCCGCGCGCCGCTCGGGGAGCGGCGTCACGT
>VXAC01008867.1:0-42740 GCA_013399225.1 Rhipidura dahli | reverse complement strand
GGGGGTGGGGGGGCTGAGGGTGGGGGGTCCCCGGTGTGCGGAGCGAGCGCCCCGGTGCCCGTTCGCTGGGGCGGGGGGCGGCTGTGGAGAGCTCCCATGCCCCCGGGACTCGGTGGGGGTGCCCCGGGGCCGTGGGCTCGGGAGCCGAGGAGCCCCCGGGCCGCTCCTGCATGAGGCTCCCCCGGCACAGCGAGGCGCCGGGGGTGTCGCGGCTCCCCCGCCCGAAGGCAGCGCACGGAGGCGGCTGCGCCGGCATCCAGGTGTTCCGAAGCGCCATCTCCCTCTCCCCTCCTTCCCTCGCGGCCCCCGAGGTGTTTGTGTTGTGCTCTCCCCAAAATCCCGGCTGCGTTTGCGGGCGTTCCTCACACGCGCGGGTTTTCTGCCTCGGAACAATGGCAGAGCCACAGCTGAGCTTGGCACTGAAACAGACCCCAGACTTGTTCTTCGCTTGCATTTCGCTGTGCTTTGGTTAATGTTTGCTTTTTTCTGATACACTTCACTAGTCTGGGAGAGACTTAGGTGAGTAGGTGCAGTACTTTCGTTAAGTGAATTAATATTAACATCTGCCCAAGAAAGAAGTCGCCTCTCAGGAAAGAGGAATGCTTCAAAAGTTACAAAAGTTACACAGCCGACGCAGACCCCGTCTTTGAGTTGAACCTTGAGGCTATGGATTGATTTTCCTGCTGATAACTTGTAGCTTGTTTTCCTGCAGTGCAGGTATTGGCGGTTATTTTCGGTTTGAAAAGTGAGGTTTTCAGACTTCACAGATGCATAATTTGATTGAAGAAAATCTGAGAACTTGGCAAATAAGGTCAAAGTGGATTATACCTGGGCAAACTGTGCCTTGATTACACTGCATGCATCTAACCATCCATTTCAAAAGCTTTTTAAAATACAATTTAATGTTTTTGATGTTAATAAAGCAGTTAAAGGCTTCTGTCTTCTATCTACAGCTGTTAAAATTTCTCATTCTCCTGCTAACAACATGGACTTTGTGAAAGTTGATGGTTTTTTCTGTGCTGTGCTCTTTCTTTCTACTTGTATCCTATTACTTTTACCTTGCTCTCCAGTTAGTAACTTAGTATATGGAATTTAAGCTTGAAACTAGAGGAGGATTTATTCTGCTTCAAGTCGTTTGCCTGCTAGAGTGGGACATTCTTGATGCATAATATCCGGAGGTGAAAGCTATGGTCATTGTTTAAACAGTTTTTTTCCCTGGTGCTCAACAGCATTGAAACAAAATCTCAAAGTTAATTATTAGCTCAGTGTCCTTTTGGGATGGTTAAATTGATACTTGGCTTTATGAAGTGGCTTTGCTATTAGATGTGCCAGGTGTTCGAGCTCTGATTTTGACAGATCTTAAAGTGCTTAATCAAGACTACATTCCTGTTTATCGTTTTCCATGTTTTGTGGTCATGCTTGTAAATTACCTTTGTTCTTTGTGCCTTACGTGTGGTGATTGAAGGTTTTTTTTTTCTTATTTTAGGGTATGCTGTTCCTCCACCGACTTCACAGCCAAACTATTCGAGCACGTACACCATTATTCAGCAGCCTGCCACCACCACTTCTGTAGTAGTAGTTGGTGGCTGTCCTGCCTGCAGGTAAAATGGCTCTCAAGGAATTCAACTCAGGCTTGGGTTTTGTTTGTTAAGACAGAGGTGTCCATATGGTTCCTTGGTTTTCAATAGTTTCTCCTTGTGTGTGAATTACAATTAACTGAAAAGGCACTGAGATCTGGGAGTGGAATGCTTTGGTTTGTGCAGCGTGAGCTTGTCCTGATGGGCTCGTGACACCTGCTATAAATAATGCAAGACACTTCAAAGATGAATCTGTTCTTTAAGATGGAGACAGATCTGTAAGTAGTACTTTTAATGAAAAGGCATTTCAGTAACAGATGTAACGGGTCAGTTCTTGGGGGAGAGCATGACAGGAAGTCCTTTCTGATGTGTTTATGCCTGGTGATGGTGAATAGCATGATTTTATTGGGAAACTCTGTAATTTTTGACCACAGTCACTTCTGGTTTTCTGGCAGTTGTGTGCAAGAACTTCTGCTGTTGTGGTGTGTGTTCCCATTCCCAATCTAAACTGTGCAAAACCAGGCAGAGTGATTGTCAGTATTGGCTGAAAACATCGGTGGCTTAAGGCTTTAAAAGATCTCTAGAAGTCCTTTAACTGCAGAAGAACAGAGAAATTGATAGGCCGCAACAAAAATGTCAGTCTGCTGCAAAAAAAAAGTGGTCAGCTGTTATTTGGAGTTGCAGCAAGAGAGGAACTTCCCCCTTGGAGATCAGAGCCATAAAAAGGGAAGGAGGCACCCAGTTTCCTCACTAGTGCCCTAAGTCAGCTGTTGTCCCTTTCGCTTCTCAGTTCTTCTCTTCCCAGGAGGTGAGGCCGTGGCTGAGGGCAGAGGGATTGCTGCTGCTGCAGTTCAGGCACTGCTGTGCCTGGCCAGCCCTGGCTCAAATGCAGGCTCACTCCCCTGTGTTAAAGTGTGCAGGAGTTACCCTTGGGGTGCCTTGCAAGGAGGCATTTGATCCTCTGCAGGTCTGAGCCCTTCCTTCCCCGTCAGAACGTGTGGGAAGCAGGCTCCCCTGAGCAGCTGCAGGGATGCAGTTTGCAGTGTGATGAATGTGACAGAGGCTGGACCCCAGGTGTGTTTTGGTTTTGTTGGGGTTGGTGTTTGTCTGAGAGTCAGTACCTGCCTTCAAAGGTGGATTCAAATAAGAGGTATCCTGTGGTGGTATGTAAAAAGAGGTGCCTGTTGAAATGCCACTCGTTAAGGCTGAAAAACCTGTACCAGCCAGAGCTATTGATCTAGAAAGTGTGTGTTTTAAACTGTGGGGGAAAACAAGTGCTGAGCTGTCCGGAGGATGTGGTAGATCCTGCCACCTGAGTGATTACATCAACATGCTGATGCTGTAGCTCAGCCAGAAGACAGGGCAGAGGTTGTGCATGGCTTGGAGAGAGGCAGGCAGTGTGCTGATACAGACAGGCCTTCTGGCCCTGACCCCAGTACAGCTCCAAGCATTTCACTGGGGAAGTGCTCTTGGCAATAGCTTAAAATTGGTAGGCTCTTGTTGCTGTTACTTTTTCTAGAAGTTCATGGAATATGCTGAGTTGGAAGGGACCTATCAGGATCATCTAGTCCAACTCCTGGCCCCGTACAGGACACTCCAAAAATCCCACCACGTGCCTGAGAGCATTGTCCAAACACTTCTTGAACTCAGACAGGCTTGAGGCTTCTGGGATGGTCTAGGAGAGGCTTTTGAAACAATCATTTGCATATATAATTTTTAACTTTAGACAAATTTTTGAAAATGAGCAGTCTGTTGTTAGTTATTTTTAAGTGACCTCACTTGAATTGTTTTCTTAAGTCATCAAATATGCCCAGCTGGAAGTACCCATTGTGGATTCTTTGCTAATGCAAAGTACTCTCCACAAAATCCTTGTTTACTCTTGGATCCTCAATTTCTGTTTAAGGCTTTGAAAAAAAAATTGTGAGGGGAACTGTGGCATCTTGATTACTGTGAGGCATAATACTGCCCTGCTTGAAGTGTAGGACTCTTCTCAGCACCTGTGGAATGTTCTGGATCAGGGGATCCCAAGGCTGAGTAACTGTATCTGGTAATGGTGTGTCACAGTCTCCTTTGCCCTATCACTGTTTGTTCCTAACTGTCTTTAGAACAGGAGTTGAGTGTCAAGGCAGGAGGGAAAAAAATTCAGATTGCTGGTTTTTTGAGTGGTCATTTGAGTAGTCATAGTCTATTACTTCAGGAGAAAGGACAGGGAGGCTGGGTGAAAAGCATAATATTGGAAATACTCATGGGACCCTGAAAGAGCAGGCTCATATTCTGGAAGGTTACACTGGCTGCTTCTGTCAGAGAAAGAACTCAATCCTCTTTGACTTCTCAAGACCTTAAACACAGTTCTAGTTTATTTCCATGTCCTGGAAACCTATTTTATGAGGAATGCAATGTGCAGCTACAATCTGAACAGAAAAGTTGTTGAAGGGGCATTGAAAAAGCTATTAATGGTACATAAAAAACCTTTGTTTTTAAACTACCAGATCAGTTGTCCTGTTACTTTCCTGATTCAATGGTGTGCATGATTGCTAGGGAAGTCCATCTGCTTTAGATCAGCAGGAAAAGCCTTATGTGTGGCTGTGGAATGATGTAACTGATGGAGGAACCTAAAGGCCATCCAGAGGATTTCTGCCATCAGAAATACAAAGTAGTCTTTTGCACTGTGGCATGTATTCATGTTGCTGATTGAAATCAAAACCATTTCCAACTTAAACTATTTGGTGTTGAGGAAAAATACTCAATATTGGTCTGTTATTTGAATTGATGTCTATTTTACTGCAGTCATGTGTGATCTTGGGGTTAATAAGCTGGCTCAAGTACAGTCGATCTTCAGGCTTTTTTATGGTATTTAGTCATAAAAAGTACAAAGTATCTCCAGAAGTAGCCTGTCTGAAGTTGGTAATACTCCTGTGGTGACTGGTGATTGCATTGCTGCCCTTGTCCCTGTGAGCACTGCTGCCCTCTCAGGGATGACTCTCCTGTCTCAAGCTGTGCCTCTTGCTTAGAGCTGTTCCTTACACTGTGCTCATTCATCACTGCTCAGCGTTGCTTTCTAGTTACAGACTTCAGTTTTAATGTGTGTTCCATCCTTCCCTGCACTCTTGGAATGTCCTGGGTGGTTGTAGTCCTGCTGTCTCGGTGTCTGTTCTTCTCCCAGCCCCAAAGTACAGAGAATTAAACTGAGTTGCACAATCTCGTCAGCTTTATGGCTTCTAGTTGACATTTAAGGTTTGGCCAAGTCCTGCTTTTAAACCATTTTATGTTCCCAAGTACACTTTGAGTCATTACAGGCACTGACTTTAGATATCCTGCTGTGGAATTATCTTTTTAGCTTGGAGAATGCAGCCTGGCTGCTTTACTTGTGGTCACTTTCATTTTCTTTTTCTCTGTCTTTTGTTGTTGGGGATAACTAACTGCTCAGGAATGTTTGCTTTCCTGTTATTTAACAGAAGAAAGTTCCTTTTTAAAACTGTGAAAACATTCTCTTGATCTGATGATTGTAAAAGCCAGTTCCTTCAAAATCTGGGAGAGAGCCTGTGATGGGCCCTGTTGGGTTTTTATTTTCCTATTCAACTATTTTCAGTTGCTTGGGAGAGTAAGGGAAAGGACCTCACACTGCTGCAGCTTTCACTTCTGATAACTACAGTACAACTGCTGGACAGGCATTGTAGGGGCTCTCAAATTAGGCCAACACTGAAGCTTCTTCCAGAACTGGAAGATAAGACAAGTTTGATTAAAGCTGTATTTATTCTGAGATCCCTCACAGCATTCTTCCTGCCACAGGTGTGGTTTTGGTTTGTTGGGGGTGTTTTTGACTTGAGTTGTAAGTTCTCAGGTTTTGGTTAAAATTTTGTTTTCTTTAATTACATGCATGTCTGCTGAGGGAATATGCTCTAGAAAAATTGCATTAAAGTGATCAGATCCTTCCAAATTTCAGTCTTCTGCTCTTTCATTATTTCAGTCACAAATGCTGCATGGACTTTGATAAAAGACTGCTTAGGATACAGGTTTTCTATAGTTATTCACAACTATATTTAAACTTCATGTAAATATTCTTAATATAATTTAATTATATTCACTGGTTAAATATACGAGGAATTTTAAAAAAGGCACCAGCAAAGCACCTGTTTAGAGAGCATGTCTGATAGTGTGAGCAAACCTGAGGGTTTTTGGTTTCCAGCAGCAGGCTGGAGATGCTTTTGAACCTTGTGAGTGAAGCAAACTTTGCAATACCTTTTTGAGAGAACAGGGAAGAAGAAAGCCTTGACCCAGCAGACTCAGGCAGATGCCACAAGTGCCATTTGGAATTCCTGACTGGGAGAGCTGGGACTTTTCCCAGCCTAAGAGCAGCTGCTGAGAGGAGGGACAAGTCTGTAGCAGGGTCCCAGATGAGAACAGCACAACTCTGCCTGCTGCTGAGGAGTTTTGTTCCACTGCTCTGACCTGATTTGTGGACAATAATCAAAACACATTCATCTCATAAAGTCTCATTTCCTAGAAAAATAAGGCACAGCAGGAATGGATTCCCTGATGGGACTGTATAAAAATGATAATCTGGTCTCTAATGCCTCATCTGTCACTGGCCCTGAATTACAGCAATTTTTTTTTTATTAGAGTCACCATTTATCTTAAAGAATCCTTGTCTGTATTGTGATAATTAGGATTTCATTGTAGCAATGAGTTGTTTTGGGAGAGAGGAGGGAGCTGCCCTTGGTTTTGGTCACCACAGTGGTACTGATTTGGCTGTGTTTGCAGACAGGGGAGGGAAAACCCCACCAGGGCTCAGTCTGGTTCACCCTGCTGGGTGTCCATCCACCCCACAGAGAGCTCAAATTGGTGTGCTTAGCCTTGTTTGCCAGGCTGGGCTGTTGGTGTGAAGCCTTGAGGCTCATCTCCTAATTAGAACTGGAATTAAAGCAGTGGTGCTCCTGCAGCAGGGAAGGAAGGCTGGTGGTTTGGAGGCATTTCAAGAAAGACAACAGCTAGATACAGGCTGCTGCCATTGCCAGAATTCCTCTGCTTCTGCAGCCAGCCCTCTGTTTAGGAAATGAGGCCTAAAGCATAAGGAAATTCAGATAAATCTCTAAATACTGTCATGCCTCTTAGCTGAAAGGGACTTTTAAGGATAATTGCATTTTTGTATATGTACATCTCATGCTGAGGAAGGCAAGCCAGTGGCTACCTAGAGATTTGGGCTTCTACTCAAAGAATGCCATCAGGCTGAGGCTGGAGGAGCTGATACCCCTCTTCATAGAAATTGAAACTGTAAACATTCAGTGCTTACTCAGTAGTTCCATATATAATTGTCAATCCTTTTTCTTCTGCAGCTTGCAGATGAGGTTTAAGCTTTCTTAACATAGCTGCTGCTGTTGCATTAGCCAGGAGATGGTAAAGAATCTGGCTGGTTTTGTTTGTATGATCAAAATTAAAGATTTAGGGTGTAGCTGCCAAAATCCATTTTTGTCCCTGGTCTGATGTTTCCATTCAAATCTAAACTTTGAAACTCAACCGACCTCTGTGGCAGAAGGTGGGATATGATTTGTAAATTCCACGTGGTTGGTCAGTGCTCTGTGTACTGGACAGCAGTTCTCTCAAGTGCAGTTTCTTTTCTTGTCTTGAAGAGCTTATGGTACAATCAGCCTGTCTCTGATTACCTGGGGTGACCCTTTGAGTGTATTTATAAGGTCTAAAAAGTGCTGATAAGCCCACATTTAAACACTGTGATGTAGAGTAAGTCTAAAAATGCTTGTGTTAAATCGTGCCAATGCTGCGTTCCCAGATCTCATTATCAGCCCTCTGATCCTGGGCTTTTGACTTAAGATCTTGATGTTTTAAGAGTTACTTTGAAAAAGGGGGTTGTCTGAAAAGTAATTTGGTTTTAAATACTTGTCAGTGGGAATAATTGACCTTACTATATGGAGTTGGCAGCTGCAGTTATAGCTTAAATGCAAGATGCTGCTTGCAGTATAAATAAACCTTTCCACTTTATTTTTAGAGTGGGAGTGGTGCAGTTATAATCAGCTTTTATGTGGTTTATGCTGTAGAAGAAAATTTATGTTTGGTTACATTAGTGAATCTACAGTTTGAATGTGGAGTCTCTAATTACTCCACATCTCAGGTAAGATGTACAAGAAAAAAATATTCATAATCTCCCTCATAAAAAGTATTTTTTTTTCTTTTTAAATTTAGTAACTGGCTAAGCAGTGGTTGGGTAAGTGTTCATCTAAAATTAGGTGGTGACATAAATCAACAGAAGCCAAGAGGTGTTTGTGTGGCTAATGCTGTAATCACACTTAGGCGTGATGGGAGCTCTGAAACAACAGGTATGGTGTGGAGGTCATGCAGGCTCAGCTCTGCTGGGTGTCCCTTGGAGCTGCCTTGCTCTGCTGCTGGCCTGGGCTGGGCCTTTTCCCTGGATCTGGTGTTGAATATGGATGGCAATTTTTAAATTTTTATTTTTAGTTTCACTTGGCATTTCTCTGTATGTATGATTCTCTGGTTGACTGTCTTCATTTTGGGGGATGCTCAGATAGAGCACTTCAGAAAGGAGTCAGGGACTGAGATGGAGGTAAATTTCTGCTGTCATAGGACTGTGCTGAAACAAAATTTCCAGGTGGTCATGGAGCTGAGAGTTAGCTGGAGCCGGTGACACCAATAATTAGTTTTTCTACGGTTGTGAAGGGACATCAGTTTTGAGAAGTAGAAACCAGGAGCAGACCCGAAACCTTGTGCTTTATCTTGCTGTGTAGAATGGTGTGGTTTTCTCGTGACTGCCAAAGCTCTGAGTGGTGACTTGGGGGCAAACTTGCTGAGTGTCCTTGACTGAGTCTGTTTTCCCTTTGTTGCAGGGTTGGCGTGTTGGAGGACACCTTCACCTGTCTTGGTGTTTTGTGTGCCATTGTATTCTTTCCAATTGGGATTCTGTTCTGCCTTGCACTGAGGCAGAGAAGATGCCCCAACTGTGGGGCAGCTTTTGGCTGAGGGGCTGGACGTGCTTACAGAAGCTACAACTGTTAGCGTTACTCTTTCTAATGTAAATGTCATGTACAATCATTTTATTTGCTTCAGACCTGTTTTGTAAAGTGTGAAGGAATTTTAGTCTCTTGCATGTAATTTAAACTTAATCTTTTATGAGCATGTGCATTGCAAAACATGAAAACCTGACTTGTTTTCCATGTTTAGTGGCACCTGTTGGAAACTAAATAAAACTGCTTTTCCTTTTGCAATCCTCAACTTGTGGCTGGATTATTAAGTATGTTACTGACATGTCTGATCTCATGTAGTCTGAAAGGAGTAGTCCAAGCTACAACGAAGGATAAGTATTTGTCAGGGATGATGGTAAAGCATGCTTTAAGGCTGTACATGTTCAGGGCATCAGGTACTTGAGGGAAGTGTGTGCTACCACTGTGCTGACAGCTCCTCTCCCCCACTGAAGGCACCAGTAGTAACACACAATCAGAGCCTTGTTTTAATTAGTGAGGGTTTTGCTTCATGCAGGGGCTGGTGTTGGTTCACAGGCAGCAGAACCTTCTGCCTGCAGCAGGAAGAGGTTGGGGCACTGCCAACCGTGAGCTGCCCTGAGTAAAGGCTTTTGCAGCTTAGATTGTTTAATTCTGACACTGAATTATTGAAAGCTCAGCCAGGCTAGGTTGACTTGCCCCTGCTGTGCTTAGAGGATGGGCTCAGGTGTAAGTTACCCCTTTGAAAAGCTGCTGTTTCAGGTGGGGATGGTGGATGTTTACTCAGGGCTCTGGCAAACTGTCCTCAGCCTTGAACTTGAAAGGCAGGGTGAGAGGAGCCAGCACATGCTCATATACTATTTTTTGATATTAAGTAACTGAAAGGCATTTCACATGACTCGAATTCACTGTTTATAGTAGTAGAAGTAGGCACCACTAAGCAGAGGAGCCAGGGGATGCTGCAGGAAACATGTGTGTGTGTAAAATAGAATGATTTAGAGTAAGATTTCATAGCAGGTGCGCAATACCCCCTGAGCTGGGCAGTGATGCAGCACCCACTGCTGATTCTGGGCTCATTTCTGAGGTGATTATGACTGTAGGGAAAGGCTTTTGGACAAGCTGGCTTCACTGGAATTGCCACATCTGAGCCTGAGGTAACAAACTGCTCAGCTCTGCTGTGGCTGAAGGTAAAAGCTCAATTTCACTTAGCTACTGCACTGTGCCAGCACTCAGGCCTTTGCTCAGCTCCTTAACCAAAAAATACTCAGCTTTAAGCTGTTTTCCTTTTGGGGAAGCT
The DNA here is from genome assembly GCA_013399225.1 of Rhipidura dahli. Classification (NCBI taxonomy): domain Eukaryota; kingdom Metazoa; phylum Chordata; class Aves; order Passeriformes; family Rhipiduridae; genus Rhipidura; species Rhipidura dahli. The sequence goes on along the minus strand of VXAC01008867.1, from coordinate 32,901 downwards.
ACAGTAATGGAGGAACTTTAAAGGCAGGTTTTTATACTGGCATTTGAGAAAAAATCATGGCACTGCTTTATTATGACCTTTTATCAGACTAAAGTTTGACAACACTTTTTAAAGACAAAATTATCACTGAAGAATGTGTTGACAGTATACATTAGACGGGAAATGAATATTTGTTGACACTTGAAATTTGTGTGTGAACATTAAGCAAGGCATAACAAGTTATCTATTCTTTAGGGGATAAATATTTATTTATAACCTAAGGTATCTTTCTTACACAAAATAACATAATCATTTATACAGGCAATTCTCTATTCTGGAATAAGGCAGTTGTTACATTGTTCTGTTTGAAAAAAAGAAAATTACTGTTGTCTTTAGCAGGTGGCATCTGCAGGTTTATATTCTAGAACTTACCATTGCAGCTTCCAAAGAATCTGTGAGCTATTACTTACACTGATTCACTAGAATATCCAAACTATCTCCAGTATTTTGACAATTCCTACTACAAAAAAAGGCATACTGTAAAATCAAGCCCAAGTGCTCAAACACCAGCCCAAAGCAATTACCTCATTCGAAACTATAGGTTTAAAAAAAACATCAGAGCTCCATTCCAATGTGTGTCTATTGTACAGTAATTACATTTAAATAAATCTTTAGGACAAATTGAGATAGTAATGGTCATTGTTGGAACTGGGTGTTGATGAGGAGGAAGCACACTCGTGTCTGGCCCTTGTGCTCATCGGATAATCGGTGCTGATCTGTCATTTGTCACTGTGGGTCTGAGTTTCACCGTTGCAAAGGGGTTTTCTCCACTGAAAAGAAATGCACAAAGTTACTTGAAGGCTGGCTGCAATCCAACCCCAACTTTATTAATTCAGCTCCTTCATCCAAGCTGTTGTCAAACAGTAAGCTCTGGTTCTGAGGCTCAGGGATTCTGTGCAACTCTTGGTTTAATTTGAATTTTAAAAATGAGGTTTAATATGAAGAATTGCTTTTCAGTGATCCAAAAAAATGGGAAGTTAATGTCCATTTACATCTGGACTTTTTTAAACAGCCCCCAGTTTTCAAAGATTTTGCTTTCAATCCTCAAAGTCAGTCAGAGAAAGGTCCTGCTCTCTGTCAAACTACTGGAGAAACATGTTTTTCTGAGAAGGGCCTATGTGTTGTACTGCACTTGATGCCACTCCTGAGGAAAGTGCAACTAATTTTAGCCATATTGTTCTAGCAGTGCCTGGGAAAGGTCACAGAGAAATTAATGATAAACATCCTTATTTCCCCTTACAATCAATAAAATAAAAATAAGCCAATATACAAATCAACACAACTAAATCAGTGTAAAAGTATTTTACCTTAGAAAAGGTGGTTTTATAATACCATTCATGTCAGGTTTCTGTAAAAAACAAAAGATATTTACATGAATTTATAGCAATAAGCTACAGGTGATCTCACTGTCCTGCCAAGGGAAGGGCAGCCTGTCCTCAGTCTCTAGGGCCAGTTTGGGTTTAACACTTCAAATTCCAGTGCTGAAGCAAAGCCTGCCAGGCTTTCCATTGCAGGCACACTGCATTTCAGGGCCTCATTCAGCAACTTCTTAACTCATGCTTGGCTTGTGACTCCAAAGAAATTGCTCAAGTACGTCAGTTGTGAATAGACTTAGACCTTAAAATTAGGCCTAATTAGCCCTTAAAATTAAGAAAATTGAACAAATGCCTGAATTAAGTCTTACTGAACACCAATCTTCCTCAAACGTATTTCAACTACTCAGTCTTTTAATAGTTGATACCATTGTGCATATTACTGTCTAGTGTAGCACAGCATGAATGGTTTAACTGGCAAGAACCATTCCCCATCTTTCCTTCTTGAAATCCTGAGCTGCTTTTTCTGTGTATTTTGAAACAAAAATAAGATGCTTTGAATAATTTCCTGCTTCTGCATAGTGAACAGACTGTTTTACACGTCTGTAAATCCTCTGTGAGTGTACAAGCCAGCCCAGTATAATGTTGGGCTTATTTCCAAAGCCTATGGAGGTGTGGGGGCTGGGGACTTGCACGGAAGCAGGAAAGACAAGGAAGTTCTGCAAGAGTGAAAATAAAGAGTGACTTTGGAACAAAACACTTGGTTGCAAGTGCAGCATCTCTTCTCTACAGCTGTCCTAAGATGGGGTCACAGCAGCTGATGTGAGTTAGGAGGTGCCTCAACAAAAGTGGTTATTGTTCTGTACTCCAGAATTTCCAATTTATTTTAATCTTGCTTTCCCTGTGGAAATTTAGATTATCAAAAAAGATGTATTTGTTTTCCACTCCTAGGAGCTATCAGTTTCCATTCTGGCTTCCAAAGAGATTGTGCTGCTCTCATTAGAGCTCTGCCAGCTGACTGATCTGCCATTCCAGGTTTCTGGTTCAACAGGAATGTAAGTCCACAAGCCTTGAATTTATTCCTAAACCCCCTGACCTAATACCACAAACCAAAGCAGCCCTGAAGGTGACTGTTCCTGAGAATGGAGTGAGCACAGCAGAGCAGTGCAGGGATCCTGGGACCATTTCACACACTCCATAATTCTTTTAAGCTCTTTAGTCAGTCACCTGGTGCCAGGGCACAGAACTGCCCGTGCTGGATTGGCACCTTCCAAGGGCTTTGAACATAATCACACTTGAAGGCCACGTTGATCCTGCAGGTCTCAACAGCAAGGCACAGGGCAGGGGAGCCACTGTATAAATTCTGACATGACACCATTACTGAGGCTCATGACTTCTTCATTCAAAAATGAAACCCACAAATATGTCAAAATGTAGATGCTGGTTGTCTGAATCATTTTAGAAGTTCCCAGTCACTTGTTTTGAAAGTGACTGAACACCGAGATTAAGGTCACATTTCTTGATAATCATTTCATGCAGCAGAAAAGCTTCATTCCTCACAGCAAACAGAAACACCTCACTGCACAAACATTGAACAAATGCAGGGACTGAAACACCAACCCCCCGACATTCCTGAAGACAGCTGGGACACAGGGCTGGAGTCAAGCCCAGGTGGGTCGGGTAGGAGGTGCCAGGCCCCCTTTAGGAGCCCACCCAAGCAGGGTGGGACATTTGTGCTCCCTGCCCTGGGCACTCACCCGGCCTGCCTGCTCTGCCCTGTCCGGGGCAGCTTTTCCCGCAGCGCCCTTGGCCGGCTCCGTCCGTCTGTCCGTCTGCGAAGCCCCCACGTAGTCTGGAGGTGGGAGGACAACTTCCCCTTTCTCCACAAGGTTCACAGAGCTCACGCTTCGGATTGGTGCAGGGCTGCAAGACAGAACCCAACAGATGCCATTCTCAGGTGCCAGAATGCACCTCTGGCTGCTCTGCAGCACCAGGAAAGTGCAGGAGCTGGGTGTTAATAACGGGGTGCAGGGTCCTGGAGTCAGTGGGACTCTGAGTTAAAGCTACTTCTTGGGTCTGTTTGTGACCATAAAAACACAGCACAATGAAGGCATTGTACTGTAGACTGTTATTTACTGTACACAGTACTGAACCTCAAAGAACACGAGCACAAAAATAACATTTTAAATAAATGTTAGTGAAGATCTGGGCATTTCTGCAAGTGCCACCCAAAACATTACCTTGGCACTGGGGCAAAGGCTTTTTCTTCTGCTGATTCATCCAGTGGTCTGGTGTATGATGATGGAAACCATCCTTTTCTGTAATGGGAAAAGTCTTTTATGTTATATAAAATTGGAAAGATATTTCAAAATACAGCAGTGAACAAAACAATAGACTCAGCAAACAGATTTAACTTTTGAACAAACCAATTTCTGATGATGCCAAATTAGTGTGTACAACTAAATATGTGCAGAGGTTTTACTTAGTGAGAGACTCCAAGTCCCAAGTCAGTGACAGCCAGTAAAAAAAGGTGGAAAACCATTTACTAATGTCTGCTAACACAATCTGGTGAAACACACTTTTACTTCATGTTCAAGGTGGGTAATATATTGATTATCTTACAGTCTGGTTGTGTCATGCTCCCCATAAAGCCAGCCATCCTTCTCCTCAGCCACCAGCAGGGTGATGATATCCCCCTGGGCAAAGCTGAGCAATGTCTTGTTACTTCCAGCAGTGTGTGGGAAGATTGTCTTCACTTTTTGCCTTTTCATTATATTTAGTCCTGTGGCAACAGAAGTTGAACGTGATAGACTGGCATCATCTGAATTCTCTGTCAAAAAAACGAAAAAAATACCCAAAGGAAAATTAGACACACAAAAATAAATGCAATTAGTAATCTGAGAGGAAACAATTAAAAGGAAAAGTCAAGAGCAAATCTGAGTTCTGATACTTTGTACTTGGACAGCTCTCACTGCCAGTGTTTCTTATCACCATGAAGTTCTTAACTGAATGTGCCCTTATATTCACACACCCAGCACAATAAAATGGAACCAACAGGCATAAAAAGTTCTGTACGCTTTAACTGGCTACTTTCTTCCTCTTTTGACATGAAAAGTACTGAACAATCACAGCTGTAAAAGGCCTTTGGAAATTTTCCCTTCTGAAAAGGAGGAACTGTGTATAAAATCCAGTTTTCACTTTCACATGTGCCTCAGCACTCAGCTTCAGCACTGGGGAGACTTGCAGATACTTGGCACTTTCTAGACACCGTATGTTTATCAGAAAATAATAAAGGAGGGCTTAAAACTGTGTGTTATTTGACCATACAAGGAAGAAACTTCTAAGGAAGAAATGCTGGAATTTCTACTACACTTTGAAGAGTTCTGCATTTCTTACGCTGTGATCTAGGCCTTGTTCTGACCTATATCACAGAAAGGGAAAAAAATCAGTACATTAGACACTTGGGAGGCAAATCTTACTAGGACTTTAAATTTCAGGAAAAGACTGTGCTCATTTTGTCCCATGTGCACTGAAACATTCAAGTGTATCCTTTTCAAAATTATGGAATGCCTTCTGCTGATAACATTGGAAGCCATGAGAGCAGTTAATTTGGGTAATCAGTGACACAGGGAAAGCGGTTAAAATAGAAATTACCCATCCTGAGCTGCATTTTACTGCAAACCGTTCTCTTGTAACACATCTCTGTCCTGTTAGGTAAATCATAGAAATCCTTTGTAAAGACCATTTCCTACTCTTCTGTACAGCCTGGAATTGACATCATTGTAGCAGAGGAGAAGCCCTGAGGAGATTCTGCATGCTACATTCACACTTACCCAGTTTGCAGGGAAGGGACACTCACCTGCTGAGTGATTTAGTTTCTCAGAGGGTGCTTTGGGAGCTGCTTGGGGATTGTTGAACATATCCACGAGTGGGCTTGTGTATGCCCTGCCCATGGGAGCTGGGGGCACTTTGGATGCATTTTCTTGGTGAGGATAAAAATCATTTCCAATCTGGAGTCACAAAAACAACAGTATCACAATACTGAGGAGACAGCTGTAATTTTTTTTGCAAGATTAAATTCTAGAGAGCAAGGCTTATATTTCTAAACAATAAACATTTAAACATGACACAAAGCCCATGTATTCCTATGGAATTGCTGACTGATGGTTTGGAAGAGGCTTGATAAACACTTGCTAGTGGGAAAGCTACAATAGCCTTTTTTTCTGCAAATAGCATTATGATCTCCATATTTTATTTGTTTAGAAGTTTACTATAATCATTAAGGAATTCAACAACTGACGATGACACAACATGCAAACCAGCAGAAATGAGAATTTCACCTGTACTCCAATAAGCAAATCATCAAAAAGGGAAGAAGAAAATAAAAAATAACATTTTGCCTAAGTTGATATTGAACTACTGAGTATGTAATTATTATTACTTATAATAATTGCAGGAAATGGAATGGTTGGAGCAAAAGTAGCCCTGAGGCTGAGCTCTGCAGGAGAAGCCCTGGGCACCCAGCTGAGCACTGAGCCTTGTTTGGACATGTGCTTCTCCCTTTTATAAAGTGTATTTCCCCATGGGAGAGCTTCAGTTTAATGACTTTGGTTCTGTACCCAATCCCAGTATATTCCAGCTGAGATACACTGTGGATTCCATCCCAAAATGCTCACGAAGCCACTCCACACCCCCTGAAGAGAACCCCCAACCACGAGGAACAACATACCAGGGTGTTTCTCTTTACCATGGGCGAAGGCTGCGGCGTTCCCGACACTGGGGTGGAGCTGGGGGTCCTGATTTCATCTATCATCATCCTGACTTTCTCAGGCACTTTGGTGGCATCACTACAGATTTCCTCCCACCCCGGCAGCTTGGATTTCAGGAAGTCTGCACACTGCATCCAAGTTAAAAGATAATTGTTAAAGACAGGCTTCTTCATAAAATTGCCCACTGGTTAACTCTCATTATACCAAGATGTTTACACCAGCAAAATGGAAGTATTTTCTAAGATTCTTCTAAGGAATACCTCTGAAACAAATAAGATGTTGTAGAAACAACTCTTTTGCAGGGTCAGATCCTGGAAATACCTGATCAGTTCATGCATTTTTTTCTTAATACATGATTTTAAAAAAGTCACAGTAACCCTTGATTTTTGCTACAATACATTTCATAGAATAGTGTATTGTAACCATTCCCTATGAGCTGATCACAACACTTCTCTGGCACTTCATTGTTCCTCAGCCATTTCTGGCAGTCTGGTCTACATGCTGCAGGAAGTGCTCAGCATCTCCTGTGTGCCTGGATTTTGGGAGTTCCATTTCTGTTCACGCTCACACCACTGACCTGCACGTGGTAGAAGTGCATGTGCTGGGTAAAGCTGCAGTGCTTGTCAACCAGAAAACAGAACCTTCTTTTCTCTTCAAGCAGAGCTTCTCTGCAGCCTTCTGCAATAAACCTCTGAATGTCACTCTGTCGAGAGGTCACGGTTTCCAAGTACTGAGGGAAAAAGGGAAAAAAGGAATCACACAGAGCCTTGGAGTTTTATTTGATGCTATCTCCAGTTAGTTAAGTAAACTCTAAAAGACTTAGAAAAATCTTTTGGAAAGACAGGAGGGGCCAGGGTAGCTCTACTTCTAAGTTCCTCTCTTTTCCTGCACGTTTGACATCCCTGATCTCATCAGGTAGATGAATATTGTCCCTACAGGCAATCAACAGCCTGTTTAGGCTTTGTGAGGGGGGTGTGTGTTCAAATTAGACTAATGACCTTTGTCTGCTCCCCTGCAGCTGCATTTATTCACACAAAGCTGTGGTGAATCCCTGCTTCATTTGGGGGGGGGGGAAATGAGTTACTAAAAAGACTAAACTATATTTATCTGAGATTACGAGGATTCATGGCTAAACTGTGATTAAATGCTAATCCTTGAACTCTCAGACCCAGAACCTTAAAAAAAACTTCAACTGTTATGAATGCAGATTAAAAAATAGGTAGTAAGAAATAGGAGCTGCTGTTACCTATGTTTACTATATTGTGTTTATACACAAAGCTTTATTTGAAAAGTAAAATAAAAAGACAATAAGAAAAAAAGATATATAAGCCAGCACAAAGTACAAGTGTCGTGCAAATAAAAATATCAATGGCAAGTATTTTCAGAGAGACACATGACAATGGGAATCTGATTTACTAATTTGAAAACAGTTTCTCTTCAGTGTCTTGTCATTTCCGATTTCACCTCAAGATGGCAATGCTGGATTGAGGGCAGTAGGAAAGGCAGTAACACAAGTTGGCACTGCCTGCTTTGGGAAATTACAGCAAGTTTCTGCTGAATTTGCATAGTTTAGCTGGCTCTCTGTGTAAAGCTCTGCATAAAGGTGTAGTTACAGAGGTACTTGAAAAAAAATCAGTTATTGGTCAAGGGGTGAAATCTCGGAACCAGAGCAGAAGTCTCTGAGTAGGTACAGGGGGGCAGTGAGAGCTCAACTGCAGCTGCAGTACAAACTCTGGGAGTGCCTTTAATACAAAGCAGCTTGGAGGAACCATTAACATTTCCTGCTGACCAGTTCTCAGAGAGAGAAAGGAACAAGAGACAAGGCACTGACCTCCATTTCTTTGTGCTCATACTTGGTCACATTTCGCGCTCCTTGGCTTTTCCTTCTGATTTTCTTCAGCTCAGCCTGAGACTTCTCTAAAGAATCCAGTTTGCTCCTGTGCTCAGTTTGGTACCTTTTCAAGGTTGCCTGCAACCAAAGCATTTCCAACATCTCATAATGCACTCAGCCATGTAGCAGCTGGGTAAGGGACTCAGAAGTGTTACTGGGATCTCTGAGATCTCTCTCACACCAAAGGAGTTCAGCAGCTGCTGTAGTTTTAAGGAGCTGTGAAGTCACATAGGGGATCTCTTTGTAATTTTAATTAAGCATGAAAATTTTGGCCATCTTTATATATCTAAAGTTCATTTCTATTAAAGCTCATATCAATTAAATCTTGGGAAACAATGTCTAAAAAAGTTCTTTGACTAGCAATAGACAAATAAGATAGGAGTTTTAGAATTGAATGTACTTACGGTCATGTATTTTACATCCAGGTCTGTTTTCTTCTCCAGTTCAGATATAATTTCCTTATGAAATTTTTTGAACTTTAAAAACAAATTAATTAAGGGTTATTAAAAATTGGCAAAAGTAATTTATAATTTCACAAGCAAAATTAATTAGAAGAAATAATTTAACTTACACTCTCCTCTAGACTGTCATTAAGTTTCTTGTGTGTTCTTGAGATTTCTACCAGGACTTGACCTGTTGATAAACATACAACCATATTGGTTTCTTTCTTAGACTTCTGAAGTTAGTTAACAAAGAGCAGTAATAAAATATATTTAACTAATATACTCATTAATGGTTATATTTAAGAGGGATAGGAAATTTCTTGCTGTTGCTCATTACAGCAGCTAAAATAAATAATTCACTCTGGCCACAGACAAACCAAGCAGTTCATAAGTGATAGAAGAACTGATCATGCATTGTTATGCAAAAGGGACATAGAATGCCAGACAAAATAAATACTTCCTTCTCTCCAGAGCAGCTCCTGTTGGTTTAGTAGCAGCCTCTTTTCATGCCAACTCAGAGAATAGCACACAAGTTGTTACTACCCAAATAGCTGCTATCCATTTCTCGGTCTGAAAATTAAACTTCAATGTTTATTAAGTTACTGCACATTCAGAGTCCACAAAGCAACCTTTCAGTCCCCTGGCAGCACACCTGCTCCAACAGACCTGACTCACACGTGAATTCCCACCTGTACAGCACTAACCAATGGCCAAGGCAAAGCAGATTCCTCAGCATCCTCACAACGAGCTCTGAATATCCCATTCTGCTCTTCTGTCTCCCAGCACAAGCTCACACAGCTCACTCTGAGCAGCTGAAAGCTCAACTGTTCCATTTTGCTTCAGGAGGATATAGAGGAAACATCCCTCAATCTTTTGGGTGTGGCTGTATGAGCAAAGCAGTGTAAACTGTGGGCTGGTGCTGCCCTGCCTGCAGCCAGCCACATCACCCTGCCTGCTGCTCACAGCCACAGCAGCCCCACTCCCTCCTGCCCTGGCACGGGCACAGCCAGCGAGTGCCAGCCCTGTCTGGGAGATTGCAGCACACTGCTGGGGAGAGCAGCTGCAAGGGCCCCGTTGGATTTCACTCAAACCAGACCAGTCCAGCATTCCCAGCTGCCAGCCAGGAGCTGCTACTGAAACTGGCAGTGCTGGGACCACCATCGGCTCCACAGGCTGGGCTGCACGGGGAAGCCTGGAGCAGAGATGTGCTTCTCTGGCACTCTATTGGCATGGCAGGACTGGCAGGCTCAGTTCCACAGCTGGTGCCCTGGCATGCCTCCTGCAGTGATCCTCATGTCCCTCAGTCACCCCTGCAGCTGTCCCACCTGGATGTGCCACACAGGAACCTGCAGTTGTGCTGTCTCGGGGCACAGGCAGGGCTGCAGAATGACCAGAGCTCTGTAATTCCTGCACTGGAGTGCCTGACACTGGCAGTCACTGCATGGGACTGAGTGCCCCTCCTGTTTGCCATCTTATGCAATTCTGGTTTCCTTTTTTTTGAGTTAAAAAAGAAAGGATGCATTAACTGCTCAACACACCACTGTATGATGTCTTCTACCATCCATATTCTCTGAGAACCCCTGAGTTAGTCAGCAAAGACTTGTCCTAAAGTGCTTCAGATCCTTCAGCTGCTCAGAAAAGCTCCTAAAAGATGCCGGTAATTTAAACATTTGGCTCAATAAATGACAAAACTCTTGATAAGAACCTTCTCATCTTCTCCTTTCTCATGCAAGAAATGCACAGACATCCAAGCCTGTGTCCCCACAGTGCAGGTTGGAGACTTGGTAACCCTCTCACAGAAGGCAGAAGCATTCCCTTAGCGCCTGGATCTGTGTTACCACCTTTCTCCCTTCCGATTCGTCATTTTCCAGTTACATCATCCCAAAATCCTAGTTCCTTTGAAATGAGAACCACATCTCCTGCGAAGCAGCAGGATACAGCAAATCTTATAAAAAATCTTATAAAATGGATCTTATCAAACGTGGGTCTGCATTGTTTACAGGGAAACATCAGGTGGTACAGGAAGAACCACACGTCTCTCCTGGTTTTTCAGGAATCCCTCTTTGTGCTCCAGTGCCCATCCCTACCTCTCTTTGCTCAACACACTGAAGGACACTGAGAGGAAAGAACCCAAGTGCAAGGAGAACAGACAACCCCTTGACCAGCAAGAAAAGGAATTCACAGTCAGGATGGGAGATGGCAGGGACAGAGGAGTGCTTTATTTTCATTTAAATATATATAGTTTTTCTGAGTTCTGTACAGCCCACAGAGTGCTGTGCTTTTTCCCTTCATATTTAAAGTTGCTGGTGACTACAGCAATATGAGTGCTACGAGAAGAGAGAGATGCTAGATGGTAATTAGTTGCTCGTGTGCAAGAGAAGAGTAAATACAATTAGTTACACAAACACTAGAAGTAACGGAGGTGAGCAGTGTTATTTTAAGGCTCCAGAAGTGAAGGCAATTTAGTCCCTACTGCGTCTGTTTCACCCACTCAGCTCAAAAGATACATTTGAGACTTTTAAAGATAGAAGAGTTTTGTGAATACTTATCTACAGCTTAAAAAGGAAAGTGCTGATAAAAGAAAGCAGGAAAAAATATCAAGAAATACAAATGAAATGACAAAGTTTGGTTTCACATACATGTTCGGGAAGTGAGAGAAATTCGGGGGGAGAACTGCAATGGCCCTCAGTGTAATTACCCTCACAGATTTCTGTGCTTTTCAAACAAACTCATTCTCCCCGTGTGCAGCAGCCCCGCTCCGAGCAGCGGCTGCCAAGGCAGAGCTCTGAGCTAATCCTTGGCAGCTCCGCCGCGGCCACCGCCGGCGCTCCGAGCACGGACAGCCGCCCAACAACGCCGGCCATTGACTCAGCTCCGGGGCTCCCACCCTGCTCCTCCTCCTCCTCCTCCTCCTGCTCCATAAAACCCCCATTCACCTGCGGCGCCGCGCGTGGAAAACCTGACGCGCTCGCCGCGTTATTTTTGTCTCGCACTCACTGCAGCCTTCCAGTGCTCTGGCTTTGGGTGCTTGCTTGGAAACAGGTTTTTCGGTTTTTTTTCATCTCTGTCATAAAAAAATACTGCCAAAACATGTCCCGAAAAGAACTTTGAAAACTTCCTTCTAAATGGTTTGTGCTGGGTTTATTTTATGGGTTTATTTTAGAGTGTTCCAGAACACTTTTAAACAGTGTGGTTAGATGTCAGTGACTGTGTCCCTAATTGCATTTTCTTTTCCTCTCAACCAGAGACTCTCTGTACTGTGCATCAGGCAAAAGTCATATTTATACTTGTGTATATATATATTTTATCCTGGGATCTCCTCCCTGCCTCCAGGAATCCACAGGCACTGCATGTACCAGCCCACCCTTTTCATTTCCCCTTTCAAAATGTTGATTTCAAACATGAAAAGAGCCCATCAATAGTACCCCCACTCTGATCAACTAAGATTTAATTTATAGATCAGATTCTGCGCTTTGAATAACTAGAGAGCATTTTTGAAGGGAACATATACCATGTTTCCTTACTGCCAGTTTAAGATAATTGGTTAGTCCCACTTAGATGGTTTTCCTGAATTAATTTATACAAAGAGACAAGTTTTTGTAGAAGACTAATCCAGGAAAGACAAAACAAGCCCTAGCCTACAGGGAACAGTGTCCAAGCAGAATGGAAATTGTCCAACTTCAATGTAATATTTGAATTTTAATCACCATGGTGAATTATAGAATAGCTCCAAGAAAGACAGTGGATTACTCTGGATTAACAGCAGCATAACCTAAGGCCAGGCTCTTGCAAAAGGGTACAGAAAACTACTTAAGGTGAAGACAAACACGTATTTCTCACATCAACTAAAATATTCTGAAATATATACAAGCTGCTCTGGATCAAGTTTTATATATGAGAGCTCATAATACCTGATAGCCAAATATTAACCTTGTCATCATTTATTGGCAAACCCCAAACCTATCAAACATAATGACATGATCAGGGCACATGATAACAGGCCCCTTAAATCAAATTTGTGGCAGCCATCCTGTAAACCTGAACCAGTTTTAGGCATCATATTATGCAATAAACCCAATAAACCCAAACCCCTGGTCTTGATGATAAACATAACTATTAAAATACTTGTCTTTCAAAGATACTTTTTTTCTGCTTTCCATCTCCCCACAGCCCGAACATGAAATCTTTGTGACTAAATAAAGTAGGTGTACATTAAATATTCACTCTTTGTTTTAGAAAACAAAAAAGTAGCTGTAGATGTTCACAGATCCTTGCTCTGATATTTTGCTATTACCTTAGAGGTAGGGAAGGGAAACAACAATCTCTTTGAGAAAAGGATTTTGGGGGAACACCTCAAGTATCCTAAATGATTTAAAAATTAAACATTTCTCATTTGCAGTTCTTGAAACCGTGTCTCATAATACAGCTATAATCTGATACAGGATCATGAACAATAATGGTTCCGTGGTAAATTTATTTCAGTTTCCAATAGATTCTGTGCACACATAGAAAGATCTTTTAAGCTGAAACTTCAGGAATTTGTGGAAGACTTTTAAGCTTAACCAAGGCTGTTTGTTTTATCTATATTTTCTACTGAGAAAGTAATACAGACTAGAATTCCATTAATGATACTGCTTTTGTTTAAAAAAGAAAAAATCATGAGCCCAGAGGGTGCAACAGTAATTTCTCCATATCCAGCATCCCCCAAGCAAGAAGACAAAGAAGACAAGCTGGCAAAGCTGTCTTCCCAGGAGATAAAAATCAAGGAAAGCAATTTCTCTCAGAAATACTCATTGTAAGGCCAGAACTTCTGCAGCAGTTACACTTCAACCCCACTGTTTGCACTGGCTGATTGTTCAGGTTATTTACCTTTTCACCTTGTGTTGACTGTTCTTGTGAAGTCCAGAAGAGTTTGTTCAAGTTAGAAACAGAAATGGAACTCAATCAATAGAGTTCTGTCATAGAAACAACTATCAACAACTACCAACAAAGTCACTTAAACTTTTAAAATACCAGATAGCTACGTTAGAATCAATAGAAGTATTAATTGCATCATCTTACTTGAAATATACTTAATTTTGTTTTATTTAGAGGAGGTTGCTCTTGAACAATTTCAAGTCTCTTAATAGTGAGACTTTCTTAGATGTCTGGGAACGGGCAAAATGCTTAATTATATCACTCATTTACCTCCTGTTGTCCTGTTTTGTATTCAGGGCAGGTTGATTAACTTTGTGTCTTAGAGATGAAGCCACATAATTATTTATATTAAACAAGAGAATGAAAGGCTGAGTCAAAGCTGCACATGGAGACAGTGCAGTCCAATTGTGTTATTAGATGCTATTGCTGGCATGATGCTCTTTCCTCCAAGTCACCTTCTGCCCAGAAAAAAAGGCATTTATGACATGGGAAAGCTAGAAACAAAGTCCTTTGAAAATAGTAGCCCCCAGGAGGCAGTAAAATAGGAAATTTCAAAGGAGTACAGTGTAACAAATAAATATGATTGAACAAAACATCTGCTAAGCTTCAAATGTGTTAAATTTGTCATTCTGTGATAGGAAGGATTTAACTGTGCAGCAGATGCTGTAAAGAAACCAAAAAGCTTTAATGGAAATTAACATGAAGGAAGAAAATCATAAAGAAGGAAAAAATAATGCAAAACTTGCCCAGCTCTACCTGCACTTTCCTTCTGATTTGTCCAGAATGCTTTGACACACTCCCCCCATCTGTAGAATTAATAGTGATATGCACATAAATCAGCAGGACTAGGTCAGGTCTGCCTTTCCTTCCTGCATGAGTGAGCATGGAATAGGAAGTCAGGAGTAAATCTCCCTGCAGTTCATTTCACAAAATGGCATTGACACATGACCACTCAGTGCCATTTTGTGAAGGTGACTGCAGAAGGTGAAGGGAAGGAGAAAAAAAGAGAATAAAGTCTGCAATCCAGAAAAAGGGAAGAGATTTTAAAGCACAATAAAGTGTTCTGAGTCCACTCTGCTTGCTATAGTGCCCAGAGGCAGCTAGAACCATACATAAATAAAATAAAAATAGAAGCAAGGAGAACTTCACATTCTAAATGGCAATCTGTGATTAATTTTAAAATATGCAGAGTTCTCAGGAAGGCTGTAAACAACAGAAATGTTTCGGTGATATAAGCAAGCAAACAAGTCAGTTAATTTAAAACAGATTAAGGGTTAAGGGAAATGAATAATGACTTTACAGTCTCATTGATACGGAAGAGATAAAGAGTCCTGCAAGATGCCTAAGCAGTCTGAGCATCTTGTCCCCATGTCCAGACAAGACCTGTAAGCAATAAATAGGATTGTGCAGGACACTGCTGCTAATTTTGTGACTTGGGCACTGATGGTGTTGGAACTGATGAACTCCCAGGGCTCCTTCTCCCAGGACTTCACTGCTGTGCTCCTCATGTGGCTTCAGAGAGAAAAATGTATCCTAGCCCATGGTGACTTTCTATGTGTCTTTGACCACAATCAATTCTTTAGCTGATTCAAGTGAAAAAAACCCAAACAACCTGACCCAAAAAAGCCTAAAACTTCGGCCTCTGTTTTTATGATTTCTTTCCAGCCATATCACAGCCAATACACTTGGCTAGGAGTGCACAGCTGCTTCACCCAGCACAGAGAGCTTTCTAGGCACAGGGTGCATCTGTTGGACCAAAGGGGCCTTTTGGCATTTTACTCTCACAGCAAATGCTGTACACTAAGTTCTGTCCCTCCCAAATATTAGCTTTATTTTGCAATGTACACATTTATCTGCACATATATAACCCACCCATTCAAGTGCCTGTCTGCATCTCACTGACACATTCTTGGCCACACTCTCTTGAACACTTCCCCCCCATTAGGTTACACATCAGGGAGCAGAATCAAAGGATCCTCTTATCCAAAATCCTCTTCCCATTTCATAATTAGACAAACAATGAAGGGAGAGAGCACAGTTCACTTCTACTCTAGTAGCCTAGTACCTCTTATGATATCATTTCCTTTTGTAGTCCAGGATCAAACCTTTTTGTATAGAAACCTTTTTCTTGGCCTAAAACTTCATTGATGATAATGAGAAATATGTAGCACCACATAATGAAGGACTTTCCCAGTACATAAGACAGAATTTTAATAACTTGAACTGAAATTATTATTTTTCTTTAAAACTTTGGCATATTTAAATATCAAAAGAGACAGAATACTCCTCAGCTCTTTATACCTTAGAAAGTCTAAGCCTGTTTATAGGTCATGTCCAGTTAAACCCAAGGATCAATTTGCTTTTTAAATATACTTTACTAAGACTAAAATTAATGCCAAATGCTTTCAGCTGGGCACAGGTGATTTTAGAAAGTACTACACAATTCATACCATGCTATAAAGTGGGCAGTGAACTGCTAACCCTTTAGCTATTCCCACATAAGTCCAGACAAGAGTGAATACTTATGACATTAACAAGACCATTATGATTTCCAGTTATTCTGAGTTTGTTCTTGGGGTGATGCTCCTGTTTTCCTGTTTTAAATGGAACAAAACCAGTAGCTCACACTGTATTCTAAAGAGGAATGTGACTTTATTGCAGATTCAGCAAGGTTCAGTCTGCAGTCTAGTTCCCCCATTTCTCCCAAGATGTTTTGATCTCTTAGTCAAAACAATTCAGAGATTAGAATTTTTTTAAACACACCATATCATTGAACAGATGTTAATTAACATGAAATGTTCAGCTTGTCTCAGATGATTGGTAAGCACAGAAAATAAATTTTAATGTTTAAAAAAGGAAAGGAAAAGCATATGCCATGTAAATAATGCATGAAAAATTACAAACTTGTTTTTCCACCTGTTACTCCATTACTAATATAGTTAAAGTCTGCTGCAGGCATTTTTTTTTTTTAGCCAAACATATAAACCCACAATGCATTAAGGTTTATATGTCAGAGACTCATCTTTCATAGGCCCTTGGAAGCCCTGTAGACCACAGCTTTTCATACCTGAGCTGCAGTGCTGGGCAGTGACTCGTAATCTTCACACAAGTCAGGTGAAAAGAAAGTTACAATACAGCCACAAGCCTGAACTTGCCTGGATGAAACCCTGCTGGTTTTAGGCAGATTAGTTAAGGAAGATCTTACAAGAGAGCTAATCTTTGTTTTACAGCAGGACTGGAACAAACAAATCATGCTAACCAGCAAAAAGTGAAGTTTTTATGGGTTTCCAGTACCAGAGAGGGTAAATATTTAAATCATCATTATAAATGTTACATGAAATGCAATAAAACACAAGGAGCCACTGCAACTTTCATTACAGCATTTTGGAACTGCCACTGAGTTTCACAGTCTTAGCAGTGTCCAAAAAAACCCCAAACCAAAAAAAGCCCACACCCAAATTGAGTAGAAAGTTTTGATAAAAGTCTCTTTCTCAGAAGTCCAAGACAATTGGTTTTAATTCCCTGCCCTGCCCCCTGGGACTGGTAGTGACATCTGCAATGGATCCTGGATTATTTTTCTGTTGAGAAATAATTCAGCAGGAAGAGCTGACTGTCCAGACTAAATATAGTTAGACTTTCACTAAAGGATTTACAAGCTGGTTACAAATGTGGCATTATTTTCTTCACTAAGTTGTCATTTGCTTTCCATTTTTTCTCTCACTGAGAGGACAATCAAGTACATTTTCCTGACAGAGGCTCTCAGGCTTGTTTCACCTGGGGCTGGGGGTGAGGAGAGGCTGTCATTGCTCAGCATCCTGAGCTTAGAGATGGGAGGGAGAACAACCTCGTGCCCTGAACAGCCCTGGTGATGGTGCCGTGTTGGGGTGGGCTCAGAACAGGGGGAGCACACACCTGTGTGCACACAGAGGGCCAGGAATTGCTCTTGCCTCGCCACAACCTGGGAAACCTTGCAGGGACAGCCAGGTGAGGCCCCGGGTGTCCTTGCCAGGGCTCCCACTGCAAGGTGAGAGCTGCATGTGAGGCCCGAGTGAAATTCAGGTGTTCCAGTAGAGTGAGAAATTCTTTAAGGATTCCCTTTTCTATCTTCTCAGGCCTTTGAGGCACAGCAGGAAGATATCAAATCTGCCTCACTGTAGGTGTTTTGAATATGTATTTTTCCCTGGAGGGTTTCTGTGCAGGGCACACGAGCAGGGCTCCTACAGCTGCAGGTGCCATCACCACCACCCTGCATCATCCACCCACCCTGAGCACATCAGGGCTACAGACCTGCAGGGCTGTTATTCCCTATTTATCACTGACTAAAATCAAGGGAATCAGCTTCAGTTTATAGGGTGCTATAAAGCTGGGGCAGGTGGGGAATAAAATATTAAAATTGACTGAAAAATATGACCTATTATCTAACTAAACATGAAAAAACAGCTGGAAAAATATCACTGAAATCCTGTGAATATCTGTCTTCTTTCCTTCCCTGGTGTTACTGTAATTGATCCCAAATGCCTTGTTTATTTTCATAGTCTGTTTCCTCCCATCAGCTGTTTCTAGAACCAGAAAATTTGTAACTTATCTGGAAGGCTTCATGACAAAATTTACAACAATATAACTGTATACAGAACAAACTTGTTTTGGATAGTTCTGTAAGAACAAACTGCAGTATCCATTTTTAGACACATGTTTTATGCTCAGTACCAAACCCACCTCTAGTTCACTGTGTTTCTTGAAAGTATCATTTCTGGTTTATATTCTACCAGGGAAATATTGTAGAACTTACACCTGAGACTGGCTCATCTCCTTCCACCTTTCTTACAGCAGACAAGCACAGCACAAGCCCAGAGCGTTACTGTAAAATTGGAAGATACAAAACCTCACTCCTGTAAAATACTTTGTATTTCCCTTTCTTGCATACCTGTTTCATACCTGTTGGTCTTGGTTAGATTAGGGAAGAGACTGCTGCTCTGATTGTCCTATTAACACACTGATCTTCTGCAGTTTAGTTCCATTGATCAAGACCATGCAATATAATGCTTTTCTTTCTTCTGCTACTTTGACAAGCAATTAACAGTTTACACTCCTCAGTTCTTGAGCAACAAGCTCTGGGTACAGACCCATAATGTAATTGTGGGTGACTGCTGTAGAAACAGTTGCTACACAACAAACTAAGTGGGACTTTACACCCACAATATAAAATGAGATGTAGCTACAATAACTGGCAGGTGCTGGAGAAGATAGTTGGGAAGATATGAGAAGCAGTATTATATTCAATAACTTCCCCATGCCTTGTGCCAGGTGAAGGCTGCAGAGACAGCCCGTGTTACTAGAGGAGATTTTATTTAAATTATAAGCACTAAAGATCAACGTGACAAAGCCTCACAAGCCTTTGTGTTTTGGGCAATTAGCCCAAAAACAATTAGCAACATGTGAAAGTTACTGTTTTAACACCATGGTGAGGGGTCTGTGTGAAATTGGTTTTAGTGCATTATTGAAACACAGCATTTTATTGTGCTGGTGTGGTATGTTGGAATTTGAATAGCATGAAATCTCAACATTTTTAAACATGCAGTTTCTTGTTTTCTATCTTTTCTTCCTGGAGGGATTTCCAAAAGTTGCCTAGGAAAAAAGGTATGCAAATTCTGTATTGCAGAATAGCTTGAACCACATATACTCAGGTTCTGTTCTTTAAACACTCATAGCCAAGTCTGAGGGACTACAAGCTCAGAAATTTAGGGAAATACAAAATTAGAAAGAATGTTGACTCAATCAACTCATCCCTTATTCATAAGGATTGTGTTATGACTGCAGTACATTCTTCTACTTCCTCAATTTGCTTAAATTATTCTGTATTAAAATGATTCAGAGAGCTTCAACCAGACTTGAAAGCTAGAGATACTCAGTACAAAAGCTCTGAATCAGCTGGAATATCCAGATTTCCTTTTCAGTCTCATTTCCCTCTTCTGCTCCAATCTCATTCAACAGAAGAAAGCATTTTCTGGCTTGATTTTTACTTGATTTTTTTCCCTGTGATTTCTCCATCCTCTCTGCTTTCTACCCTCTACTTTTAAAAAAATACCTCCTTTATTTCTAGTGCATTTCTCTACCCTGACGTGGGGCTGGTGTCCATTTCACTGCCTCATCTCAGAAGTTCACATTCTGTGCTTCCTTGTGAGAAGGAAGGATTGGCTGTGGCTTTGATACAAATCTTTACATCACACTGGCAGTGAATGAGCTCCAGGTCACCCAGCAGGTTTGCCTTTGAACTGTGAAACCACCTCTAATTTGGCAGAGATAACAGCAGTATTATGCCTGATAGAGCTGCTGGTGGTCAATCACTTTTCTTTTGGCAAGGCTGAAGGAACTCATGGGTGAGACAAATTGCACAGGGGGCTGCAGCAACTCCCCTGGAGTCACAGGGAATGGGCAAAGTTTGATCTGTCCTTACACACCCCACACTGCTCAGCATGCACTGCAGTGTCACTAAACCACAGAAGTGTACAGTAAATACTTTTCTTCTCAAGCAGATACTTTTGGAGATACCTGGGTGTATCATATTTCTTTGGCAAATAGTCCAATATTGTAGCCCAGCTCCAGAACTTGTAAGAAAGACTTTTTCTTGAAAATGCAAATGATCTGCCAGACTCCTAACCACATTATCATGCCTTTTCCAGCATTCATTGAATTTCCTTATCTCTAAATTAAGTATTCCATCAGAGAGTATGTTGGAAGAAATCCAGAGTTACTGTTTGCCTTAAGAAGAATAAATTTTTCTGCAGTAACAGTTAAAGCAGAAGGTGGACCAGAAGGTGGGGAAGAAGACTGTATTTACTCAATATGGTGTATCTTGAAAAGGACTTACAATTGCAGGATGGAATTCACAGTTAAACAAAAGTATGTTTTCAATCCAAATTCTGCATTGTCCCAAACAACAGGGAAAACCAGTTATTTTCAGAAGTCAGCAGATTACCCAGTAATAATAATATTTCCAAACAAGCAGAAAATGTTCCCCAATGAAAAGTCATAAATCAGTTCCTTCCATGCAGCTGACCAACCGCTCGATTGCAAAAACTGTAATTGTGCATTTTCTGCTATTTCATAAGAGTCTGCACAGCCATTTCTTCTGACTGTTGTTCTGTAGTTTGACAGCAGCAGCAGCTCTGCTTTCTGTAAACAGCCTGCAGAGCAAACAGAGGGAGCTGCTGGCTGGGGCTGTTTGCTCTGCCCTGTTTGCTGTTCTGCACAGACGTTAACACTCACCCACGAGTGGTTTCAGAACAAGCCATAAAAATGTAGGCAGCCACACAGAAACCAGTGCCCACCTTTCAGGAGGAGTCTGTCCCCTCAATTCTGCTTCTCCAGAGCTATGAAAAAGAAATTGCTAAACCCATCCTTTGTAATCAGCTGAATTAACAAAATACTGTGAGTTACAGGAGGGTTTGTGAGTTACATCACTGGAAGAGTCCTACATTGCCCAAAATCAAAAGTTCAGAGGCAAGACACATCATCAAGTTATTTTTGTCAAAAGGCAAATTAATGCATTGAGCAAAGGTTTCTTCTTCGCAGTACAGTTCCCAGTTCTTTGTTTTGGAGTGAGAATCTTTTGCCAGAAATATTACAAATATTTTGTACTCCTTTGCTCAGTGTTGCAATTATAGTGCTCAGCCTACAAAAGTGAAGTTGTCAAGGTCAAGTGCTGCTGCTGATCTTTCAAATATTCAGAAATTATTTTCAGGAGAGTACAGAACTTGAAGTGGATTTCTATTAATGTAAAATTAATCCATCTTAAAGTCTACAGTTTCTCTTCCAAAAGCTCAAGTAGAAAATAAATATAAATGCGCCTGAGAAGTTTTAGTGATACACTTGATCAAAAGTAGTGAAGTAAAACTGAATCCTTCACAGTGACACTCAACCAGAAAATTGTTTTAGTTCTAAAACTGCTGTTGTACACTAGGACTCCTCATACCAATATTCTGTTGCAAAAGTACTTCAACCTTCACCTCTGCATTAAAAACCAAGATATGTGGTTTTTTTTGTATTTATTTTAGAATTACATGAGCTTAAAAATATATGCTTTTAAATGCATAGGCAGATATATATTCACAAAAGGAGGGGGAAAAAAAGGTAATTTTGTCAAAACATTGTGAGTGTCTTGAGAAATAATATGCCTTAAAGGCATCTGATCCCTTCCATCCCTGTTATATAAGAGTAGAACATACTTTCACTGATCCTTATCTACTTCACATTCGTTCTGTGAACTGCCAGCAGGAAAGCAAAATACAGTTTACATTTTGAAGTAATTTTAAAAAGTTGGTTTTCACTTACCTAATTCTTTAGAAACTGGAGAATCTGCTGATATGTCCCCAATCTTTGCAAGGCTATCATAATATGCTCTTCCAGCCACTACCATAACTGGGGGTGAGTGAAAAAAACACAACTGTTAAAAAAACCCAAAATATCTTCCATTTTGATTTATCTATGACCCTATGAAATGTTGTCATCCAGAGCAGAGTAAGTGAGGGGTGTATGGCAACAAGGAAATCCTTCTGTCAGAGAGAGTTGCACAAGTCCCTGTGCTCCCTGCTGATCTGTGAGACCAGGAACCAAGCACAGAACCCCGGAACACGGGAATGAAGTTTGTTATTTATCTCCAACTCCTGTGCACACCCAGGGGCAGCCAGCACCTGCTGGGAAGGCTCAGCCATAGGCCATTGGTCAGGGCACAACCAAATTCCTTGGTCCAGACAAAAGTGTAGGAATAAAACCAAACTGCAGTGCTGAGGTCTCTTGTACCGAGCAGCCGGACCAGCGAATGGAGAATGGCAAGTGGCCACCACACCAAGGAGACCTGGAGCCCCTCAGAAACACATCATCATTTCCCTCTCCAGCTGCCTGTTCCAGGAGCCAAGGAGCTCTTGCTGCACACCACGAAGGTTTCAGTTATCCCCAGTTAATAATTTCCTGGTCAGGGCTGATCTGAGCAGCAGGGCAGTTTCGCTGGAACGAACACGGAAACGTCGGCAGGGAAGCTGCGGGGAGGCCACTGGGGAGAAACATCTCACACAGGGAACAGACCTACAGTGCCTGCCTGGCATCTCCAGTGTCTAGAACTCATCTGCATGCCACAGAGAGAAGAAATAACTAGGAAAAAGTGGCAAGCTTTAATGTGAAAAATAACTTATTGAAGTTATTTGTCATAGTTTTTTTGCAGTAGTGCATTCTTGGTCTAATGTGAAAGTCAAGCAGAGCCTCACTGTTGACTAAAGAATATTTTTTTTTCTGAGAGGAATATAATTGCCAAGTACAGGTCTGTATTTTATAGTTTTTGCTAGTAAGGTGACATCTTTAGTTACATAACAGTATATTCGCTGAGAAGTCTGAAAATTTTCCAAATCAAACAAGGATTCTCTTTGAGGCTCTGTTGCATTGGAAAGGGTGATTTCCATCTCATAGGTCAAACACTTTCTGAGCAGAAGAATTTTACTGGTGCTACTGGTGGAGCCACCTGTACAAGAGGATTTGATGCCAGTCCAACTCTTCCTATCTGTGTTTTCTCAAGACAACCCCAAGTCACTCTTTTTTCCCAACACAAGCAACTAAAAAAGGAAGGAAATGTGTGATTTTCCCTGTGCTAACCAAGCTAAATCAAGAGCCCTGCTTGCATAGTCCCTTCACCAGTACTAAGGCTTATAAATTACTTCTGAAGAAAGGAAGGGTTTTTTGACCTTTTGTCCTCAAAATGTAGAAAAATACATTGCAAACATATCTGGAGTTCTTGTACGTTTTATGTTCTTTGTCAGCCTACTCCGACTTTTTTGAAAAGCTGCAAAGTGTTTGTTTAGCAACAGAGTATTTACTCCTTGTTACAGATCTATTTACACCACTCAGAAGCGAGGTGAAAAGATTACAAATTTATGAGAGTCCAAAGATGACTTTGCAACAGTTGTTGCAACAACTGTAAATATTCATTTGAAATTAGGCATTCATGCTAGATATGCCTTATCAGCCAGGCTTCAAGGCAAATGTAACAAAAGGCAAAATGCAACATATCAACAGCAAAGTGTGTGAAGAGCAGAACCCTTAGAAACTGGTATACAAATATTTCAAATGAATTTGTAAACACCTGTTATTACTTCTGGTACTACCTGTAATTCCTAAGGTCAGGGACTAGGTAACCACGTGTTAATCCATCCAGTTAGGCACTACCACAAATAAGTCAACATTTCCCTATTTTCATCTCCAGCAGGCTTTTTCTCAAGCCAGGTCTAAAATCCGCATGCAGAGAGATTTCAGTGTCTGTTTGGCTCCACACAACTTCTGCAGGATGCCATTTCTCAGAGGACTGCATTACAGAGGGGAAGGATGTGCCATAGGCCTGAGTGAGGCAAAAGGAGAGGGATTTTCCGTGGCTTTCCTGTGGGATCAGGCAGTCTGACAGGTCTGGGTGCTGGGATGGAGCAGGCTCTGGGAGTCTGCTCCTGGAAAGCCCTTCCCAGATTGCTTGTGTGAGGTCAGCAATGGAAGCAGGCAATTATATTCCACAAAAGTGGAGAAACTGGGCCCTTAGAGTCAAATTTATTCATTCTGATTTTGACTCCATAAAAATGATGCCATCAGGGATAGGATGGACAAGAGCAACAACAGATCAGTGTGCTCCTGCAGCTGGTACTAATTCACACTGCTCAGTGCTCAGGGCTGCTTGGGCAGTGACGTCTGTAGGTGAGCAGGAACACATCTAAGAATGTGAAATATCTCTGGAAGGTATTTTCAGAGAGAAAAAAAGTAACAACTAGTTTACATAACTTTGGGTTTTTTTCATTTATTATTCCAATGTGAGTTACTTAAACCCCCTTTCAGTTTATTTTGCAGGAGCTCTGTGCGTAAGTGTTTGTGATGTAACTTCTCCAGGACAGAGAAAGCTCTTAGGAGGCACTTAGGCTTAGGCACAGTTGCATCTTCTGGGGAAAAACCCCAAAAGACTGGGGAGAAGATATATATTTGTGTATTTGTGCTTGTTAGTTGTGGTTTTTTTCCTCTTAATTAAACACATCCAAAGTTCAACTTGGAAGCCTATATGTACAACCCTCATATCCTATATGTATATCTAAATGAGAATTAAACATTCTTTCTAACTGTGGCACCTAGGAAACTTACCATTAACAGCTTTTTCATAATTCTTCCCCAGATTTATTAAATTCCTCAGTCCGGGGTTGAACTGTTCCATAACATTCTAGGGAAAGAAAGCAGCATTTGTGTTAAAACCAAGGCAATTCCACATCTCAGTATCAAGTCTAGTTTAAAGTGTCACATGTACAGCACACAACTGGGAAGCCCATGGATGAATGAAAATTGGAAGATTTGAGGGACACAGGAAAACAAAGGATGGAAGGGAGAAGAAACTGAGCATTTAAGATCGACAAATAGGGAAAAAAAAGTTAAACTATTGCAACAGGGGTAAAAAAGTGTCTGTCTGTTTATAATACAAAAGGATATCAAGTGTGTGAACAAAGTTTGAACAAAACCATCTTTATTGTAAGTGATGTTGGAATGAGAGAAAACCCTTTGTCCACTAATTGTTTTATAAATTCAGACAACAACTTTCTGAGAATGGTTCAAAATTTGAGTTCTAAATTTAAAAAAATGCTAGAAAAGAAGACACATTTCACCAGATCTCTGATTCATATTCTTCATATTCTCTGTTACAGATGCATTTAGGGAAATTAGTTATTTTGGGGTTTTTTTGCTAGGATTTTTGTTTGTTTGAAAATTGTGCAAAGCCACGGTTCTTTCAGAAACTAAGTGAAAATGGTGACTTTATTTAAATAGGAGGGGGATAAAAAAGTCCACTGCATCTGCTTTCACTGTTAAATACAATTGTATTTTATGGCTGAAACAGCCAGAATCTGAAATCCAGCAGCTCCAGGCAGGACTGCTCTCATTCCCAGCAAATGCTACAACCTGCAGATTCCAGACCTCTTTCCCCAGAACCTCCCTAACAAAACCACAGCTATGACATTACCCTGGGAAATTATGTTGCCATGAAAAGAAGATGGTGAGATATCTGAAGACACCGTTCTGTTATTGTCACTCTTTTTATGGCAATACTTTTGTGACACAACTCAGTGCTGCTCACACAGCAGAGCTGTCAGGTTCAAGGAATTCAGAACAGATGCTTTCTGTTTACAAGAAATACAAGACTCAAGACAAGTGAAATACCATCAAGCTTTTGTCTGTTGTATTACTAACAGAAGGAAAATGTTTATGTTTAGTACACAGGTGGACCCAAAAAGAACAGCAATACCATCCCATTTGTCTGATTTTCAGGCAGGTCATGCAGACAGAATTTTATTATTTTTCAAAGACAGAACTATACCTGAATTCTGCTCAGCATAAAAAGTGAAGGATTAACTCCAATAATACTTTAACAGTCATATCAAGTAAAAATACAGATGTTTTAAAAATATATAAGCTATTAGATTCCAATACTAGTACAGCATAAATTACATCAAAAGCAGCCACAGAACTACAATACCTGGCCACACTGCCTTTGTGTACAAATTAAATGCAACTGGGATTGTTTTCTGGTCTGTCCCATTAAACTCTCACCCACCCAAATGCAATCACTGCAAACAAACCAGCTATTGTCCCCAGGCCCTTGATTTGTGTTAACTCACAAACCACATCCAGAAATCATTTGGGAAAGTGTGTTTCAGGTTGGGCCAACAATGCCAAGGGCTATTCTAACAACTTAACAGGATGGATATTCAGGCTCTGGTGTCTGGGAACATCCCTCCTCCTGCCCCAGCTTTTTAATTTGCTCCTGTCAGTGCTGCTGCTGCTGTGCCTGTTGCTCTCCTCGTTGCTGAGGGCACTCTGACTGTGAGACACTTGTTCCAAGGAACAAGTTGTTTCTTCCTATTCCAACTTTTTACCATTTCTTCCCAGCTGTGTACTAAAGATGATGTCTGTTGACTTACATGGAGTTAGTGAATCACAAGGGAAAAAAAAAAAAGATGAATTAGAGGATTGTTTTAGGATAAAGAGTCCTGTATTTTCAAGGATATGGGGGTAAAAAAAGATGTACCGTGATGGTGTGCACACATGGCAGGTAAGAATCCCAATGCCACCTTGAACTGCCATTCTATACTGAAAATAATCTTGAAAGATTCTGCCTCTGCTAACCCTGTTCCTCAAAACAAAAAAAATTACAGAGTAAAACCCCTTTTTGCCACCTACCCCAAAATTCTAAGAATAACATGATAATTATTGGCCTTGAAGTACTGATTTTTGGAACGAAGGTCTTAAGCATTCAGGGGTAAAGATTCCAGTTTTCTTGACATGCTCTAATTCAGATTTCAAGCAAAAAACTGTGATCAAGCCTGTCGGTTGTTTTCATGCAGGAGGAAGTAAACAAACCCCAATAAAATTGCTCTCAACAGCTCCCCTCTCTGAAGCCACACAGCTCTTGTTTTTCACTAGAGCTCTTGATCCATAGCAGGCATTCAAGGACAGCAGACACAGACCGTGCTCTGGAGAGCACAGCAGGTCCACTGGAACACTGGGAACTGGGAGCAAGAGCTCCAGAACATCTCATCTGCTCAAGGAACACATAAGACCACTGGGAGAGGTGAGGAAACAATTTACAGGCAGTGCCTGCAGCAGCTGGAAGCAGCACAACTAATGGATCTTTTCTCCATCAGCCCAGGCAGCCTCTGGAAGGGTTTCAGGCTTTGCAGTGCCACAGTGGGTGATTGTTAGCAGAACCAGTCCCTGCCCAAGGAACAGCAAAAACCTTTGCAGTGGAAATTCCCCTTTGGAGGCTGCAGGGTTCAGCACAGTTTGGTTTCTGGGTGTGAGCTGATCCCCACTGCACTGGGCAAGGCTCATCTCAATCCAGGGCTTGTGCTCGACAGAAAAACTTAACTCTGCCTGACCCCCCTGCCACGTCTCCAAGATGACCTGATGAAATAATTCCCAGATTATTTCCCTCTCATACATTAGAAAAAAAGCATAATATGTGATCTTCTTCCTTTCTACTGAAGACTAGATTCTCAAAGCAAACAAAAAACCTGGCCATGCTTTTAGTGGTCATTCTATACATTTAACCACAGGTAACCACGGGCTGTCTTTGAAGTACAGGAAGTCCAGGAAGAAGTTTCTAGAGCACTTTATCAAAAAGGGAAGCTGTCACAGGCAACTCCCTCTTCAGAATGAGCTGTAGATTTGATATTGCCAAGACATTTCAGAGCAATTAAAATTATTGTTGTATTTTATTCAGCTTCAGAAGTTATAGGAGACAAGAGCAACCCAAATCTATCTGTACAGCTACTTTTTCTTACCACATCTTACAGTTTTATAGCTTCTCTTACTTGTAGTCTAAGGAAAAGGTTACAAAAATGAGCTGGACTGAACACCAATGCAAAATTTCCAGTCATACCATAAAGCCATATCTCAAAACTTCTCAAAAAGGAGGACAGAGGAACAAAGAAAAATTTCTGATCAGGAAAACAATTAATTTATAATTGTCAAAAGTCTCAGAAAATACAGTATTTTTATCTGGTGTGATGTACAAGGACGTGGAAATAAAACCTTTGTCTTACTCTAAATAAACATCACAAAGTGAGAAGGAGCTTGGGAGAGATAAAGTGGTTCACAACACAGCATTTGCCTGTACAGTGAGGCACACAAACAGGGCCTCCTAATTGTCAATCGTGTGTCCTATATTCTAGTGACACACTACCTCTCATGAACAGAATAATTAACGAGAAGAGGAGGCACATGATCAGATCCTACAGCTTTCTATTATTTAGGATGAATAGAAATAAAGGGAAACATTTTCAAAACAGGCAACTGGAAACATCTTTTATGCAGAGACCTTTAGAGCTGGCAGAAGCGACCTTCCAAGGAAAAAATCATGAGAGAAACCTATTCCGGTCGTTTGAGTCATTAAATCCTCCTAGAATCTGTTATAAGAGTTGCTGTGTTCCTCTCACCACGTGAAACCGGTGTGAGTTATCCAGCCGGGCAGCACGGAGCTGGCTGGAGAGGAAGAAGCCCTGAATTTCCACTTGTTGTGTGTGGGTATTGTATCTCCCCCAGTTCCTGATCGCCGTATAAACAACGCTAATCTTCAAAACAAATGACAGCCATTGTAAAAGTGCCTTCCTGTAAATGCTCAGCTTCGCTTTTTGCTTAGAGACACACCTCACTGAACAATAGCTCAGCAGGTATGAACACAACCAGACAATGCATAGACTCCCTGCAGTTTCAAGTTTACATCCTACAGGCACTCTTGCAAGGGTGAATAGCAGCACATTTGGGTAGAATTCTGAAATTATGAAACCACCAGAGAAAAGTAGATCTTGATGTCTAGCATCACTGCTGTTACCACCACTGCAGCTATTCACAGCTAAGCTTTGTATAGCTACCAGTGATTTAGTTTAAATTGTTATTTCTCAACCTGAAAATGAGTAAATTTTTTGTAAAAGTCTTTAATGTTGCCACACTATATCTGAGACCCCCCCTTGAGAAGATTCAAAAAGGAAATAACACTGTACTCTATGGTACCTGAAGCATTTTGTACATTAGTGCATTTCATCTCCTGCTTTGGCTTCTGAAATCCCCAGTAAAGTGTTCAGAAGGGCACAGCTGAGCCCTCGGCACATCTCATGTTAAGATATCTCATTTGAAAGTTAGCTTAATATTATTTTAAAACAGGTTTAACAGAATGGAAAAGAATAAATCGAGATGCCAGTGTTTATTCAAAAAGACTGATTCTTATGACTAATTATTAGTCATCTTGATGGAACATTTCTTGTTTAAGAGGAACATGAATACATCATCTATTGGTGTGTTTCTAATACAACTTTTTCAGGTTATGAACACATGCCCAAGGATAGACCTCAAGTAGGCATAACTCTAAATAAGAGCAAAAGAGAATTGTACTAAGGAAGAACTGGATTTTAGAAACACACAAACTCCCAAAGGCTCCTCTTCCCCCAAGTTAGATTTATATTGCAGGGAGGCAAAGCTACAGCCTGACTGCAGTATGAGCCGGGGCCACAGGTGAATCTGAATTTTGATACATAAGTCCAGTAGTTTAATATAATTGTGAGTCTTTTAAAAATACAGAGACGTGGAATGTGTGACTTTAAACTGAGTTTATCAGATGTATTTCTGTGATAAAACAATATAGCCTACCAAAATAATTCTCAATATCTCTGGGGAGAACAAAGGGCTTTTTTGGGGGGGAGGTGGTTTTTTTTGGCTTTTTCTTAATTATGCTTTGGTTTATAACCAAAATTTCTGGGTAAGGTTCACTTGGATACAGAGAGATACATCTTTTAAGAGATGCAGCACCAGCCATGCCATTATCGAGAGCTCCAGAAAGCTCCCACCATGGGAACACTCTGTGAGCTGCCTGCCCAGCCCTTGGCCCATCCAGGCAGGACAGTTCTGTCCCTGAGCACTTTCCTGTTCTGTCCCCTTTCCCCTGCACATCTCAGCTGCATGCCCAGCAGCTTTCCCCCATGTACAGCAGAAAACCTGCCCAGGCTGCAGGGACAGCACACAGCGACCTTCCTGGGGTGACCAAGTGACCAGCTGTGCATCAGGGGGTGCCACAACGTCCCCCCAGGTCCCCACGGGGAGCTGCCAGGGCAGGGCAGTGTCATACCAGGGAAGCTCTGAGCAGCTCCCTGGCAGCAGGGAGGCCGTGGCCCTCTTTAGTCATCGGCTCCCACACCCTTGGGCTCCACTGTGCACGTGCCATTCCTATCATGGGCTGAAGTGATTCTTCAGGTCTTACATAAAGGGAAAAATGTCAGCCCCGATTTTTGTGTGTGCGCACACATTTGTGAGTTGTGCTGTTTGTTCAGTCAGGTAAGCTGGAAAACATTGAGGTATTCACTTTCTGGTGTTGTTGCCAACAGAAAGGAAGGACAAGATAAAAATAAAATGGCATTACTCAGCCACCTGATGACTTCTGCAAATATATTTTGAAGCTTTGTATAACACAGGTTACCATGTATTTAATAAATCCAATGGATTAGCACTGTAAGAAAGAAAAAAAAATTACACAACAACACTCCCTCCCCCCGCAAAATAGCAGGCCAGCAAGGTATTCAATTTAATTTCCTATTATTTTTCCAGGTCACCCAAAACTTCTAAAGACGTCTAAAGCCTGTATTTGGTCCTGCAGCACAGATGCCAGCACTGCACTACACTGAATTGGTTTCCCCAGACCAAGCCTTTCTTCTCCCAGGTAGGAGAAGCACAGACACTGCTCTGGGTGTTGTTAGCCAGCCCAGCAGGGAGTTTGTGTGCACTGCTGGCATGGCAGGGGCAAGAGCAGAAGTGCCCTGGGCACTGCTGAACAAAGGAGAGCACACTCTCCACGAGGGCTGCAGCACAGCACAAAGGGGTGTTCATTTGTTTTAGAGGGGGGAGCTGTGATTGCAGTCCCAGCCAGTGCAGAGCACACAGGCTCCTGCTCTCTGCCCCAAAAGGGTAACCAACTGCCCTCAAGATTTTGACTTTGATGTAGAAATAACTGCTTTAAAGTGGACCCTGCATCCATTCTCTGTCTGAAGCAGCCTTTATACCTTATCTGGATAAAGTTTCAATTTTTAATGAGGGCAGGGCAGGAGGGTTTCCAGGCCTGTGAGTACGAGCTATGTGATGCAACATGCCAGACCTCTCAAAATACCTACAGAGGAGACATTTCATCACACTATCAACATTAACTTTGTATTACTTTGTGGTTTTGCTGGTTATTTCAATCTTAGAGATCCCTCTGAATTAGTCTAGAAAACATAACTAAAAGGTAAACTTTCCCAGGAAATAAGAACTGAGTAACAGGGAAAGTTTTGCTATTTAGTGGTCTGTCATTCCTTTAAAGCCTATTTTAAATTATATCCATTTAAACACACAGGAGATCTTCCCTCTCCTCTGTAAAACTGTTTTGACTGCATTCTGGAAGTCAATAGACAGAGTGGAGCATTCCTTTGTTGGCACAGCCCTGAACAGTCAACTTTGCATGTTTCTCCTCTGTGAGCCTGTATTTACAGGGTGCTCTTCTGAGAGGGGAATTTATGTTTGCTTATGGCCTTGCCACAAATGTAACTGATACCAAAAAGCACCAGACTATTTAAGATTATCTGCTCTGGTTCCAGAGAACAAAATTTATAGCCAGATAATCTCATTTTTTTTTTACAGTAGTTTTGCATGAATTTGATATCTAATTCCAAAGAAAGTAAACAATAAATACACCATGACCCCAGTATAACTGGGCTACTTAAAGAGGGGGGTAAAGTTGACGTGTGTCAAAGAAGAACAAAAGTAACAGCAAAATTTACTCCTAGTAAATGTTTTTGAAAACCTTCGAATGCTGATGACAACATCTTCAGAAATATGAAAACATTGGATAATAAACCAGAAAAATTTAGTAAATAGTGAACTAGAACAATCCATCAGAAAGCTTTCCTTAGGGCTCAAAGCTGCAAGTGCAGTGCAGCTGTAAGTTAAATTTGCAAATGCATTCAATCATGCAAATTGGAGTGCTTTCTCTGGTACAACACACTGTACAGAATGAGGATTACAGATCCAACTATGGATTACTTCACTGCCCAACCAAAAGTATGATTCTCAAGGGAATTTTTCCCAATTAGAATTGCTGTATTTTGGAAGGATTGTGTTTATAGGGAGAAAGAGTTCAGAACAAATATCTGGTGCCCATAAGCAAAATATTTTTAATTCTACAAATAACGAGGCATTTTGGAAATTTTTAAAGCCTCCCAACACGAACTGAACTACCCACAGCGGTTGGTGCTTGGAGGCAGTGCTAGGGTGCACCATCATAAATCTGATTATCAGCTCGGGCCGCTGGCAAGCAACTTAATTCAGCGTTAAGCCATTTTTAGGCTCCGGCCCGCATGAAGAAACGGTTCAAGCAGAGGACCACAACCACCAAGATCTCCAAACCACCTTATCGCCAAAACACACCGAGGGAATTAGGGCTGGCTGTGGAACCGAGCCTGCCGGAGAGGCAGAAACCGGTCTGGAAGGCGCCTTGTCCCGGGGGTGCCGCGGCCGTGCCCGCCCGGGGGCTGCGGCGGAGCCCCGGCTGCGGGGAGGGGGAGCGCCCGGGATCACTCCCGGGGAGGGAAACGGGGACAGGGGAGAAAAAGAGAAAGAGAAAAAGAACAAAGAAAAGGAGGAAGGAAAAAAAAAAAAAAAAAAAAAAGAGAAGGGGGAAAAAAAAGAGAGAGAAAAGTTTGCTGCGTTTCCGCGTGAGGAGCCGCGGCTGCCCCGCGGCCCCCGGTGCCGGGGCAAAGGTGGCGGCGGGCAGCCCCTCCCCGTTCCGCACTCACTTTGTACGTGTTCTCCGTCAGCTTGTTCACCTCCTCGGGGTCCCGGGACATGGTGGCGGCGGGGAGAGCTCGGTCCTGCGGAGAGCCCCGGCCCCAGCCCAGCGCAGCGCCGCGGCCGCCTCGGCTCCCCGCGCCGCGAACAAACTGTCAAAA
>VXAC01008864.1:132765-300591 GCA_013399225.1 Rhipidura dahli | reverse complement strand
GATTTAATTTTTATTAAAATAATTTTGGTATATTTTCGCTTTGTGTGGGGTTTTTGGTGGTTTTCCTGGTTTCGTTTGTTAGTTGTTTCTTTTTGTGTGGGGTTTTGGTTTTTTTCGTTAATATAGTTTTGAGAGTTACAAAATAAAATGTCTACTTTGTTTTAATGCCATCTCTAAAATACACCTCAACATCGAGTTACTGCTGGTAATACTGTAAATGGGTAGAATGAGACGTATTACGGGGCGAAAGGAAAAATAATGGCACCGTGGTGTTAACAGCTTTCTTGGTTCAGTTTTTTTAATTTGGCAGAAAATACAGAGGTTGTGCTAACTGTACTCTCAGTTATATCCGGTGGACGTGGATGTCATTTTTCAACTTCTTTGTTGACAACAGACGACCTTCCAGATCCTCAAGGTAAGAAAGAGATGCGAGTATTTTTTTCTGCCCTAACATGATTTTAGCTTTTTCCTTCGTCCGTGCCCTTGGAAAATATGTATTTCATTGGGCGGTTTAATATTGCGGGTTTAAAACTGAAAAGGGGCCGCAAAGAACCTTTGTACTCTTTTCTTAGAATGCGACTTTGCGGAAGTAAGGTAAAGCCAAGACGCGAACGGTGAGTTTCTG
This sequence comes from Rhipidura dahli, assembly GCA_013399225.1. Classification (NCBI taxonomy): domain Eukaryota; kingdom Metazoa; phylum Chordata; class Aves; order Passeriformes; family Rhipiduridae; genus Rhipidura; species Rhipidura dahli. The sequence continues at coordinate 299,966 of VXAC01008864.1, read as the reverse complement.
AGGGTCTCCCGTTCGCTATTATTCCCTAAACGTAAAATTCTTCCGAGTTAGTGGTGGTGTACCGTCTAAGAATGAGCTTGCGTTGCCAAAGTTAAACGAACTTATTCTGAAATTCCGATCGAGGAAAGTTTTAAGTCCCGTTACTTGAAGCTTAATTGGAATAATTTCGAGCTTCGGATACTAATAGCTTGCGAAAGTCACGTGTAGCTCTTTTCCTCGTGATTAAATGTTACCTCGATCGAGGAATCAGCATCAGAATCTAGGACTCGGAAACACAGAGTTGTCTTTAAATTTTTGTCACTCACTCTTTTTTCTTTATTGACCCATAATTAATCCATCTGCACAATCTACGCTATCACTTAGAAGTTAAAAGGGAAGTAAATCCACTTTTCGGAGAACATTGATGCTTTTGTGGACCCTCTCAAAATTGCCTTAGCCTAATATACTGTAAAATTCCTCTCCTTTTTAAAGAAACTAGATTCCTTTTTGCCAGTTGAAGAGGGACAACCTGCTATTAACTAGTTATGTCATTGCTTATGGCAGATACATCTTTAATGAAGTCTCTCCGGAGCATTCACTTCCATAAATGTAGATTAAATGAACTCAAGTACCCTATGCCCAGAATGACTCAATTCATTCAAAGAGTCACGAATCAAGCAGACAGCAACATCGGTGAGATGTTTTTTTTCACTGCAAAATATTACGTAAGTTCTTCATGCTACCCGGAACTGCTATCTCACCGCGTGGTTTCTTAAAACACGCAAGCGTTTGGAACAAATTACAGATCTGAGATTATAGCTCCGTATCTCTCTTCGAGAGAGAGGTAAACTCAAGAGAAACCTGTCATCAGAAAAATACCATTAGATGCCTAATAACTGAAATAGTATCTTATGTTAACTTTTACCAACTGTAAGTCACAGTGGAATCCATTACCGTAGTTCTTTTCCTCTGTGTATCCTTTAGAAAGTGTGTAAGTGTAAGCAATTTTCTCCTTATTTCCAGCACTGCTTCTCACGTGTTGCACTTCAAAATGGTAGTTTTCCACGTTGGGATATAAAGCATCTATATGACATAGTTCCAGGAAATGCGTAGCAAACAGCGTAAATGCCTGAATAAGGAAACGAGAAAGAAAATTTATTTTGGAAATGATTCAGAAATAAATTGCAATAAATAAGCAAAATTAAATTATCTCACAGATGTCCAGGTTTTCCTCCAAAACACCGAAAAGTTGGCTTTAAATTGCTAAAGAATATTAAAATCCTTAAAGGCGTGCGTTCTACCGTTGGCAGGTACGTGTTTTCCATCTGGGGTTTCTCCTCATTTCTCGATGTAGGGAAAACGCAGTATCAGAAACAAAAGGAAATCCGTGACGCTTGCAAAATCTGACCGGAGTTGATTGGAATGACTGTCAAATGGCTGCTTAATTTTCTCAAGGAATTCTTTATCAAAAGTACAAGCAACAGAAAGAATCTGAGCTTTTCAAACCAAAAAACCCCCAAAGTACTCTGGGTAAACTCTGAGGAGAAACAAACACCTGCACACGCAAAAGGCTTCTAGCAGCCTCACGGAACTAGCAACAGAGGTGAAGCTTGCAATCCATCCGAAATTCTCTTCCACTTTTCTAAACGAGTTTCTAACCTCTGTGAGCAATTCACAAGTTGTGTGGAACTACAACAGTTTTTGAAAGGTTACCACCAGGTAAAGAAGTTCACCCTTAACATTCAAGCGTAAGGCAAAACTAAAGTAAACTAAAAAGCAAAACGAAACAACAGGGTGGGTTATTCTCTTTCCAGTTACAAGCCGGCAGGCAAAGTTGGAAAGATACGGTGACCGGTGTACTGGTTTTAGACGGACTAGAATTAGCGTTTTTTTCATAGTAGCTTGTGTTGCGCTGATAATTCACCCGTGTTTTAGCCGCTGCAGAGCAGCGTTTGCGTAGCGGCGAGAGCTGTTCTGTTCCTCACCCTGCCCCACCGGCGAGCAGGCTGGGGGTGTTCGTGGAGCTGGGAGGGGACACAGCCAGGACGGCTGACCCAAACTGAAGCCAGGGATATCTCACACCGTACAACAACACCGCACTAAAAACTGTGAGGATGGAGGAGAAAGGAGGGACATTTGACGTCACGGTAACGGTTACTGCGATGCGGGAAATGACCGAACGTCTGTCTGCCGACAGGAGGCAGCCGATTAACTCCTTATTTTGCTTCTCCGTGTGGCTTTACTTACTAAACTGTCTTTATCTCAGCCCACACGTTCTTGTCCTTTTACCTTTCTGATCTCTCCCCCTTCTCACTACGGGAAGCGAGCGAGCAGCTGGATAGCGTTCGGCAGCCGACTGGGGTTAAATCACAACAACCGGTGAAGACAAGTGCAGCTTATGTCAGCGCGTTTCCTCTATCACCGTTAGTCTTGCTATTCACCGGTTATGAAAAGTATCGTATTTAACCGAGAGATCTTGACAAAGCTGATGGTAAATGATGGGAAAATATTGTATTTACTTTCAGGGTGACAAAACAATTCTAAGGATTACATTTCTTTTGAAGCGGAATTACCTTTAAATTCAGCAGATATTCACAGGCAGCGTAACAAATGCCGATACCTTCTTCAGCGCTGGTACCTCTGCCGAGTTCATCAATAATGATGAGTGATTTATCGTTAGCATTTTGTATGATGTACGTTATCTGGAAAAATATTCAATGTGTTATCATTCCTGTAAATGCGTTTTTTAAAAATAGGATTTTTTTTATGTTACTCCATTATTATGGAACATAATGCAGAAATTGGAAAAAAAAAACCTCCTGAGGTACGATTTTACCTTTTCAAAGCTTTCAAACACCTGTCAATTTTAATCGAGAGAAGACTCACACTACAGCACTCTTTCTCTTTTCCACTGAACATATCACCCTCAAAATGGTATCACTTTGTGAGAGGAGAGAGCTTAGGCCCCTACAAATAACAATTTCAAGTCTAAGCAAACCACAAAATGCTGAAAGTACTATGCAACAAAGCACTGATTTTTACTCACGCTGGAGTATCTTTTCTATTTAAGAGATGCCTGTTTTTTTATGGTTTATCATAAAAGAGAGGAAGGCTGAATTTTTGACTATTTTTCAAAGCAGTCACTCCTTCGGTGGAAATACAGTAGTACAATTGCTACTAGCTTAACAGTAAAAATGGGCCTTGGACCTGGATAGCTATATTTCATACCTCTTTCATTTCCTTCATGAATGTGGATGCATTTGTTTCAATATCATCATCCATACCTATTCTGGTAAAAATCTGCTCTGCGATTCGAAAAGAACAGTATTCTGCTGGGACATAAGAACCTACAAAGCAAGTGGAATACAAGTTTCTCTTATACTATGACATTTGCCCGAATATGGTCACCGGGGACAAAAAATTGCTTTTACGCTTGGTTTCTGTGCACAGCAGAGAATGCATCTTACTTGACAGAGTTTTGTAAGATTACGTTCTACCGTTCATTTATAAGAAAAAAGTTTTCATCTAGATAGGATAATTAAAGAAGCTTATCAGCAAAACTTTAAAGAAATCATATGCCTGAAGCTGCTTGTCAGTCTAAAGGGATGCAGAAAAAAGAATAAACTCCAGGATTGTTTTACATTTCTGTGGCCGCTGATTTACTAATCCCAAGAAATCTTTAGTTTCCCAAAACAAGATTATGTTGCCTTTGTGAGTCTTCAAAGCATGTTAGTTTTACCAAAGAGAAAAGAACGAGAACCTTTTGCCAAAAACTTTTTGGTCTGCTTTATTCATATTAAACTCATGTTTTTGAGAGCAATTCCTCAAGAACCTGCACTTATTGGGGATGGAACCCACAAATAAACAATGGATAAATTTTATTCTCCACCGAAAAGTAGCTTCATTCTATAGAGCCAGGTCTTTGACTTGTGCTACCAGATTTACTTCTAAGGAAAAAGTAATGAGGAATTCCTGAATATATAGGAATGAGTCTCAGTTAGACTTGACGATAGTTGGTTTACTTTTATAACTTCAGTAACAGAACCTTGCAGTATTTGATACTACTTTTATTTGAAATAGTTGATTATTTATCTATTATTTGTATTTGTTCCTCTACGTAATTTAGGTATGCTCAGGGTCATCCGTTTCTTTTGGATGACTAAGGCACGTATCTGACCAGCATACCTAAGGACGCTCGCCAACAATCTAGCGTAAGGTGCTAGATTGGGTTATGGTGCTCCGAAGAACTAGACCGTGCGACTGTGCTTCTCTAAAGATAGACCGGCGAGGTTTCAAGATACACAGATAAGGCCCCGTAAGTTTCCAATGGCAGATGAAAAACCTTACGGTTGCCTCTGTCAGCAGCACGAGAGCTGGTAGAAGCAAATGGACTACAAACTACTTGTTAATATTTTACTTAGATGTAATGCGATTCTGAACTTAAATCATTCAACTTTACAANAAATATTATATTTTTAACCACAAAAAAAAAAAAAAAACACCCAAAAAAAAAAAACCTGCAGAAGATGGATTTGTATTGTACACTCTTGCTTACCAATCTGTGCCATAATTTGACAGAGAGCAATCTGTTTTAGGTATGTTGATTTTCCACTCATATTTGGTCCTGTAATAATGACAAAATTGTTGCCCTCTGTCAGGTATGTGTTGTTAGACACAGGTTTTTCCATAGCTATCTTTTCGAGAATGGGATGCCATCCCTGCTTGATTGCTAAAGTATCGGTAAATTCTGGACGAACTAAATGAGAAAAAAAGATGTAAAACACTTAGGAGTTACCATGGGAACCTCTACATTATTAAACTAGCAAGTTTTGAAATAAAGTTAATTCTTGCAGAGCAGAGCTCTTGGCAAGAATTACCAGCCACTTTCAGGTATAGATTCTGATTACCGTGCAAGCCTTCACGATTTACAACTGCAGAAAGAAACACGTAACTAAAACTTTGTTTCTCGATTAACATTCTTTGGTTTTGTTCCCTATTAAGTAGGGCTGGATTCCAGTAATAAAAATACAAAGAGCTGAAGTATTTTTAATAATTTTTCTTTTATACCACTAGAAGCATATAAAGCACGAGCGTTGTGGACTCCTGTTACTTCTACGTATGTACCCTGTATCTGCATGGTAAACGAGGAAGTAGCAACCCATCTATTTTTGTTATGTGTCACCGTATTGATTATTTGAGAATATACCACACGTACAAAGATCCATTTGATGCCGGAGCTATCCCTACAGATTTCTGTCAGAATTCGGTTCTTTTCTGACTCGATAACACGTGGCTCCGCTTTATCTACCGGCATTAATGGAAGACAATGTGCTAATTTATATATTGCAGGACTGGGCTAGGGAAGAGGATGAACGATGTGCAGGTGAGCATTTAATCCCGGACTCCTTAGTGGAGTCTACTTCCAAAAATGTTTGGAATTACGTCTAAAATGTCTAAAAGTGTTCTAGAAACTGAAGCGGAGAAGCAGTTAGACGTATATTTTGTTTCACAGTATATACTTAACATTGATCTGCTCGTACTGTCTTCCTGCCACTAGAAGAGAAAAAAGCATAAAGTCATAATGCCCGTACACTTAATGCTTTTCAACAGAATATGCTTAAACTGTCCATTTTGAGAAGAGTGACTTGGAAGGCTTACAGCAGCTAACTGGCAGAATTTCATTTCAATGAATGGAAGCAGAACGAAGAGCAGCATAAAACTGGCAATGACAGACAAGAGACACTCACCTGAAGAGTACTGAGACGCGGAAAAAGAAATGGAACCGGACAAAACAGCCCGGTTCTTCTCCATCGGAAGGGTCTTTATCTGGCCCGTAACAGAATCGAAGAAGAAACTTACCATAATCAGAAAGAGTGCAGGCGTGGGCAAATGAAAGCAGCATATCCAGCATAGACACAATGTCAGACAGCTTGTATAAGCAATGAATGTGTTCATAGATCTCATTCAGCAGTTTACACACTATTCTGAAATAAGACACTGGTTTAGCTGTTGCACGGCGTATCCTGTCGCTTTATACAACTTACGGAAATAAAGGAACTGTAATGTTCATACCGCACGGGTTAGGATAAAAAGTCATTCGTAAAACACAATCGCGTACCAGATGCGAGCAATGCGTAAATTCTTCGTAGTAAATTATGATCATCTCAGCTAACGTTCTGCTGATCAGACACAAGATACATACCTCAGATACCAACAGCTCATACGAAAGCTTCGCACAGAGAATGAACTAAAAATATAGCTATGGCATCGCGTACGTTTTACCGACACGTGAAACGTGACTCTGATTCCCTTAGGCCTTCGCGTTAATAAAAACCCTGCACGGTTACCAGAAAGAATTTCCGTTCGGCCGACGGGTAATACCGCACTTACTAAGTTGTGAATCGGACAGGAAAGCGACGTGATGTGCGGCAAGGACAAGATACAGAAACAGACGGTTCTACTCTAAATACGAGGAACTGACTAAAAGTAACGATTCTGCATTACTGATGCAAAACTAAGGCATTCATTGTGCCATTTTGTGTAGATAATTCACCCATCAAAATATTACACGATGACCACTTTCTATTAATAAATGCCAATATATTTGCAATCGTGTTTAATACAATATGCATGTTATGGGGTTTTCTTTGTCTCAGGAGGTACACTTGAACAATGTTGCTTTAGAATATTTCTTCAAGTAGCCGTAACTTAACGCAAAGGCATCTTTAAAAAACTATGTAATTAGCTGTTAATTTGAGAAATTAAATGTACTTAGCAAATATTAAATAGTTTTAAAAGGTCTTACAGGTAGGTCATGTGATATATTTCTCTCAGGGACTCCTGGCATCTTTCATTCATTTTTATTAAATCTGCTGAAGTGAAGCTATACGTGTTTTTCATTTTTGTGATCTGTGGGGGATTGAAACGACAGTAAGTGCTCGCCTTGTTATCAGAAGGAAAACCGGTTTCTAAAAACCGACTTGGGAACCGTACGGGGAAACAGAAAATACGGTGCCCAGTTTCATTTTTGCTATGTAAGTTTTAATGAAAATTCCATTTAAGACAGCCGGTTAGCAAGGTATACAACTTTATACTTACACAAAACATAATCACGTGTACTTGCACGTTTTTTGATTCGGTAACTGAATATAGGGTAGTCATAAAAACATCCCAACGAAACCTTTATTTACTTCTAAATATCTTCACTAATTTTTTTTTTTTTGTCCTTTACTGTATAATGTGTACTCTATTAATGTATTACGTATCTTAAGCTAAGTATATAAATATATTATGCTAAAACATATCCTGTACAGATACCTTTGTAAATTCTGAAGGAAGCTGGCCATTAGGTAATGTCGAACAATCAGCATTCATCTGGATAAAAAATCCACGAGCAGAGCTGAAACTTGTTTTCATTGGCAGGCTGTACTTTTCTGCAAGTTGCGTTATCATACCTACGTACCGCATACAAAGATTTAACCCAAATCATACACGTTCGGGTACGTGTGTACGCACACCCGCACGCTTGGGCCGGTACAAAGATGGAAACCGTTAATGGAAAGTTTAGGAAATAAAAAAACGGTATCGGCTGTATTTTTCACTATGTATGAACGCAGGATTAGAATAAGACAGGAACTTCGTAACGTACAACGTGTGCTAAAGTTTCTTGACGCTCTTTTAAGTTTCCAGTTATAGACTAAACTGAGGCGGTCCTTTAGCTAGACATCAACAATTTATACTAAAAAAAGGAAATCGGTTTCAGAAGATTTTTTTTTCTTCTATTTCGACATAATAATAAATAGGAAGGTTACTAAAACCCGGGAACTCGCATCACGCTGAAACTCCTTTTGTTCGTGTTTTCCAACTCTTACTACCTTAAAAGAGTTAAAAGGTGGTCCACAGACAGATCGAGACTGCTTAAAATATAAAGAACAAAGAGCTCAGATATTTTAAATGAAGAAGCTAAACCAAAGATTTACATGTTTATTGCAAAATATTTTAGGTGGAGTAATTCCGTTCCATTACTTCAACTTTTTTTGCACTTTAGGAGGACAAGGACTAACGGAGCTTTGAATGTAGGAATCGCCACACAGTCATTCAATTTCATTAAAATAAAACTGAGTTGTTATCCAGATACGGAGAATCTCAGTTGCTTATCGACGACAACCCATTCAAACCAATTCTAAATACTTTTTACATATGAGAAGGTTATAATACATATAATTACATGGCTTCTAGACATCAAGTGCAATGTACTTTAAACTCCAAATAAATAAAAATTTTAGTTGAGAAATACCTGCTATGTCATCAACAATCTCCGTGTATGTTCTACGAGCTATGTCAAGGAATTCATTGATGTTAGGCTTAACAGCATAGCACTTCTGGGTCCTCATACTCAGACATCCTTTTGTGTATCTTGTATCATCATTAATTACAGTTGTAATCTTTTCAAGTATAATTCCAAATCTGCAATACCGGTTGTATCACCAATTAGATACATAATACTTTACAATTTTTACTTGCAATATCATCCCCAAATTACAAGTAACAGTATTACAAATAAGTGAAGCTACTTTTAAACTGTGAAGCTACTTTTAAACTTTCTACTGTTGAAACAAAATACTACACTTAATTTCTATTTTCACCTCAGAATGAAGCGTGACTATACCAAAGTCTGACTAAAAATACTATTCACATCTTTGGGAGACATAAATTATTTTTGAAACACACTTTTTCAAATACACAGTTGATTTTTGCCTTATTATGGAGACTCTAGGAAACCATTGCTCTTGTCTTTTCACAGTTATTTCTAAGGGAGTTCAGTTCAGCAGCAACTCCACTATCACAGCTAGCTCTCTTGCTTTTTCCCTGTATTCATTAGTTGAAAATTAGATTTTTCTGACAATTACAATCAACTTCCACGCTAAAGAACTGAGCTATCCCTGTAAATAGAGGAGCAAAGATGCAACATCTTTAATCTTACAGGCACTTTTGAGATGAGACTATTTCTAACACGGCAGCTAAAAGATAAATACCTTGTATCTTCAAGAGAATTGTAATAAGCCTTTAGCAGCTGTGTGTTACAGCTTCTTAAAGCAGCCTGTTGAAGATTAAAACATGGACATGACAGTTACTTCTTTTTGCAGCCTTTTTAAAGGACTGAAAGTTTTTGGATTCGGTGAGGCTAATCGGCAGTCGCGTAAATAGTCTGTGGAATCTGAGCAGGAGTTTCAGTTAAACGTTTGTTACGTAATCGATTATTCAGGTAATGGCAGGAATCCTGCTCTTCACGGTATTAAGACTCAAATGCCCATTTTCAAGTGGCGTTAAGAATCAAGGGACTATGTCAGCAGTATTGTGTTCTGTAACTGATATTCTTTTTTTACTTTATTGATCCCTTCCAACTTGAGATATTCCATGAAATTTAATAAACTGCACTTCAAAAGATAAGGACAAAATGGTCTGTACTTTATTAAAAAAAAAAAAAAAAGAAGAAAAAAAGACAGCTTACTTTCAGAGGCTCCACAAGTTCTAAGGTATGCTTCAGGTAGATTAAATTAGTTATTTTTGATTCAGCAGTTTTAACCTGTTGAAAAATTTCCCGAATATTGGAGGCATTTGTGTAACAGTTTTAAAAAGTACTTAACTAGTAAAACTCATATTCTTCACACTAAAAGGCTTATACATTTAATGAAAATTCCTGAAACACTTCATAAGATCACTTTGACAACTTTGCGTCTGCACAAAAAAATGCTTACCTACGTTGCCTGCCGTGATCGTTTGTCCACCAGTAGTTAAGATTTTCCTATGTTTGAACTGATAATGACTGACTCTAAGAACACCCTGCCAGCCCAAGCTGTGAAAACTTTTTATCTTCTTTGTAGACTTAACTCTGTACAAGCTCTCCTGATAACAGACAATGGGCCATCAGGAAACCACCCCATGACTCGTGGACTTATCTCATCCTATTGTGTGATGCTCCACTCAGGAGGGGGGAGCCGGCCATTCCCACCTGGATATATAATAAGCTACCCTTAGAACTGCCTAGCCTCAGCCCTGCCTACTGGGTGACCAGAGGACAAGAGCCACCGCGGACCTTCAGCCGGACACTGGAACTTCCATCGGATCATCGCTTCGACTGGACCGCTTCGCTCGGACTGCTGCTACCACCCTAATAGGGTATCGGGTTGTATGTGACTTTGTCAGCGCTTTTTCCTTATATTATTTCACTTATTTCTAATTTTTTCTATTAATTTTAATCCTGACTTATGATCTCCAGCTGGTTTGTTTTCAAACCAATACATACACGTACTTATTCCATTTTGGTATTTGTATTACATGTGTTAACGTACAGACTGATATATGAGGCAAGGTCAGATGAAAAAAATAATCTTAATTTGAGGTGTAACAGTCACTAGGACTGTAAGTCACTCAACACATTTTCCATTTGAGCTCGTGCGAAGAAAATTCTCTCGTCCGAGTACCGTTGAGTAAAATGTACACTTACGAAGAATAAAGGTGGAGAGTGATGAAAAAGTAAACATTTTTGGAAGTATATTTGCATAAATTAAGATGAATTATAGATACCGCATTTGTATGTTGCACGTTATAGACAGATAATCGATTTTGTAGGGCGTATTTTGACACGTACCGTATCTTGCTTTGGAATTTGTACCAAAACTGAAAGTAGTTGCTCCGTGTCCAGGAATTTTGAGATAACTGTAAAACAAAAGTATACGCATCAGAAATTAAACTGCAATTGTAAGAAGATGTATTTTCTTTTAAAGCACAAAGCTACTTAGCTATACTAATGCTAATCTTTTCTTTATGTTCTATTGTCGCAAATTATTTATATATATGGCAAAAGCTAGGTTAAAAATAGCTACTATCTGAATTATTTTGTCATAACTATACTTACTATAGCTAAGCGTGCGGGGATTATTGTATAGGTAGACATCTGTCAATTCAGAACTACTTTTTTTTCTTAGATTGCATCATATTTCTCTTGTGACACAGATTATGTGATCCAGCTTCACGTGGACTAATGCTAGTATTGTGTTTTACCTTTCTCTGGACCATACGTTTTATGAAGCAACAGGAAAAAAAAATTTATATCCAAGTGTTACTTAAGCAATGTGTTTGCTTTTTCATGTATACATTATACATACTTGTATACATCAAACATCATGCATATCTAGCCAGAGAGGTAGAGACAAATTCCAGTTCTTTGAAAAAGCTACTGGCTCACAGACTTCTATACACTTTATCAGAGCAATTCACTTTTCTAAACGAAACACTTGAGTAAAGTATCGCTATGATAATGTAGATTTCTTCAGAAAATTAAGTGTCCACTATGCCACCTAAGAAACCATTAAAAAATACTTTTCAAAACATACTGAGTCACACCACATACTTCCTCGTATCAGAAAAAAAATATTTAAAAAGAAATATGATATTAGGTGTTACAAAATAAACTACTACCTGCTTGAAGACCAAAAAAGAGCTCCTCATCCTGGAGTAATTCCTGAACACAGTCCAGTCTTGTGTTAATTGTTTCAGCATCAACTAGAGGTTCCAGGATATTGGATCTAAGTCTTCGACTTCCACCGGGAGTTTTAGTGTAATTTAGAACACCGAGAAGTGTGTGACCGTTCCTTTGAAAATAAAATAGACGTGAAGAATACGTGCACCAGAAAAAGAGATGGCGAGTGTCAGGAGACATTTTCAGGTAAGAGTATCCTACAAATCTGAGGCACGCTTTGACATGCTTGGCATCTCCCTGTTTGCCATGTATATTATATGAACCACAGCAGTTTAAGAAGTCAGATTCAATATAATTTAATATAATACTGGCCCTCAATTATGTAAGTATAGAAATACATTTGTACTTAGTATTTTATTCATTTTTTTGTAGTAGTATTCCATTGCTACTGCAGTGGTAACATCTACGTTTTCCCTCTCAATTAACCTGAAATGAACAAACCAACCCTACACAAGGAGGCAAATTTTTAAATTATAATCAGAGAACAAATACTAATCAGAACAACTTACCTGAAATACATTTCTGAAAATAATTTAAAATACTTAGAAGTCCAAAAGAGAAATAATCTTTGGTTTCACTTTTTTGAAGAACTTATTTCAGTCAGTACAGGAGCTAAATAACACGCTTATAATTTGTAAGTATAGTTTTCATCTTTTTGGCTTTTACATGTTACATATCCCAGGGTTTCACGCTTAAGGGTGATTGCATCTGTGTAGAATAAGCCGTCTATAATATTTACACCTACTACACAGCTAAACAGTTTTAGAAACCCGAAATCTTCTTTGCTAGTGGCTGGAAGAAGATCCATGAAATACTGGGGCCATATTAACATATTGATTTAAACCGGAACTTGAATAGGAAGAAACCTGAGGCAAGTACACAAAACAAACGCCGTGAAGATAGACAGGTAGGTAGGAAGGTAGGTACAGTGAGCAGAAACACCCTGAAATACCGTGGCATAAAAAAGCAAAGCGACGGTCAAGAGAATTAAACAAAAACGGGGGGGAAATAAAAACCCAGTTGTATTAAGGGTGCGTTTGCCATACGATGCAACTCATGACAACTCTTAAGTGGAACTCTGCATTTGGGAGACTATCCACAGTGCCTATCCTTAAGCAACTGAGGACTTATTTCCCTGAACAGTTAAACGAAGAGAGACGAGTCCCACCGGAATTAAGACTGGCACACAAATTTGACTTAGGTATTTCTGGTGCGTGCCTGTACTATTAACTTTTACCTGTTGATACCTAATACAGAGATATCTAACCGGGTTTTGGGGGTAAAATCTGTGCAGTAAATATAGCTATGTTTGGCTGATTCAAACTTGCCAATGGATCGGCAAAAATTCCTCATCAATAATGCTAAAAAAAACCCCAGAGGAACTTAAAGCAGTTTACTGTTGCTCAGTTCCTCCTATAACCACCTTCCTCTCAAAACCACCTGTGAAATTAGGAACAGAAAATTTTTTTTTCAGAAAAACATTGCTCCAAAAGTACCTTCCAATGCAAGGCATTCTGTGATTCCACTGCATCTCCCCAAGGGGAAAGCTCTTATGAACAGTACCCGGAGAGTAATCTCCAGGGTCCCCTTTTTATATTGGGGTGGTTAAGTGGACATCTAAACAGAGGTGGCTCTCAGAACCTTACAGGCAGCAAAACGCAAGTTCCAATAATTTCTCTTGCTAAACAGAAGTGTAACAGTCTGGAGAGGGTAAGCGTTGAAGTTTCTTCTGCCTAGAAGGCAACTAACTCCCAATGAAGGAAGTGCTCCGGGCATTGATCTCCATGTGGAAAACTACCGTGCAATCAAGTACCATACTGCACATTACCATCGTTATAGGAATTACTCTCTTTGCCGCTATTACATCTAAAAGAAAACAAAACAACCTGTCGAGGCTGAAGCACGTGTTTTGCGTAAAACGAGTAAAATGCAGGTGTTTTAATCCAGCGTAAGAAACTTCTTGCAGAAATATCGCCTCTTTGATTTCAGAGTCTGCGAAATTCTGCATAAATAAAATTTTTAAGTGATTAAAGCATACGCATCAATGTCAGGATGATTATGCGTCACCTCTTCCTACAGTTCGCTTTAGGATTTCCTGTGCTAGAAACTGCGTGCTGAATTGTAACATATTTCTCTGTCAAAATTTTTTTTTAGAAGCTCTGAATGGTATGCGAGTTCTCTCATATAGAACTTGCATAAATAAATATCGATAAATATAATAAATAAATAAAATGGTCAGCTCTTTGACACAAATGTCAAGGAAACTTAGTGAAATCCATCTCTATAAAAACGTAACTTGGGAAAACCGTTCTTACCGAGAATCTCTGTTATTAATTACCAGTTCAAGATTTTGTGCTGAAGATGAATCAATCATAGCTGTTTTCTCACTGCCCTGGAAACGCACCTTGAGCGATTTAGGAGCGTAAACGGCGTTTTGAATAAATTCAACGTATTTTAGCAAAGCTGCAGCAGCTGCAAGACAGTAATACCTTGGAAAGAAACAATCTTTAATGAATGTTGAATACTGCTACTGAAATGCCACAAAAGCAGTGCACTACAGAAATAACATTCACGCTACTGCAGCTTGGCAACTATTGCAACTGCTAGCACTGAAAAAGCAGTATATTTTAAATACGCATGAAACCATGTCCAGTGAACATATATAAATGCAAAATCAAATATTTGTTAGTGTTTGAGTCTCTGTACACTTGACAGCCTACGCTATATAGCTGGTACTGTGAACGCACGTATTTCAACGTGTACATGTGACTTGAAGACCCCGGTCACCGAATATCAACGCTTAAAATTGTTGATACGTGGAAAATGCTTGCCGAGGCCAGAAAGAAAAGCAATCGTAGCTCTTAAAAGGTATCTTTAAGGAAAGAATGAAAAAGAATAAAATGGAAAGCTGTGAAAACTCAAAAGAACGCCCGACTATGTAACGGCCTTTCTCTTTATGTTGCTAGATATATCAGAAACACTGGAGGGAAAAATAAGACAGCTCCGTGCTGCTTTTCTGACTTTTGCAACACAACAGAGACATATGTAATGAGTACATAAAATGATTTTGTTAAAAACTTATCTGGACACAGTACGCTTTTCCTTATTTAAACATACTTCGATTGGACCTCCATGAAAATGGTGCTAAATTCAGATGCACACAATTGTTCTATGTACTCCAAACCCTTTGTTTCATTGAAGTATTTTCGCTGGACAGTTGTAAAAGTCACGTTCTGTGAAGATGGGGATGAAAGCGAATAGTTTTAAAAGTTACATCAGAGAGACTTCTGTTTCCAAGAAATCTATCAACTGATTCTGCAATCTGTCTTCATAGCGGTATTCGTTCTAGCTTACTAGCACAAGCAGGTCAATGTAACTGAAGGTGTATGATGCACAAGTAATTTATGTGAGAAAAAGAGGAGAGAGGTCAGGAAGTAGAAGAGCACTCATGAAGCAGCCATCAGCTCTGTAGGCATGAAGCAATTCAGGTAGTACTTGATAGTTTTTTAAAGGTTCTGAGGCTTTAATACTCATAAATTACTTATACTTATTCATCTCATCCTCTTTTACCCTGACAGTGCTCTTTTTCCTATTCCATGATACATCAGTCCCACTGATTTATCAGGTTGAGAGAACAAGGGAGAAGCAAAGAGAATACTTGATTGTTTAATTTATGTACCTTTCCTAGGTTTGGTATTACTCAAATTAGCCAGTGCTACAAATCCAAAACTTTCAGCTTTAATCGGCAATACACTTATCTCTGTAATTGTCAGTCTTAGAAGTAGCAGCATGGGAGCTGCATTTAGTTTATTCATTACCATTGTAAAATTAGACCTGAAAATCACAGAAAACAAAATATGTCTGCATTCAGGATTTTAAAAGTTGTGTAAAACTCTCAAATCAACTACCATATAAAAGTGATCAACAAGAACTCTAAAACATTGAAAGAAATTTAAGGTCTTACCTTGAAATGCTCTGTTATCAGACTGAACAATTTTGTTGTGTTCCCCGCATCACAAGCAGTATTCGACATTATTATTTCTAGTGGTGTTAAAATCTTGAGTTTAGTAATAACCTGAACAAAAAGTTCAAAATAATTCAATAAAAAATTATATAATCTAAAATATTTTAGACAATAATGAACAGCAATAATGAAATACAGAACCCTTGTATTTTAAAATCATTTGAAGTTGCAAATTTTCCACACTAATGAGTCAAATTCATATGTACCTAAATATACACAAAACTAAATTAAAAACAAACAAACAAAATTTAGAGCTTATCCCCTGTTACTTGAACACACAGTCACGCTTGCCATTGAAGCAAGAGAGAAATATCCAAACCTATATCCAAGGGCTACGATGGGGTAGAAGGACTTATTTCAACAGGTGGCAGCTTTCTAGGCTTGCAGCTGAAAGATGAATGGTGCTTTGGATGATGAAGAAATGCAGCATGTCAGAATACTACTAATCTTTTGATTGAGACTAGCTTTTGATTTTGTTTTAACCTCCTCTAGTAACATTAATCTCGGTATTAACATGGCTAGGAACGTACGTATTTCACCAGCGTTATGTTATGCACATCCCCTGCAGGGATTTATGCTATAAATCTATGCTATTATGCCATTTAAACTATATGCTCTTCCACTTGTTGACTGTGTAAGAAAGGACAAACAACATTATGCATTTATGTTCATTTATACCAGCATTCACAAATTCTCAAGGGAGGAACATGAAAAAACAGACTATATTTTAACTGCTTAGAAGTTAAGATGTGCAAGAAGGGACAGATGATGTCACAATGAAACGGTAAACAAGCATAAAAAAATAAACAAAATAGGTCAGGTAAGGGCATTTGGGGTGGGAGGGCTGTCATTGCCCTTCATATCTACTGATCATTAGGAAGTTTTTTGCAGTGGCATCACAGTTCAGCACATCCTGAAGAACTTCAAAGAATACAAGAAAATTCCCTGAATTTATCTGCAGAACATTCAAAAACAAAGGGATGCACAAGAAGGAGAAGATACAGCAGGCTGGATACCAATCACTAGGCAAAGCATGGATTCTGAGAGTGTAAGAAAACAGCTGATCAGCAGATAGACAATATTGTTGAAAGGAGTAAGATGAATGTGTCTTTACAAACAGATTGTGTGAATCTCCTTGCAGATAAGGCCAGAGACTTGTAGAGAAGGAAGTAACGGGACAAACCATCAATTCCAAAAATTGACACTGGTACTAATTGACACAGACTGCTGCTTAGCCAAGGTCATGCTCAGCTCCTGAACTTCGAGAAGAACAAAGACTCAACAGGGTTATGAATACTAACTTGCCCACGGAGGGTGGACTTACAGCTCATTTTATGGTCATGGATCATATGTTATACAGCGGGGAGCATATTAACAGGGACATGTAGTAGGCAGATAGGGAAGTCAGTACCTCCCAAGTACCTCAGCCAATAGGGAACGGGCAAAGGTGATGCAGCCGGGAAGATCAGGATAAAAAGAAGCCTGCAGTCCTCCGACAATTTCAGAGACCCTATAGGGAAATGCCCCATGGTCTCTCCCTTTGTTCATGTATAAAAGGTACAGGACACCTCTGTCTCCTCTGTGGATATAAACCTCTGGCGACACGAAATTTTTTAACACATTGTTAAAGGGGTGAGAGATTAAGGCAAGAAATTGGGCTGTTAGGGTGTTTCCCGCATTAGGGGGAAAGTGGTTGTACACTAGCACCTCTCTTTTTTTGACTGGATGGTGAATGCAGTATCAGGTATGAGCACAGAATGGAGAACTCAGTAATCTAAATGGAAAATTAGGAACATATGTGTACAAATAAAACCACTAGCTTTTATAATGGTAAGGCAGGAGAACAATGAACAATCTGGCCATGGACTGAGAGGCAGTTATAAAGGATGTTCAATATGTAGCTATGTGTTTTAAGACCAGAACAGGCTTTAAAAGCACCGATGCTTAAAAATAAAACAAAACAAAGAAGCCCCAAACTTTATACAACACCTGTTTTAGTAAACAGATTTGATGGTTGTTTACATCCTGAGTCAGAACTACTTACTGTCCTAATAAAGTTTTTGTTTCTTTGAATATTGTAAAGATGCTGCAAGCCACATTATTTTCTAGCACGCGTAACTACAACAAAACCATGAAAGATGGTGAAAGATGTTTCACTAATGCTGCTGCTGCATAAACCAGAGATTACTCACCAAATTAATGCAGAACATGCAGCGCTGTCCATAAATTGAGTGAATTTCATTTCAAACTGAGGAATATTTAAGTAACCAAAGCCAGACCTGGTTACCACACACACACACACACACACACACACACACACACATTTATGCAGTTCTGTTCTCACAGTTGTTTTGCCTCATGAAGAATACTTGCAAATTCTACTATTATATATTGCCCAATGCTCTTCCAGACAAGGCATCTCAGTCCCACAAACGGTGTTATTTTGCAGAGAGGCTATTTTTCTTTTGAAAAACACTCTTTCCTCTTTAATATCTGAGGCACAGTAAGGAAAATATCAGTCTTTTAAACACTGCACATTTTCTAGAACTTGTTACTTCCCCTCTTGAGAAATATCTTCCACAAACTAGAAATTTAATTTCCCATTTGTCATAAGTTTTTTCCAGGAAAGTAAGTCACAACAATTAGCCCATAAAATACCTTGGCATAAGTTGTATTGTCTGCAAATTGTGATAATATCAGCTCAGGATTTTTTAAGTCTATACTGGCCATTCCTACTTCACCTCTGGCAAGTCCTCTTCCTTCTACTACAGCTACAATAACTGATGCAACAGTATGAGCAGAAACTGCAGATGAGGATGTAACTGCAAAACAGTCGTATATAGTCCGTCACATTCAATACGGATCAATAAAAGACTGATCAAGGAGCATCACAAACGACAGAGCAAGGATAAACAAATATCCAGATGCATGAAAGGATCGTTACCGGTTTAGTCTTTAAGAACACTAAAGACTGAACTGATAATGATTAGTCAGACAGTAAAAGAACTAACTTTAAATGCCACTACTTTTGCATTACCAGAGCACATATGATACATATAACATGGCACAAGGCATCACAAGGCACCCCATAACACCATTTTGCTGATACGAAGCACAGCTTCGTGTGCACGGCTACCGTGTAAGTGTTCTGAAGAACTAGCATTCTACGCATCTGAATATGCCAACATAAAATATATAAAACTTACATCAAGAAACTTGAGAATTATGTTATACCTGATGTCCGGTGCATTGCAAGCCTAAAAATAAACCCTAATTACAGATGTTCATGAATTTGGGCTCTTTAGTGACCACACTACATGTCCACACATCCACAAATATAATTTCGTTTCGGACACTTTGAAAAAAGTCTGAATCCTAACTACACTGGTAATTCATACGTCAATGCAAAGTAAATGGCAAGAGGATGCAAAACGAAAACGTGTCAGTATGTAAAGCAGTATTTTCTTGTTGGTGTGTTGTTCCTCGGCAGCATCCAGTACAACACACATTGTGTTTTGAGTTTATTTTAGTATCTGAACATATCCCATTAAAAAGTAAACTACGTTTAATAAAATAACATCAGAAATGTAAGTTGGACTATTTCTTCCAAGAGCTGTTAATCTTACCCGAATGTCCCATAAGAGGGGTATGGCTCCTGCAAACAGATCGACCAGAAGAGAGAGGTGTTTTTCCTATACATGTGCTATTCAGGCCTCGCATGGAAGAAGAACTCGTGAGATTCAATGTGTTAGCATTTTCTACACAAGAACTTTTGTCCCCAAAATATGATTCTGAGGGGAGAGAGAAATAAGTAAATTATGAAAACAGCCACAACAAATTTTTATTCAGAAATCAATATACAAAAAGCATCTTACAAAACTTCATTTATTATTAGTAAAAATAGAGGTTTCCAAACAAAATGTCATTCTATGAAAGCTCTCCAGAGTATAAAATTAAGGAAAAATCAGACTGCTTTGAGAACAAGCTTGCATTACTGTGATTATTTTCTACAATGAGATTACCTGCAGTGCCAATAAAAATAATAATTTAAACTGTTGAACTGAAATAATACAACAGAAGTCACTTTAGTACGTAACATTTAATATTCTAATGAATTCGAGATTTATGAAAGAATGCTAAAAAACAACCTTATCTCACTTTTTATATTTGAAAAATCATTACCTAAAACTGCACGTGTTTATGAAAACCTTTTTTTAAAAGCTGAGCATTCTTTTTAAAAAACAGGACAATAAAAAAAAAAAAAAACAAAAAAACAAAGAACCACTTGGGAATGATAACCCTTTGAATTTATGGGGATCAGCTCTCCGTAATCATACAGTAATCTGGGATATATTTGTTAACAGTAGTTTCTTTTACACGTGTATTTAAGATCTGCCTACGTTTTAAAGTTCTGCAAAATATCCTTGTCTCAGAACACTTTTAAATTCCAATAAATTATTTAAGTAATTTACTGGATTTCAATTCTCTTGAGATGACTGAAGACATCCTTAATCTAGTTCAGATAACTGCTTTTTAAGATTAAGAAAATGAATGAAAATATGAACAGCAGAACCACTTAAAACACACCGGGTATTACAAAACATATAAACACGAATGTTTCTGTTCCCTATATTACATTAAAAACTGACACACAAGACAAAATATTTCAGTACTGCGTAACTCTATCAAGGTTGGCTGGTACAAAAATAGTTACAGTACTGGGGTTCTGGGGCTTGTTTGGGCTTTTTGGGGGGTGTGGTGGGATTTTCTTTGTGTTTGTTCGTATAGGTTTTTATTTAATCTTAAAACTGTGACAATGATAAAAATATTAGTTCAGACTGTTTGGTTGGGGACTTTTTCAAGAATGCACACATCAGCATTGCAATGCATATTTGACAGTTTTTTAAAAATAGCATTCACTTAGATTTTGACATGACTTCACTCAGAATTTTGGCAGAAAACACTTCTCTTAGAAGGTACCGAATACGGTACCGAATAACAGGCGGAAAACAGTAATTTTAAAGACCAGATGAACCAAACCATATATAGGTATTTCTTAAACCCATCATTTAAGACATGCCCTGCTTGAATTCTATGTGGGGTTTTTTTAGGCTTCCTCAGTACTCACATATACTACCCAAACCCATTTTACCTAATTTCCAATTTGTGCATAATGGAGATATATGTACTTCAGAATTTATAGCAGCAAGCATTAAAATACTTCCCAACTCTTTTCAGTTTCTTTTCGTCTGAAAACACCACAATTTTAACTTTTTTTGGCTGTCTGCCAAGATATGGACTTTGGTAGTAGATTTATGTAAAGGATGGCAAATAGCTGTACTGCATTGTAGGACCACAACATTCTTGCCACACATTGAGGACGACAGGCACTTAAAACTATTTCAAAATCTAATCAAAAACTAAAAACAAAACCGAAAAAACAACAGCATCAAAACTCCCAAGGCAACCAACAAATCAAACGCAAACCCGAGATTCAAAACCAATTAAATGTGTTTCAGTTCTCTGCTGTAAAGCAAACACCGTGCAGCAATTCAAACACGTTTATTGATCACCAGAGAACTCAGCTACTACTATCTACAGAAAATAAGAAATTTAGTGAAAGAAGTGCAAGGAACGACTCCCATTGTTCTGGCAGGTTAAATGAAAAACGGTCTCTATGACTGCGAGTTGCTGCGGCCCCACATCAGTAAGCACCGCTTTTAACAGCTCGTTCGGAACCCGACTCGAGCAAAGAGAGCAGGAGGATAAAGGAAGAGATAAAGGCCCGGGCAGAGAGTGTACCTCCCCTTTCGGAAACCGCCGGCTTCAGCGCGCTGCTCTCGGCGGCCCGGCCGTCTGCGAGACCTTCCCCGCTGGAGCCGCCCGGCCGTGCCCCACCGCTGGAGGAGCGCACGGTGCTCTCCGTGCTGTGCGGCGTCTGCAGAAGCCCCAGGGTGTAGCGGGACGTCTGCTCCGCTCGCCCGCCCACGCCCGGCGTGGAAGAGCCGCGGCCCGTGNCACCCCGGGCCCGGCTGTCGGCGCGCCCGGGGCCGATCCTTCACACTGCGAGATGGGTCCTGCTGGTACAAGTTGTCGAGCTGCAGCTATAAATGATAACAGCAGTAAACAGCTGCTGCCCCTGCAACGGGTTTCATTATAAATACGCAAGGGCCACAGGAACGCAAGGAAAGTGCCTGCTTTGCTCTTTAAAGCAGGAGAACTGCACTTAAATGGAATTCACCTCGCGTTAATTTTTCACCATTCAGACTGTTTTAGCAGGAGCTTCACCAGTGTTTTCTTCCTGCTCAGGAGTTTAGAGACAAAAAGATGCCCGAAATAACCATAAGGCTTCTTTACCTCTGTAGTCGTCTTAAACACGTGCTTGTACAAATGTTTAAGAACACTTAACACTGCTCTGTAAATTAGCATCATGTAACATACACCACTAAAATATTTCAATTCACATTTTGACTAGGCACAATTTTGTCTCTGGCATTAAACACGCCTGCATTATAAAACACTCCATATACTCATCACACCTTATTTAACCTATAATCTTACAAAATCTTTAGAAAACACAGCGGACTTAGGAAACTACACTGACCAAGCGTTCATTAGAGAACTCCAATAGTATTAACAGGATTTCAGTCTAGAGTGAAATGTTCTACACTGCTATGCAATACCACATATTAATTCCCAGGCTGTCTCAAGTCTGTAAGAGACTAGAAACTCTGAAGACAATTCCATTTTGTCTACACAACATGGAAAAATAGCAACTTTCTACTAAACAGTGTTTTCCTAGATGAAAAGAAGTGCACTTGCAAAGGAAACCATTATGAAAACAACCCAAAAAGTTTAATTCAAAATTTTTGGTTCAAAATTTTCAAAATTTCAAAAGTTAAATTTTAAATTTTTGGTTAACCTTTACAGTTAAATAAAACCTGATCACTGCTCTTGTTCTCTTGCACTCAACACAAAGCCTACTGTAACTTTTTTCCAAACATTGGAAAACAAAATTCCAGGCTTTGATCAAAGAATTCGTCAGGCAACTGAGCAGCTAAAAAGAGTAGTTTATCGAAAAGCCTGTAGGCTTTAAAAATTCATTAGAAATACCTGAGCATTCAAATTCACATTTTGTTTTTGAAATTCATGACAAGTAAAGGTCTAACAAAAAACAACTTTGTCCCATTCTAGTTTACTCTACACTAACACAGCTAAAAGAACCCAAATACTGAGCCCCATCTGTAAAAGCCAAGGCACATTCATGACCCAGCTCACTCCACTACCACACGAACTACTGCTCCCTGAAGGCCAGAGCCTGGCACCCTCAAAAGACAATGAAGATAACTGTGCCAGCCATCTACAGCCCAGAGATTAACTGCATGGGCTTTGCCAGAAGTATCTAGACAGATCAATGTACTACTACCACACCACCCTGGGGCTGTGCTACCCTGTCTTTAGTGTTGGTACACCCCTGGGCAGGGCAGCTCCAACCATGACACGGACACCCAACACCCCAAGCAACGCGACTGTGAGACGTGATAAGCGCGTGAGCGAGAATGACTTCCGTAGGGAATGTGCCACCAGCCGTGTGCCGTGACAGTGCAGGTGCTCTACAGCAGCCCTGGAAAGTGGCGACTGCTGTAGCCATCAGCAAAGGTGAGAGCCATGAAAAGCAGAATAACGGATGAGGAAGAAGCCAAGCTTTAGGACAAAAGACAGTTGTGAACACTGGGATGGAATCCCCAAAAACAACTCTGTCAAAAGAGAACTCACAGAAGTGGAGCTGAAGGCACCACCTGGCTCACCACTATGAGAGATGACCTCTCAGAAACATCTACAATATGAGAGATACCGGACAGATCCTCACCTTGAGCTGTAATTGCAAGACAAGAAAGGCTCGACAGGCAGTACACTGATGAGGCAATGCACGTGAGACTCTCGGGAGGGCTACCAAGGTGCCTGCCTAGTGATCACCAAGAGCTAGGGAGACATCAAAACCCGAGGAAGGTACAGCGTACAATGCAAAAGACCGACTAACAGAGTTTACACCACGCAGACACGTGCTGGAACTGCCTTCCTGGGCACAGTCCTCACGTCATGCTGAGAACTGACCTGCTCCCTTGACCTGCTCCAAGGGAACTGCTCTTGAACAGCTCTCTCCAATGACTTTAAACCCCTCCTTGCAGTTCCCAACTTTGCCCCCCTCCTCAGCATCCTTCCCTCACCTTCACTTCAGAGGAATGGAGGTCTGAAGCCATCTTCCTTGCTACTCGCCAGCAAGCCCAGGCAGGCGAGCCTCAGTACCACCACCCTGCTCTGGGGCCCACTCGCTGCCAGATATCCACGTACCCGGGGCTGAGCGCACGCACTGCCGTCATCGCGACGGCACCACGGCCCTCGTGGCCAGGCACAGCCCCCCTCATAGCCACTGCGTTGCGACCCCCCCAGCACCGATTGCAGCTCCTATGCCGTGCCACCTTCAGCAACAGAAGCCATCCACACCTACCGAGGCATCGTGCTCGCCTCACCCATGGCCCTCAGCATCTGCTCAGAGGGGAGACGCACCCTGCGCCCTGTCATGATGCCCCTGTGACCGGAGAAAGGGGTGCGGCAGCACAGGATCCTGAGCACGGTGCGTCCGCCACCCATGCCAGGACTGCGGTGGAGAGCGGTGGGCAGGAAAGGAAACGGTGCCCTGGTGGGGTACCACACCGGGACCCCCCAGCAGCACCGTACCGAGAGTGGGATGTCCTGCAGCTGGTGGGACGCTCTGGCCACCAGCCGTGCAGCGGGGCTGCAGCGCACCAAGGGAAGCGTTCGTGCAGATGGAGAGCTCAATTCTGGACAAGCCATTGTCAAAGTGTTGGATTAAGTTTTATATAAAACCGAAGAAAAAGAAACCTGTTGTACAAATAAGTAACAAAATTAATGTAGCAGACAATTATGTTATTTATCTACAATAGTCAACAATACAAAGAATCAGATATAAAAGGTTTCTTGGTCAAAAGCTTACCATACGTTTGGAACATCTGTCCCCCTATCTCAAGACTGATCGAATACAAAGAAATAAAGCATAAAGCTTTCTGGCTTTCAATAGATGCCGTGATCATAAGTCCGAAGGAAAAAAAACCCTCAAATCCAAAATTATTGAGTCTGTTCTCCGGAACAGGTACTTGAATAAATCAAAACTTAGGGAAAAAAAATTATGCTCCACCACCAAACATATTTGCTACAAGGGATAAAAAGGGGGAAAAAGGGAAAAAAAGGAATGTCATTGATACTGAAATACTTCTTTATGTTACCTGTATGATTTGAAAAAATCTGTCTCTGGTAAAAGTGAAGTCAGTTTATAGATACTATATAAGGAACCTGAAAGTGGGGAGGGGAAATTCTCATTGATGGGATCATTTTGTATTCATTGTACTGCACAATAACCAAAGGCAGTGTTTCCAAAGATGAAAAACAAACTCCTTCACCAGAGATTATCCTGAAGCCTGAACATCTTCAGGAAATAATGAGTACCCCTGGGTTTTCTCCCCAACATTTTTAGCTGGCATTTCTCTGAGGGAGAGGGAGGCTCTCATGAAGATACTTCATGCTCCCATGCTCTGAAAAGTCAGAAACAATATGATTGTCCCCCCTCAGCAACCACTTCGTAGTTAAGAGTCCTTCAATTCCCACTGGTCCACGTGCATGGATACGTGAAGTACTAATTCCCACTTCGGCACCTGTAGGAAACACCCGAGATAAAGGCAATTAATCCTCTGATGTCGTTCACTTCATAGTAAATGGTTTTGCACCTCTAAGTAAAAAAGCTGCCTGCCTTTCAGGGACCTGCCATTCTCTGCTCCTTTCCAAATACCAGTTCTATTAACCCGATAGAGAAACTGGAGGAGGTTAACAATTACTTTATAAATTGTAATGTTTACACTTCTGGCTGCTACGGTTACTTTCAGAAAGAAAAATATGCAAGAGAAAGAGATGTATCTCTTACATTGATGTTAGACTGATTTGAGGGCATAATTCTTAAAAAAAAAAAAAAAAAAAAGCTAAACTAGTAAAGATTGTGATCTTACGTCCTTTTTTATCACATTAAGGAGATACTGAGAGACCGTAACTGGAATTTTTTAGTCACATGGAACACTGTTCCAGCTGACACAGTAACAATGTGTAGTGGAGACTTCTGATTTGCTACCTCATGAAAGAATGTTTCCCTTGTCTTCTGCAATTCACAGTAGGTGCACCTGTTTATTTAAGACTCTGATACTCAGTTTGGTTCCTGCCTTTCATTCCTTAACACTACAGGACTGGCACACTGGACAGCGCGTCGATATGCCCAGCAGGTCCTGTCCAGCAGGACCAAACCATTGCATTCTTTACAGCATCATTAGAAAGAGAATCAAAAGGAAAGCTGTTCAGTGGTTTCACATCCTATGTACCGCGCTATTCTATTACTGTATTGAATTGCACTGTTCTATTACTATATGCATGCAGCATACTTTATTGCAATTGAATAGAGCTTCAAAGGATCCAAAACACCTTTGTGTGGATGAAATTTCTAGGCTTCAACTTTTCGTACAATACCTTAGACAGTAAGATAAGAGACTAATCCTATCTTTCAGGGTTCATACTGCCACGCTTTTCACACACCAGAAAATTCTGCAGTCACAACCCTGCAATATCTTCCCTCTTACCAAGTCCAAATCTATAGCCATCAGAGAATCGGGTACTGGCATTCCAGAAAACACAAGCGCTGTCCACATGCTGGAGGAAGAACTCTGCTGTTTTCTCTGGGAAAGAGGCGGAGACAAAAATAAAATCTGTTACATACAGAATGAACATGTATTCCAATAAACACAGCATAAAACAGTGAACAGATATAACAACGTAACTTTCACATGCAACCTTATCAGACAACTTAAACAGCCTGGGCTAACCCAAGCTCATTTATACCTTCCTCCCAGTATGCTTATCAAGTAGACACAACCGCAAATCTTAGAAGAAGTTCACAATGATTAGAAAAAAGCAAAAAGATGTCCAATTCTAACTCCATTTAGTTTAGAACTTTCAAAGACGGATTTAGTTGCATGACTGAGGAGAAAGAACAGCTGCCCCAAACAGCATTTGGCATCCAAACTGAGACAGTTAAGCTACAGTCAGCTTCCCGGTAGTGTCAACCATGGAATTGCTCCAGATACTGAAAAATCCTAAACTAAGTTGCTATTGCAGGTAATATTTGAGAAGTACAATGCAGAAATGCCACATGCAAGTGTGTGAACTTGGAGGTCAGTAACCCTTAGCAACAAGACAGACATTCAAGAGCAACTCTATTTCCAGTACAAATCACTGGTTTCACCAGGTCCTGTGGCAGTGGTTATGGTATCAAATACATGTTTTTTAGCGACATGCATTTAAGCTCATAAAGAAGTACAGAAACAGAAGCCTACTTGACTCACACTGGCCAGTCGCAGATCAACAGGACCTTACTGCAGCTGATTCTCAGAAGGTCTGGGCTTGGTTTGGTTGGAGAGTCAAGCTTTGTCTTGGCACAGCTCTAGTAAAGTTTTGAACTGCCACAGACCCAAGAGAAGAACTACTACAATGTAATTACTTACACTAACACCAGGAATTAGAAGTCAAACCAAAACAGCAGCTTAAAGAAGGAGGCCTGGTCACTAACCATTCTCTGTGATAATAACATCCGTATGGGAACTTCCATACTTGTGGATATGTTCAACAGCTTCTTGAACGCTGTCCACCACCTCAATGCAGCACTCCAGGTCCCCGTATTCTGTGCGCAGAGATTTCACTTCTGAAGGGCTGAATGTCAAGTAAGATGCAAACTTTGGGCCAGCATGAATCTTCACCTGCAATACCAGAAACATTCTGTTTGTGGCTACTGACCATACCAGAGTCTTTCAGGTGAAAGCGTGGCTTCTTTTACTCAATATGGGATGGACAGCAGTCCCTGTGGTGCGATGTTTTGGACTTGTGACTACGCCTGCGTTAAAAACCCACTAGCTAGTGTTTTGGCTGTTGCTGATCAAAGCTTGCACAGCAGCATCAAGGTTCTCTCTTCCCTCCTGCTCCATCTCTGTGTCCCTAGCAAGAAGATTGGCAGTGTGCAGGAAGTTGGGAGGGGACAGAGCCAACAGTTGACCAGAACTGACCAAAGGGGTATTCCATGCCACATAAAGTCATGTGCAGCAATACAAACTGAGGGGAGGGGGTTTTTGAAGAAGGTAGGCATTGCTCAAGAGATCGGCTGGGCATTTGGTTTGTTTGTGGCAGACAGCAAATAATTAGCTTTGCCTTGTGGGTGTTCCGGGGGGCCGGTGTGTTTTTAGTTTTGTTTTGGGGTTTCCTTTTTTCATTTGGTTGTTTTCTCCTCTTTGTCCTCTTTCTTCTCCCTCCTCCTTTCACTTACCAAGCTATCTTTCAACCAACAAGGTTCCTTGCTTTTGCTCTAATTTTCCCCTCCTGTCCCACTTGGAGCA
Source organism: Rhipidura dahli (assembly GCA_013399225.1). NCBI lineage: Eukaryota > Metazoa > Chordata > Aves > Passeriformes > Rhipiduridae > Rhipidura > Rhipidura dahli. Next base: position 271,921 of record VXAC01008864.1, on the reverse strand, counting down.
GGGAGAGTAAGCAGGCAGCTGGACGGTGCTTAGCCACTGACTGGAGTTAATCCACAACGTGCATGCAGCGTAAGAAAAATACACCTATACTTTGGGAAACTTGGCACATAGGTGAATTAGCTACAAGGTACAATAACTGACATGCTAGGTTGGCTACCCACCATGACAAGCTCCTAATTCAGGACTCATGTGAAATTATTTAAAGCAATTGCATCTCTTAGTCATCAGGCAGAAAAGGCCAGTACAGCACTGCTAGGAAAACAGCTAAAATCTACAGCCACTTTGTTTTAAGATAGCAACTGCAATGCAGAGAATAACAGAAGGAATACTTCCAAGTTTGCACCTACAGAAGTCTTAAGATCTTGAATGGCTTTTATCCTTTTACTTTATAAATTGATACCAGCCCTCTCTGGAGCACATCTCAGATGTGAAGAAGTTACTGGGTCCAAAACCAAGAAAACTCACATGGATATTTTTCATTTCTTATAAAGAAGATTTTAACACATTGTCAACCTCTGCTGAAACACCTAAACAATGAGAGATCATTTCGAACAGATACAGCACAGAAATCCCATACAAATGAAACACAAGAAATTTTGACAAGACAAGCGTAAATGGGAAATAAGGCTTAAGTCTACTAAATGTAAAGGCTTTTAAAAAGACATCTATAAACCAGCATTTTCCTGTGCAACTATAAATTACTGTATTGCGTAATCCTGCCCAATATTTGCATGTTTCTTTAGGTCAGATTGGGCAGAGGTAATATCCTCCCCACTGTATAAGGAGACGGGTGGGTGGTGGTGGAAATGCACTACTACTCATATTCCTCCGATCCAAAACAGAAGCATCTACCCGTCTATCCTTCCCAAGAAATAACCAAAGAAGACATTAAAAAGCCCCAAACATTGAGAACTTGCTCCTGACTACCTATCAGCTTCTTTTACTATAACCCTTTCCACATCGTCAAAACATATGACGTCTCTATCCTGCATTAATCACTGCCTGTACACTGTATTTGTCAAATACACAGTGCTGTGTGAAAACCCCTGATTTATGTGCAATTCATACTACTTCACGGATATTTCCTCCTGATGCATCTCTGCTACCTTTACTGAAAAAACATTGCTTGTGTCTAGACAACTAATTATTACACTGGCCTTTTGATGTCTTTTGACATACCAGGAGGGAAAATGGGTGGCAATAAACGGCATGCAAGAGGGAAATTTTAAAAAACACATGTATGAAGCAAATTCAGAAAGGATAAACACAGGAAGGGAATTTACTTCAGTGAGAAGCTGAATGAATAGATTCGGGAAGAACAGGCTTTGCATCTAGCTGAATTTGAAAGGTTAGAGAAAGGGTTGTGTATATGCTCTTTTAAGGCAGAAGATTATTTTTGCTCTATACAAGGAAGTATATAGCTAAAGTATCCCAGTAACAGCCTGTAGCTGTCCTGAATAAGCTACTTTCAGATCATTTCTTCAGAAACACTTGATGCTGTGTGTAGAAGCAAATTTCATTGACATGTATGAATACACGTATGGGTAACTAAAATGTTATGCCACGTAAACAGGGCTACACCAGCCAGACCAAATGCTTCTAAAGTTTTAGGAAAAAAACCAAACAAAAACCACAAAACAAAACACAAGTAAGTATGCGTGACTAACCTGTTCTACTCTCAACATGTCTATGATCTGATCAAACAACGGAGTTCTCAGCAAGTCTCGATGAATTAAGAGAGTTTCCAGAGCATTACAGGCAGCAGGATATTCACACTTTGAGTCTCGGACTGAGGTTTAAGAGTAGATTATTGGTTACGTAACATTTGCAACAAAGATTTTGAATATTATATAAATTTTAAATTACGATAACTACATTGCATGCTCCAAAGTTCAATTACACCCATAAGATTCAGATCACTGTCCCAGAGCTTACTTATTCGTGTGACCTTCTCAACACTGGCATCCGTGTCAACATACACGTGACAGATCCCTTCACTGTGTCCCATCACTGGGATTCCCTTAGCAGCTTTCTGGATATTCCTGACTAGCTGTGATGAACCGCGTGGAATAATAAGATCTATCAGCTTATCCAAACGGCAGAGATCTTCTACTTCCTCTCTTGTGTTCACCTGTGGTAGTTGCAATACAGAATTTACAGTTTGAACTCTCAAGTTTTGTCTACACTTTTTGTACATACCATACCAAAGAAATAGCTGATTTAACTCTAGGCACTTACCAGTTGCACTGCATCTCTGACTCCGTGAATAGAGAGTGCTTCTTGTGTCAGATGATGAAGGATTTGATTGCTATGTGCTGCCTCTTTCCCTCCTTTAAGCAGTAAGCCATTTCCACTGGCTATGGCCAAAGCAGACACCTGTCAAAGACGTTTATTACAGGGGAAAAAAAAAAAACAAACCCTTAAATGTAATCTGATTCTTCTGTCAGAATAACACCCACAAAATAAAAACAGGATTTTTTTGTTCAGTTGATTTATTCAGTATTAATCTACAGTTTTCCTTTTATGGCTCCAAAAAACCATTACAACTAGCAGCACATTTAACTCCAGAAATTAAATGCGCTAGTGTTTCAGGAACAAACTTGAGTTTTCAGGGTACTATTGCCATGGGGAGACTACAATGAACAAGTCAGAGAAAACTATGGACATAGGGCTTCGTATGAGTTGGGTAGCTGTGTGGGCAATTACCCCAACCAAGGTGAATAATTTTAGGGGCAAGAACTCTTGTCCCTAACCATTCCAGCAGAGAGTGCAAATAAGCAAATAAGCTCTTCCTATGAACAGGAAAAACATTTTCATCATGCTGTTTAAAATAGCAGTCATAGATAGACAATACTTGCTGTAACTGTGGAGAGAAAAAAATTTGAGACAATAGGTTTATCACCAGAAGAACCCGACAGATATTTCTGCCCTTCTCTTTAAGGTATCAGATTTCACCCATTTAAGTCTAGCAATGCAAGAGGGTTTTGTTCTTTTCTACCTAGGAGCTTGTAAGACACGATAAAGCTGTTTTTCAAAACTTATTTTACTTTTGTATCCTTTTTTGTACTCCTCATCCCAGCTTCATTCACAATGGCCTCACAATTTGTCCGCCTACTTAAAAAAAAGTTAAAAAGCACGCGCACTCCTTTGGAAAACAAAACCACCTCCTCTCCAGAACCTTTAGACCAAACAAACTCAGTGTTTTAAGTTATTTTGCTGTATTACTATCTTCTGAGAAAGGTTATACGTATCATCATCATCACCTGTATATATCATCACCAAACCTACACTTAATTACAGTATCTATTGTACACTGTTTGAGATGCTGATGCCAAAATTAGCCAGGCTTGCACCTAATAAGAAGTTAGCTTGGTGGCACACTTTAGATCCCGATTTATAAAATAAACAGCCAGATACATCTTTCCCCTTCTAGTAACAAGTGGGTAATAACAATCACAATGCTTGATATTTTACTTCATTTGAAAAGAATATTGAAAAATAAGAAACACTTCGGAAGAACACACTTATGTATAACAGTCTGGGAAGTCAGCCTCACATGGCTATCATGTGTCTTTTTAACTTAAATAACTGGACTTTAAAAAGCCATCTGATTGTATTTTAAAAGTATCTTTTACGTATCTGCCCCTCCAGATCAGTATCGCAAAGGAAAACTAAACAAATAAGCTTATTTAAATAAAGAGGCGTAAGATTAAAAGAGAGGTTTTGACCTGATATGAAAAAAGGAAAAGAAAAAATACCAAGATTTAAGACACAAAAATCAAAAACTTGTGTGATTAAAAGTAGAACACAAGGTAAGGGGTTTCAAAATGGTTCAGTCCCAAAGACTAGTACAGCATGACTATAGTTCAGAGCAACAACTGAATTTGGTGAAATTTATACAAAACAGCGTCTGAAGGATGCTTGCAATTTTGCCCTGTAAGTATTAGAGGCAAACATGCTGTTTGTAAATGCTCACTAGAAGCTTATTAAATCTTAACCCAAACAAGCATGAGATGCAGTAGTAAACTAAGAGATGCTCCTCTGAAGAGACCCTCCTACTATCAGGTATAGGATGGGACAGAAATCATTCAACTCAAACACAGTTATCAAAGATGATCCTCTGAAGTTGCATCAGGAAGCCTGATGCGAGTATGAGGACGGGAGGTTGGCGAGAAGCAAAGCAACTACCAAGACAAGCTATCCAAAGTCTATAAAACAAAGCAGGGGAAGGGAGGGCAGGGCAGGGAAGCCAACGGGAGTCAGTCTGCTGTAAGTTATAAGATAGAGCAAAGAGAAAGAGGAAGACATCAGCTATGCAAGGCAAGAGACCTGGGTTGAAAAGTCCAGGAAGACAGACTAGAATCCAACAAGGTAACGTACTGATTATCTGTAACAAACAGAGCTGGTAGTCAAGGGAGACTAGTGCCTTTTTGTTTCTTCCTACAACATACTCCTTTTCACTGTGAAATGGGGACTACTCACAAAAATCTGGCATGAAGTACAAAGCTGTCCACTAGTTGAGCCTCACATCCTCTTAAAATGGCTGTACCCATTCTTTTCTAGTCAAACACCTGCTCATATGTTAGAGAACTCCTCAATCAAGCTTCCTAGATACCTAATGTTAACTGTGGGAAGAAATGTTGATAATCAAGGGGTGGGGTTTTTTTGTCTTCATTTTAAAATCTACTTCAGTTGCTCAGTAAAGTAATTAGGAGTTAGAAAGTAAGACCGAGGTTGCCTCTGCAGCATTAGTTCAGCACCCGTATTTTCAGGCATTTTATAACAGCATTTACTTACAGCAATGCTTCCACACTGCTGCAAAGGAAGGCATTTGCCCTTAACAGACCTCCCTTATTCTCAGCGTAAGACAAATGATTAACTGAACACTGCAGAAGCAAGTTCTGAAAACATCTCTGCATAAAACAACTGTAGATTAATCCCAGCCAGAGTCCTTTGAAACAATAATTCTTGTAGTTTCTTACTTGCTCACCAACAGAAATACCCAACTGTGCAATGTACCTTCCTTACATACCTGTGGAAGACAGTCAGGACGAGACTCAAAGATCACAAGAAGGACACCAATTGGCACTGTGACCTGCTCCAAATCCAGGTCTTTTGCTATTCGAGTTCGTCGAATCACACGGCCGACACTGTCCTGTGAGGATGCTGCAATCTGACGCAGACCAATAGCCAAGCTGTTCAGCTTTGAAGTAGATAGACTTAGGCGTTTCAACAAAGGGAGCGCTAATCTCCCTAAAAGAAAGAAAAAGCTGTGCTGAAGATATATTGGTCTTCCTAGGCTCAAGCAAAAGTGACTTAAACAAGTACTGAACCTAAGGTAAATTAAGATATTTCCCACACCCTAGCAAGTAACCTACCTGAGATTAAAAATACATAGCATTAAGTTCAGTAGTCACAATAAAACCTTCCACGGAGTATTACAATTCATGAGGTGTTCTTTTCATGCATTTGCTATGCCAACATGTACACATCTCAATTCCAGCTTCTCAATGAATAAATCAATCTAAGACAAAAGGATGGGTTTCATCTGAGCCACCTAAAGAGAACCTTCCTCAATCAGAAGGGGACATGGTTCTCTTTGGAGAATATCAATTCAAGTGCCCTTCAGGAACTAAACATTACATTAACCAGACCAGAAAATAGTCACTTTATGCATGATGGTAACAGAGATACTGTTTACATTCTTTTTTTTTTTTTTTTTTTTTTTTAAACAATACACCACTTGGTGTTTTGCACTGCTTCAGTATCTTCTCCGATGAAGGCATCTGTTTTATGCAATGAAGGAAGCTGCAGCTGTTTACACCAACAAGCTCTCAAAGTCCTGGATTCACTAATCTGTGTCAGCCACACTGCCCAATCCCAGGTGACAAAAGATTCTAGTTCTGCTCATTTGTCTTGAAACCCAGAGAGGCCCAAGATCATAGCATTACTATGGAAGGATTTGAAACACTACCTTTATTTTCAGCCTCCTGTAAGTCCTTTTTGTTTGCCAAGAGAATGTCTTCTCTCTGGTCCGTTAGTAAGTCAGCAAGACGATAAATAATCTCTGCTCTCTGAAAGAGAAAATTTCTGAACTGACTTCTTATTCAAAGTCCATGCTGTTTGACATCTAGCTCCTATAGTCCATTTATGCTGACCACATCCTCTGTCTTAACTCTCCTGATACCTGGCCAGCTGATTTTTCCAGCCTGCATCACATTGAAAAAGAAGACCAAACACTACTTCAGCCTTTACCTTGCTTTTTATTATCTTGCTTTCCTTGCCCAGCCTTCTTCACCAAACTCACATGTCTTTCCCTTAAGAGCACCTTGTACCACATTGTACCACCCAGCTGCAGAGCAGTAATTTTCTACAGCGCTGCTTTTGTATACATGTTGTATGCTGAACTCCACACAGGTGTGAATGAAGCAAGTTATTCCAGTCAATTCTTCAGCAGCTCTGATCACAATTCACTTCTGTGTGTTATGTGATGCTATCAAAATTTTTATAAACCCCACATGAAAGCCCTTATTACTTCACAGCCCCAAGGACATGATCTTTTTGCTTTTCTCATCTTTAAGCAGGCTACAATACCAACAGTGCATCTGGCACAGAAATAATAAATTCTTGTCCCAAAGGGCCCATTTATGTTGTAAGTCTGTGTTGTAAAACTTGCCACACATGCACAGTCTTAGCGAGTTGGCCATATTGTTCCATCACCTGCTCAGGCTGTAGAGCTGCCAAGGTCCTGCCACCAGCTCGAGCCATTTCAGCCTGCTGTTCCACAGTAGGGCCTGCAAAGAAAAAACCCAAAAATATGCTATGCAGACAAAGTGAGCACTAGCCTGTTCATCTTCCAATTCTTTGTTCAGAGCATGAAAGCTGGTACAGTTTTTAACAGACAAACTCAAGAAAAATGTTGCATGCTAAGACAGAAGAGTCTGTACCTGACATAAAAACACTGTTATGGTCCCTACATAAAGAATCATCACAAAAATTCTGTCTCTGTGTCACAGCAAGTGTGCGGCATGTATCAAAAAGACAAAGGGCAAAAGAAGAACAGGATAGCTAAGTCTCCAGGGCATAGTAAGCTACCAAAAGAGAAAGAGGCAAACTTTGAAAAGTTTAAGTATCCAGCTGAGGAATGTATACATGGAAACACAAAAACAATAACGGAAGCCAAAACCCTGGTAACAGCTCGCAGAAAAGCTGCTTTTCTTCTGTCTTTCCTTGGATGCATTTCAGAAGAAAGGTGCTGAAATTACATAAATCAGGCTCTGTTTCTGTTTCAAGTCACAGTGTTCAGGGAGCATTTTGACAAAGAATTCACAAGTAGTTGGCAGATAAACTGCCATTTTTAACTCTCCTGAAATAGCCGTAAACCAGGTGACTTGAACCCAACTTCCATTTAAGAAGGCTCCCATGGAAATTGTTAGAGTAGTAATTATAGAGAGGTATAGTGGGAAGTGTAAGAAAAGAACTTGTGGACATAAGATTAATTAGACTAATTTAAGACATCTTAAAACAGCTTTTTGAAGTGACATCATACCGTACAAAATAGGGCATTTTTTGATTGATTTTGAAGAAAAATTATGTATGTAAGCAGCTATACTTGATTTTTAAAAGTTACTTGAATTTCCAAAGTGTGAGTTTTGGAAGATAGAAGACAAAGAGATGATTGGAATAAACACCACAACAGTCCACAGGGATGGACTTGTGCTACTTACCGTATCTGTGACTCAGAATGGGATCACAAGATTAAAAGCTTTACTGGTGATACCAACTTATTATAGTGGGGCTAACCAAAAAGGCACTTGATCATAATGACACTGAGTGGATTCAGAGGATGATTTGACATATGTATACAAGAAATCCATTAAGGATTATTATACACAAAGAAATTCACTTGGCTTAAAGTGCAAGTCAGAAGTATCACTCCAGTATCTATTCTCCTAAGGTCATGGATCTTTGGTCTGATTTTATCCAGCAATCCTTACATAGTTCTAGCAATACAGTGGCAGGAAAACATTCCCACCTACAATACCAGAAAATTGAATTGTAAAAGAAATTTATGGTAAAAAATAAACCTAAACGCTACCTTAGTTCAGCAGCACATTCTATGTCCATAATTTCATGGACTGAAAATCATAGATACTTGATGATAACTCCCAAGACTACAAAAGGTAAAATTTCTACTTTACTCATTGCATTCTTCAAATGCAAGTCTGATGCACCAGTTTATCGGCTAGAGGGAAGAAGAGGAGGGAATTCGGCAGTTTCTATCCCTACATTAGAAAATACCTTTCAAAATCCATTTTGCAAGCAGAGGGTGGTTTCTCAGTTATTGCACAGCTCTAGAAAAATGTTAACTCTAATTTTTCAGGAAATCTCGACAACTCTCAAAGTACATATTACCTCTATACTCACCTGCAGGTTTTACTTCTGAAAAAAAAGTTCCAACTTTTTTCCCTTCTACAATATCTGTGATGACATGGCCTGAGATCTTTGGGTGGGTTCCATTTGCAATCACTACAGAAGTGCCTCCTTGAAGGGCCCACAGAGCTGCTTTTACCTACATCAAAGGACAGAGCCAGTTGCAAGAGATTCACTTGTTATTTGGACCACCACTCTCAACAAGACTTCCTGGCCCACTTCGATGTCCAGATTAATCACTTACGCTTTCAAAGAGCATTCAAAACACCTTAGGAATTTCTGAACTTCAGCGTTGGAATACTGAAATTTGCTTAGTCCTTCTACAGTATGTCAAGTTTACATCAGGATTAGCTTTAAGGGTCCTTTGAAATCCCTGTGTACTGACTGGTCCTAAGATTAGCCTCTTTCCACATTTTTGAGCACAACATGATTTCTCTCAAATCCCAGATGCTACTTGCTGAAGAGGTACTGCCCGTGGTTTCCTTCATTTCTTTTCCCAGTCAAGGTTTAGGCAATATTATCCACTATTGTATTTAATTATGTGTCATTTATTTAATTGTGAAAGCTTCTCTGCTTACTCCCTTATGTGCTTTCCTAATACGGTTCTACAATTTGGTATTACAGTCCACAGTCACTATGAGACACAAATGTCAGATATGCCTAACATATCAAACTCAGCTGCCAAAAGACAGACCATCAACTGCTTCATTGTTGCTCAAATTTCACGCTGAAAATTGACATTTGTTCTTTCAGCTATCATCTGTTTTCTGTTATTGATGCTACAGTTTTCCAAAAATGTCACCTACCTTCTCAACTGCAGCAAATTTTTGTTACAACACCTGCATCAAGATTTGCCTCTGTGACTCAAAAGACACCAAATAACTCTAACAGATTATTACTTTTATAATAGAAGTACTCTCTGACCTTGGCAGCTTTACCTTCAATACCTAGAATTGTTTAAAGTCTCCTAGAAGACAGATAAGGGAAAGTAATTTCTGAATAAGCTTTGTACATGCTATAGTTACAAATACCTCCTCCTTTTACCACCTTCCAGTCCATGCTCTGATACTTAAGGGTGTGCCGTACCTGATTCTTCAGGAAAGGGAATAATAAATGACCTAGCTGGTGAAGATTGTTACTTTGATCTTTTCCTGCTTAGTCAAGATCTACTTTGGTTTTTACAGACAACTTTCCAGATACGTCCCAGGGAAACCTGTAGCAATTAATACTACAGTAGTGCCTATCTCAGCCTCATGAGAGACTATACGCTGAAGTCTCACACCCATGTTTATGTACTCACAGCAATGAATACTGAGACCACCTGACTGTACACAGCACTAAACATAATCCACCTGAACAGCAGCACAAAGCATAATCATCTCACGTAGCTCCCTTTCCTTCCTGAATATAAAGCAAATGTTCCATATTTCTACCTTGGCTTCCATGCCACCCATTCCCACTCGGGATTTGGTCCCAAATGTTACAGACTGCTGGTCTCCTGGGTAGAATATGTCAATAAGCTTTGCATCATCAGACCCTGGAGGGCTGTCAAAGAGTCCTGAAATAAATAGTAAAAATTAGTTATATACCCTCATGTCCAAAGCTCACCCATCAAAAAAGAAAAAAAACCCAACAAAAACAACCAACATGAGGCTAAAAAGCTGTGTTCCACTTTATAGGATTGAAAACTTCCACTGAACTCTTTTTTCTGTGGAACTGAAAGCACAAAATACTTAACTGGCAAACCCAAAAGGTATAGGTTTACTGAAAGCCTAAAAAATAAGAAAGCAAAAACCCACGTGCGGAATAGCAGCAAGCAAGCTGGGAGGTAATGGCATTTGGTTGAGGTTTGAGACAGTTTGCAGCTTCTAGATGTTCAAAGTCAGGGCTTACATACACAAACCCCCACCTGAACCGGTGAAGAGTAGTCATCCTCACCAAAGACTCAGATGAAATTCTTGAATGGTGGGTTGCACAGTGAGAAAACAGGCAATTCAGAAATATGTAAAAAAGGTAACTGTTGAATTCTACTAAGAAGGAACAAAACACTACTGAGTCATACTCTTATTAATATTTTTTAAATTCAAGTAATTTAATGTAACTACACTTGGAGTTGAATGACACTTTGGTTTACCTAACATATTAAACTTAAACTGCACCACTATGCTTCCCAGAAATTCTATGTGGACAAATACTGCCCCAACAAATTAGAGAGCACAAGTGCAGTCTATCTGTGTCCAACCCTGATAGCTTGGGAAGTAGAGGACACACATCTTTCCATAAACAAGCTGTCACATTGAATGAATAAGCTTTCCTCCTTTTAAGGAGGACAGGTGTGCTGGTTTTTGGTTTTTTTTACAAACTGTTTTGACTATTGCTTTTATGAGTTGTTCTAAGACAGTCATTTTGACTAGACTCAAGCATGAAACCCAGCTGTATCTGCTAAAAGAAACTGATTACAGAAAGACACCTCATTCCTCCTCAGGGCCTCAAGCACATGCTGAAGTCCAGGATCTACTGAAAGAAACCGATCTGGAGAAGATGAAAAGACTATGTGACTTGGGTGATATGGACTGCATTGCTATGAAACTGTACCCACTACCCTCCTCTTTCTAGAAAAGGAAGTTCAACATCCATAGGTGACAAGCTTATGTCACAACAGCACAGCTCAAAAGACTAGAGCAGTGTAAGCCAAAAGTAAGGGAGACAGAAAAAGCAAGCAAGACCCAGGTATCTGGAAAGCAATGACCAGGACTTGCAATACACTGATAATTCACTGAGAGAACTTGCTGCTAGAAGAAACAAACTATTGAAGTACAGTATTTGGTTTATACTCCTGAGTGAAGACACATAGTTTTTATCATGCATACTACTCTTGACTATCATACAACTCCGAGAAGCTAGCAGAAGTACCACAGTACACTTGGTTTTCTGGGTTCTGGCACAGGTCTCAGGTTTGCATGCATTCTCACCCACCCAGATTCAACAGTGTGTCAGACAGTCTTTGGCTAATGCCATAGCGTCAACATTGGGTACAGGCCTTAAGGAGTTATTGTAGTACATTGCAATTGTCCTTGTAAAGAGGTCAATTGAAGAGATCGGTAAAACATGAAAAGAGGTTGGTTTGACAATCTGATATGGTTCACTAAAACCAGGAATTAAAGAAATTACTCACAAACCTTCTACATCTGAAAGAACAATCAAGAGGTCAGTTTTCATCTCCACAGCCAGTCGTGCTGCCAGACTGTCATTATCCTTCACACTAATAACCTGCAATACACATGCATATCAGAAGCAGTGAATAGCATGAGGAACTAGGAAATATTTGGTGCCAACATAAAAAACCAATCTACCTCAGCACTAACAAATCCTTCTGAGCTACTTTTTCCACACCCACTGGGAGCTTCAAAGGTGATCTTTGTGTGAAAGTACATACATTTTAGTGATGTGGTATCCAAATGACAAGCTGTGTGATCAGTACCTGCATTCTCCACCTTAGTGCCCAGTGACAGGACAAAGATAACTGACACTGTTTTAAAAAGGGGTGCTGGATCAGATGACCTGCAGAGGCACGCTTGCTTTCAGTAAAGCAGACAGTATTTGCCCTGGTTTCATCCCACAACACTATATCATGCCAAATTCAGACAAGTCAACACAGTCTTCCAGTACCCTCTGTCCACATACTAATTCTGTATCTTTGTTTCTCGGCTGCAGACTTCAGAGGTCCCCGGTTATGGCATTAGTCAAGTACACATTAGCACTGTACCATCTGCAAGCAGGACCCCCCGCCCCCTTGCAATACTTTACCCACATTTACCCCCTGCAGATCACTGTTTGGCTCTGGAGGTGGAACAACTGCATCATTAGTGTTTATTATAGGGACAATATTCATCCTTAAAAGCTCATGTAATGTTCCATTTAAGTTGCGACGCTTCTGTTCATCGTGGAAATCCAGATTGGTGACTAAAATCTAAAAGGAAGAAAGAAACTACTTAGCCTACCACCTTTCCTTATGAGAACATTATATAAACTTATGTATTAACGTGTCATAACAGACCAGTCATGCCTTTTGGGTCACTAAAGAAAAAAAAGCCACATTTAAAAGATATAGAATACAAGCAAGAAATATTCTTTCCTCAACACTATCAGGTTTATTCCACTGAAGCCTGTAATGGCCTATCTAAAGCCGACAGGTCACATACTCCAAGAATGAACTTGAAAAACTGACTGCAATCAGAACACAGATGCTGATACTAAGACCCTAGACAATTCAATAGATTGCTCAAGATGTTGGCTTTCCAGTTTTTCCTCCCACTTTTATGTTCCTAGTTGTAGCGAGCAGAAGGGATGCTTTGTATCAAGACTTTTCTTCTGCTCACTATAACTCACCTGTTCTTCTGAAATAATCTTGCCTCTCACATGCAGATAGCACCCCTTTCTTTTGGTGTTTTAAGACAATATTCCTCCCCCTCAATGTCTGCTCTGGAGAGACTTTTTTGTTGTTGTTTTTACTCTGTCACTGGGCATTTGAGAACTAAGCAAAAAACTCCATCACTCAAATGTTACAATAACACTTGGAATCAATGTGTATGCTAAGTTTTTTGGCATAGGCAGTTAATTCTTTTATATCAAAAGAATGATAGTTGTCTACAGATTTGAACAAGATTACAATCCAGCACGACCTATAGTGATTTTTAGCTATATTATAAACAATTTGGCCATACCAGCCCTACCATATGACAGTAAGAAGTTCCTCCACAAAGACTTCATACTAGGCTCCTAAATTCATTACAAGTGTCTAAACAAATAAGGCCGTACAGTTAAAGCAATTCCGTATTTTCAGAGTATCTATGATAAGCAAAGCCTGTTTAAGAGTAGTTCAACTGATACAGCTGCAGCCATCGGTATAAGACCCAGGTCAGGGATATCCTCAACCACGAGCTGGAAAGGTTCGAAGCGCAGATGGACAGCAAGTTCTGAAGGATGGATGTGCACTTCCGTCAGCTTTACAGAATGTGTCGCGGTTAAGTCACTTGTGGTTTTTAAACCCTCACTTTGGACCACCAACTTTAGCTTTTGTGAAGAGATCTTAACAAACCCTCCCCGCTATAAAGGATCAGGACACACCTGAACTCCAATAGGGAAAAGCATATTCATTTTGTCTTGAGGATAGGTAACTCCATTTCAGAAATATTTAACAAGGCACTCTTGTATAAGCTACCATTTATGTGACAATAATAAGCTCCAAAAGTAGGAAGTCAGTCTAGGAAAGAAGGAATGCCTTACCTGAGCTGCACAGATGCTGTACTGTGTAAACATGGCCTCATACAGAGCCATTAGTCCACTCTGCCCAGCTGCTGCACAGGCTCGGGCCTCCAAGACTGGAATAGCCTACAGCGACAAAGAGCAGCTGTCAGGCAGTGACCTGAACTCAACATTCAAGGAAAAGCAGGAGTGCCACCAGCCACTCACCATATCTTTTAGCTGACTCTGGCCTGAATGAAGTGCTTGCCTCACACTCTGAGAAAGCAAGATCTCATGACGCAACCGCTGCTTTCCAAAAGCTACAGCCCCGCTGGTGACAATCATCATCTCTCGGCCCTGATTCTGCAGCATTGAGACCTGTAAGTACAGGAAAGAAGAAATAGGGCCTGGCATATGATCGAATGTGACCAAGACAGTCCTGGCTACTATAATCTTATGCTCGCCAATTCCTGCTGACAGAAGCGTTTTGATTTCTCTATGGATGTGCAAAGCAAGGCAATTACCCTTCAAGATACTTCTGCACACCTTCCTAGCCACTTGGGACCTATGCCAAGGACTGCATGCAATGTGTAACTTCTGATAAACCATCTTTTCACAATACCAGCTTTTGTGACAGAATCCCTCCATTTCCAAAGCTACCATTATACACTAACTTTGAATTCTGGAAGTGAAGAGGCCAACTCTCAATAATAAAGCTTTTGATGACTTCCTCCTTACATGTATCTAGCCAGGTTCCTTTCAAAGCCGCAAAGCTAAATGTCTTACATGAATTTAATATACTGCATTAACTTCACTTCCCAGAAAGGACATATCCAGTGCTTGCCAAGATGACCCTTTCATTTTGGAGAACTACATGAGTTGATCCCATCAGTTTTTCCTACAAGTAATGAGGTTTCAGGCTTTTCTGTGGAGCAACTCTGCAAATGCTCAGGTGATCAAGAAGGGTGTCATCCCAAGTCTAAGGGTTGACTTGTTCGTTTTGCAGAGTTCATATACTTCAGTGCCACCTTCCCACTAGAGACAACTAATGCCCCAGCCATATCTTACCGCATAAAAATCTCACTGTGCAAATCTCTCCCTCTATACTGGGTTTGGCTAAGATGGAGTTAGCTTTCTTTATAGGGGTCTTTATGATACTGTGTTTTGGATTTCAGCTCTAAAACAGTTTTGATAAAATTCCAATGTTTTGCCTATTGCTAAATAGTGCTTGCACAGCATCGAAGCCTTATCTTTCCCCCATGATGAGCAGCACTTGCTCAGCCATCAAGGCTTTCCTTGTTTCACTATGTCCCATCCCAACAGGCAGGCTAGCAGCTGAGCACAAAGTTCAGAGAGGACACATTTGACACAGCTGACCTTAAACTAGCCAAAGGGACTTTTCACATCATATAATGTCACGCACAGTAATAAAATTAGAGTTGCAGAAGAGCAAAACACAGGAGGTTGTCTTCCAAGGTGGCCACCACTCAAGGACTAGCGGGGCATCGGTCGGTCTGCCTGTGTGAGGTAGCGAGTGCCATCACTGATTTCTTTTCCCCTCTCCTTCACTTATTAAACTGTCTTTATTTCAACCCATGAGTTTCCTTACTTTTGCTCTTCTCATCTTCTTCCCAATCCCACTGGTGGTGGGGCAGAGGTGAGGGGAGCAAACAAGAATCTGTGTGGATGCTTAGCTGATGGTCATAATCAACCCACCAAACCTTCAAAAAACAATTTCCTGAGTTACACGGTTTATAGTACTGCAGCATGGAGGTTGAAAAGGGAAAGAATAACAAATTGTTTTAAAGAACTATCAATATTTTATGATGGTTTACTACAATCTTCTGTAGCATCCAACAATCACCGAGTACCTGAAGTTAACACAAACGTTCAGTCACAGAATTACCTGCTCTACAATAGAAGCCAGCCTCCCAAGGGCCAAGCCACATTCATCCCCTCGAGTAACAACAGCGCTACCAAGCTTTACTACAATCCGCTTTGCATGCTTCAGCTCACTGCGGTGTGCAAATGATTTTCCATGTGCACGGCTGAGTGGCATGGTGATAAATGGAATGTTGCTCCAATAACGGACGGATTCATTCCTTAATCTTTGGTTATGGCAAGGGACATCTGTGGATAAAGAAAGAATGTAAAAAAAAGCAGTTTTAAGTGTTTCGTTCAGACTTTTAACCCTTCACAATACACACGTCTCAGTGACTGGGAATGCGAAGCTAGTTTTCAATTCACCAAAACAAACTAAGAAACGGGAATATCTGAGCAGCACTAGCCATACCTAACTATACCATTGTATAGAAGGCAATATCCCATGCCTCACAGAGCTCTGACTCTGGGAATCTAGAAGACCAAACTGAAAGAGCCTATATAGCTTACATCTCAAGGACTAGTTTTGAAAACAATCTCCTTTGCCTTGCCTCATTAGATACAGTTAAGAGAGTTTTCTTGTCTGAGGTAGCACAGAAAGCTTGACTGTTAGAAAAGAAACAGCTTTTACAACATCTCTAAGCCAGGTATTTTTTTGCACACTACTCAGCTAGGGAGAACTGAAGGGAGATGACGGACATGTGAGCTCCACGTGGCATAGTGGTGTTCAAGCCCTGGAACAGGCCTCCAGAAGACGTACTTGTGCTCCAAGCCTGTCAATGTTTAGGAGGTATTTGGACAATGCCCAGACTGCGCTTCAGCTTTGGGCAGTCCTGAGGCATCAGGCTGTGGGACAAGGTGACCACTCTAAGAGTCTTACAACTAACTATTCTGTTCTAGTCAATCCTAACCAATGTATCATCTGAAGATGCAGAGGCTTCTTTACAAACCAGTAAACTGAATCCTATGCCATGGTCAGTATTACCTGATTTTATTTCATATGTTCAGTATCTCTAATTCTGGCGCTCTACAATACAAACCAGATTTATTTATAAGTTAAAGTGACTATTCTTGGTGTTACTGGAGAAAGACAGGAATGAACACTGTGCTACATAGAAGAAAAACTTGTAACTTAACAATGCTTTAATTAAATAAATATTTTGTTCATTATACACACAGAAGAAGCTTAAATGACTAATCATAAATGAAGGCTGCACTAACAAGACCCACATATAAAAAACATGGAAAATGGAATTTAAAGAGGAGTTTCATTTGCCCCAGTTTTCGTGAGGGAATACCTGTGAATGTAAATAAGGTCTACAATACATAGGAAAGACCGGGCAAAGGACTGTTGCTGCCAGCCTTACCTCTTACTATTTAGTAGTACTATTTAGTATTTGCCTAACCTACACAGTATAACCAGAAAGGAATTAATTTGCAGTTGTCTTGGCTTCAGAGTTTAGAAAGTTCCAAGAAGGTAGGTAGCTGTTGAGAAATAACCAGTATCTGAAAAGAAACCATTTATTTTTTTCAGAAAAATAAGGGAAAAGACAACAGTTCTAGAACAAGCAGAGAATTCAATTCATCTCCACTAAAGTCCTAATCATTAACTTTCCTCTATGGCTGCATAAATCTATCTTTTTTAGTTATTTTACAGGGGACTGAGAAGTGAAATCAGCTCCCACATTACACATGCAAAACATTTCTGGAAATATAAGTTCATTAATTTGCTCCACATGCAATTACGGAGGAACTGACATAGCCATCCAGTACCAGTTTTGGACAAGTAGGCTTAAAGGCATTCCAGTTTTTATATCCCATACCTGTCAACAGTTTCACTTCCTTAATAAAGAAAGGGAAATGTATGAAACACACTTAAGTGTTTGGCACTGCAGATCCTTCTATGTAGCCTGCACAAAGCTTGCTTCTCAGGAGTAGAGAAGCAGAATTACAAAATACACAACCTGAACAGAACAGAAGAAAAACATGGAGAACAGAAAAGAGTGGAGAACAAAAAAAACCACCTGTGATAAATGATCACTCTAGCTTTAGATCACAACTGATGAAGTGACAAGAGATGCTCCACTGCTGGATACTGTCAGTACTTGGGAACAAACTTCTCATAGTTAGCACTGTGAAAATTACTGACTTCAGAAAAATGAGGAATATTTAGAAATATTACAAATACAGAAGTCAACAGAGCTGTAGATCATAAAGAAAAGGTTTAGAATTGTCAAGATTTTAACATCTAATTCATATAATCATTAATAAAAGAGAACTGTAAATACACAGACTAGTGAGAAATTAATCTTGCATGCAATGGTAAACAGCTACTCTCTTGATACAATAGTTTATCTTGCTTTTTCTATTTCAGACCACTAATCAAGCAGATACTGAAAGGTTAAGTAAGGTTTTTAGGGAAGAACTATTTACAGGGCACCTATGTATTTACACTCAGGGTTCCTGCAGGCATCTTTCCACTTGAATCTAATCCAAGTAAATTTGAGTTCTGCTTTATGCTTTACTCAAGACATCTGAAAATGAAGATGGAGGAGCAGATATAATCAGATCTTGTTTTCCAGGAATGTATGAGATTGAAATAAAGAACTTTTACAGCAGAAGTACTTTTACAACTAATTTTTTTCCTTGAAATACATGTCAGAATGAAAAACACATAAACACAGACATCCAGATGAATATTACTGAGTAAATGGAGAAAGTAATATTGAAAAGTAGAGCTTCAACTGCAGTTCACTTCAGAGGTTGTAAGTTTTGAATTATGTTAATGAGATTATTTTCATTTCAACACAGGAAAGAGCATAGGCATGCCCACACACATACTGACCAACATTTTAGAAATGTGTGCTTTCTCTCATACATACATAAACGGGAAATGGCTGCGATGGCATGTGGCGGTAACACAAAGCACCATCCAGGGGAACGGACAAGAGGGCTCAGAGCAGCTCGACACAACATTTTGAGATGCCTTCTGCAAATCAAGGATATCTGCAAGTTAAAATGAAGCGGGGAAAGGGGGAAAACAGGTTAAATATCAATGATTTTCCATCTATATTTCCCTCCTCACCCACACCCCCAGTCCAACTCCTCTTTGCCCCGTACCATCTTAGTATAATTTCCTTGTGCCCACCCTCCACTTTGCAGAATTTGCAGAGACTATGATATAGAAGAATTGAAAGCCCTTCTTCCCTACTTGCTGCCAGATCTTTATTAAAGGTAAAGAATAAAACATGGCTCCCTGAGAAGGGAAAACACTATTAGTGAATATACCTACAATGGATAAATTTTGTTCACAGAAAAGCCTGTAAGAAAAGAAAAATACAGAGAGAGAGGCTGTATCATCCAGAGTTCTCTGTACACCCCACAACAGAGCATCTACTATACTTCTCATGAATCTCAGCCCTATTCAGTATAGGAAATATGCTCATTCACTTTTCCCTGAGCACTATCGAATTATGAGATCTTACCCATGATTACAAGTAAGAACACAAATTTCTAAGCACTTGGCATTAGTTTCCCTTGACTGAACCTGTAAACACTCAGGATTCTTCTAACTCTAAAATTCACTAGACCAAGTATACAGCAAACAAGGGATACACATTTAGCTATTTCCTATGACAGGTCTAGTTGAAGTAATGCGTAAGTCTCACCAAGGAAACAGATTCAGAAGAATCCAGTTCTCCAGACAGTATTTAAACCACAAAACCTCTCCTTCCCCTTTTACAAAACTTTGCTTCCTTTACTTGCTTTCAGTCCATTTCCCTGCACCAGTGAAATAAAGCAAACAAAACTGCACAAACAACGGTACAGAGAATACACTGAAAGGAGAACAAGGAGACCTTATAGTAACTGCACTGGAAGACTGCTATTACAAATACCAAGACATTTACGGCACTGACAGTTCTGGCATACCTGTACATGAACGCTTGAAGGGGCCTCGTCACCCTGTAACAGTGTATTATTATCCCTCATTATAATCCTTAACAAAACATACACCTCTACATTAGACAAGGCAGCCACCAGCACATAATGTTTCTCCTGTTTTGTCTAGTAAAGATTACATTGCATGGCATTTTAATAATATTAATCTGCAATGTCCCTCCAGTTCTGTGTTTCATCTGAAATGGCAATATTGGCCACTGCCAGGATGAGGCAGACAAAGGACTCTGAGCAGATCATACAACTAAGCAAGTAGTCAGAGTTTTCTTCTCATAACATGCTAAGCTTAAAGAAGCTGGGGAACAGTACTAACCAGACATTCCCGCTTTGAACCCTCACCAGGCACCTCATGCACCTGCTTCCAGGGTTGCACAATTCCCAGTTTCAGCCTTCCAGCTTGAAGGTCCCCTTGACCTCTACTGTCAGACACTGTCTTCTCAAGAGGGTCTCAGCTGTGTCTGAGAGACGCTCAGAATCCAGCAGCTCCTGACATGAGCTGGCAAACACCAGGTCCTTTATCCAGAACCCTTTCCATCATAAATATCCTGAGTGAACTGCCCATTTCCCTTAGGCTCCCTTTAAAGACTATGCCACTCAGGGGACAGAAACAGGAATTCTACCTGAAGTTTCACCTCCAGACCTGCCAGGCCTTCAACTCCTGCTACTGTACTAACCTTCACTTGGTGCTTCGTCTGGTCAGAGAATACAGACCCACACTGGCCAGATCAAGCTGTGCCATCTCCTTGGCTGCTCCTACTGACCGGCTGGAGAAAGAATTCACGTTCTCACTACAGGCTGCTTGCAACTAAAAGCAACCTTGCCCTTCTGGAAGACTGTCTCCTGTTTCCCTTTGCCAGACACAACTTTGCTAAAAGAAGGCAGATGATGAAGAGTGAGAAGTGTCAGACAGTGTGGATCTAATAGCACGTTTTTGAAACTAGCTTATGAGAAAAAGCAAGGAGACCAAGTTAGCAAGAAAACAGAGTTTAAAGCAGCAGCAGGTATCAATATGGAGAATGGATACCTGCAAGAAAGCACACAGCACAGTTTACAGTATGATGTAAACTACAGGCTTTCCTTCAGGCTAATCAAATTCCTTTCTCTCCTCTCATTCTAGGATTTAAAGGTAATTTCAATCCTCATTTTCCATTCCACTCACATTTCCACCACTTCCATAGCTGGAATGGTTCTGATATTCAGTGACAAACAAATTTAAAAAGGGATATAATTAAAAATAATAATAAAAAGTAAAACTTTCCTGCCTTCCTTGGAGGAAGCAATAAAAAAAAAGCAAAATGCTTTATCCAGGTACTTCTCCTAGCACCAGCTTAAATTTTTTTTTCTCTACTAGAAAAACCTAATTCTTCCAAACTACTCTCCAAATATGACCTTTTAAAATATCCTTTTCCTATTATCTCTTTAAATAATGAAAGTTATCCTTATATTATTGCTCATAGAAAGCAATGCCATCATCCAGTTCTCATGTATTTATTATCTTAAAAACAGCCGTGAAGTAGCATAGTACATTTAGATTCTGCTCCAGATCAGTGTAAAGAGACTTAAGTTACCGTCCAAAGCAATCAGCGATCTCACATCCTAAATCTTGTGCCTTGTACATCAACAGTCTATAACACTGTTTTTTCAGTCTGTTGGCTGCAAAGCCATAGCATGTTCATAATTATTTGCAGTGAGTTAATGAAATTAAACTAAATAAACTGTTTTCGCAGATATGAAGGCAAATACCTCAGAGTGTTAGGACATTCCACAAGTGAAAAAAATCTGGAAATCAAACTCTGATCGACTGAACTACTTTGCAAAACACTTAAGCACAGAAACAGAGATAAATCAAGTTCAAAGGAAATGCACACAAGTTCTACGAAGTAAGTCTTTACCACGACATAAAATTTAAGTCCTCAGCAACATTCAGAAGCTTTTACTATTTAAACCGCTTCATTACCTTACCAACTGAAACTTTTGCAAGGGAAAAAAAATCGATCTGCAGCTCTTCCTGCAAACTTTAACCCTAGAAACCTTCCCAGAGGGAAGCCAGTTCAGAAGAACTGACTAAAATAAAGGAAGACTTCAAATAAATGATCTTTAGACCAGGTCACGTATAGGTTCACCCGGGTTCTGCAGATGATACACGCAGAGAAGAGCCAATTCAAAGCACCATGCGATTCCTTTCTCTCAAGAACGCATCCCAGCACTACAGTGCGGTCACAGCAGTACTGCCTGGCGCGGCGAGGCAGCACCTTGGCCTGGCCTCGGAACCCTTCCGAGTACCCGAGCACCTTACAGGGCAGTACCTGCAGGAGCTCGCTGTTAGTCTATTTTGCCAGATCCAGTCTATAAATCAGTTCTGCGGCACAAGAGGGGCAGTACAGCCGCAGCACCGGAGGCACGGTCGGGTTCCCGGCGGCCTCCCTGCGGAGGGGTAGCCGAGGGGCCACGCAGGTCTCCCCAAGGCTTTCGCACCCCCGCCCGAGCGCCACAAACCCCCGCGCCCCCCGCACCTGCCGCGGTCCCGTAAAGCAGCCCGCGCGGGGAACCAGGGCACACACGGGCCGTGCTCCCGCTGCCGCGGCCCCCGCTGATCGGCAGCAGCCAATCCTCGCCCGGAGCGGCCTCGGCCGCAGCCAATCCGCGACGCGGCGGCAGCAGCCACGTCACGTCACGTCCCCGACCGCCGCCTCGCCACCCCCGCGCACGCTCCTTCCCCCCTCACGGTCCCGGCAGATGATGTAATTCCACTCCACGTTGCAGCACAAAATCCTGGCCTTTTCAAGTTACAGCATAACAACTGTTTTTTGTCTAGCTCCAGACTAGTCCAGACAGCCCTACCCATAGCACAGGCTGCTGAGCCATCTCCCACAGCGGCCTCCCTTAACCTGGATTCTCCTCGCCCTCACATGTTTGCAGTCTAGTGCAGACAGCAGATGAAACCCAATCAGCCGATCTTCTGAGAGTGGCTTTAGCTCCTCAGGCCGTTTACATTCTTTCTTTCCTCCACTGCAGGCCAAGCCTCTTCACAAGTGCAGGAGTGCTGGCTTTGCTCTCCACTTACCTCCCACTTACCTCCCACGTCCTCCCACTTACCTCCCTCCTTACGTCCCATTTGAATTCACTTCTAAATTAACAGAATCAGAATAATTTAGAACCATAAAATATCCTGAACTGTAAAAGACCCACAGGGACCATCAAGTCCAGCTCCTGGACCTGCACAGGACAGCTCCAACCATCACACCACATGCCTGAGAATCTTGCCCAAAAGTGCCTTGAGTTCTGTCAGCCTTGGCACCATGACTACTGCCCTGGGGAACCTGTTCCAGTGCCCAACCAACCTAGGGGAAGAATCTTTTCCTGATATCCAGCCTAAACCTCCCCTGACACAGCTCCAGCGATTTCCTCAGGTCCTGGCACTGGTCACAGAGAGCAGAAATCATTGCCTGCTCCTCCACTGCCCCTCGGGAGGAAGCTGCAGAGTGCGATGAGGTCTCCCCTCAAGTCTCCTCCAGACTGAACAAGCCAAGTGCCCTCACTAGCTCCTCCTATGGCTTCTCCTGGAGACCCTTCACCATCTTTGTAGCCCTCTTTTGGATGCTCTCCAATAGCTCTGTACCTTCCTTATGTTAAGGCGCCAGAACCGCACACAGGAAGTGTGAACTGCGTACATTTAGGTTGGAAAACACCTTTAAGATCACTGAGTCCAACCATAAGCCTAAGACCATCAAGTCCACCAATCCCCACGTGCAGCGGCCTCGGATGCAGCCAGTCCACAACCGTGGTGGCCCTAATCCACCCGTGTCACATCTACACAGCCAGAAGAGCACTGTCAGCTGCCACGGGCACTGTCAGGTGTTTTAGGATCCCTCCAGGGATGGTGACTCTTACCACTGCTGTGAGCACTCAGTGCCTGTGCTAGTGCCTGTCCACCCTTTCTGTGAAGACGTTTTTTCTAATATCTAATCTAAACCTCCCTTGGCACTTCTTGAGGCCATTTCCCCTCATCCTGTCACTGGTTCCTGGGTGGGGAACAGAGCCAGACTCCCACCTGGCTGCATTCTCCTGTCAGGGAGTTGTAGAGAGCAAGAAGGTTCCCCCTTACCCTCCTTTTCTTCAGGCTGAACCCCCTCAGCTACCTCAGCTGCTCCTCATGAGACTTGTGCTCCAGACCTTTCCCCAGCTCCATTCCCTTCTCTGGACACACTCTAGTCCCTCAATGTACTTCTTGCAGTGAAAGGCCCCAAACTGACTTCAGGATTCAAGCTGCAGCCTCACCAGTGCCCAGTAAAGCAGAATGATAACTACCCTGGGCATGTGGCCACACCATGGCTGATACAAGCCAGGCTCCATTAGTGTTCTTCACCACCTGGGCTCATAGTTCAGCCACTCTCAACCAGCACCCCCCCCAGTCCTTTCCCACTGGGCACCTTCCTGTCATTCTTACCCCAGCCTACACCACTCCATGGGGTGTTTGTTACCCATGGGCAAGACCCAGCACTTCACCTTGTTGACCTTCATACCACTGGCCTTGGCCCATGAATCCAGCCTGTCCAGATCCTTCTGCAGAGCCTTCCTGCACAACAGCAGATAAACACTTCTGCCCAAGTCAGTGTCATTTGCAAGCACTCATCATTGCAATTGGCAGAAACCACAAATCTACATTTTTTCATCTTTAAAGACACCACAAAATCCAATGTAGTCCCCCAGTTTAACTCAGACACTAGTTTTACTGTTTTCTGTCCCTACCTATGTAATATTACCACTATTATATTCCTATTAGAATTCAAACAAATTCCAATACTATCAATTACCATATTATTTCAAGGGAGTTGTTCTGTGGGCCATTTTTGTTTATTTGTTTGGGGAGCTCTTTTTCTTTTAGTTTAGTTCTGGTTTTTTTGGTTTTTTTAATTGATAACACATCACCTTCTAGGATCAGGAAACAATCTTAAATGAAGGTCTCAAAAATGTGGAGAAAACTTTACAAAGAATGAAGAATATTCAAGTGGTGGGAAGTGGAGTTCAAGACATTTGGAGAAACTTCAGTGTCGCAAGAATTAACAGAAAATCCAACTCACAATTATCTGACATTAACATATCACTTTCTCTAAACAAGAGAAATTAAACAACTCCCCCCGCTCCCCCTAAAGAGAAGAAAAAATACCGAAACTACAAGATCCTCCCCATCCTTCTAGCCCCTAAAAAACCCAAACAAACAAAAAAAAACATATGCCAAAAATAAGGTCATCACTTTGTTAGCGGCTATTTGGAGATCTTTACTTTGCCAGAAGTGGAATTTGGTTTAATAATCATAGTGCATGTAAGTCCTGCTCGCCCCTCCTCCCCATTCCAGTTATTAGACAATATCAGAATGTTGGTCACTCACTCATTAAAAAAATCACAACATTGATTAAAGGTATATCATAGCAGTTAATTTTTTTGTTTTTATTAAGACAAGCCTTTTTTATATTAAGTTAAGCCTTTCAGGAGGTGGGCTTTGATGATCCTTGTAGGTCCCTTCCAACTCAGAATATTCTATGATTCTGTGATTCATTTTGAACAGCTAACAAGAAATGGAAATGCTCTCAGACCAAGGAAACACAGAAAAAAAAATCAGCAAAGCAGTTTACACAACAAAAAATATACACTGACACAAATATGGAAAAGGTAATACAGTTTCTGAAATGACTAAACATACTTTACTATAGAACAGTAAAGAATAAAACTGTATTTTAACCCTTTGTAAATTTCTTCTCAGTGTCTTCAAGAGCAAATCTGGGAAGAGAAAGAAGGTAAATATCCAAGTATCCATCAATTTTAGGGTACAGAGTCAGCACAGATATAAGCATGTGGAAACTTTTTATAAGCATATAGAAATATTTGAGTAATTTTTCATTTAAAAAACCAAAACTCTTCTTGACTTCATAGTATAGACAGTTGTCAAATAATTTTGGTAAGCCATGTAAGCTTTGTTTCTTAAGTCTCCTTTATCTAGAGTTAGATTACTCTTTTCAGAAGGCTATCAGGTTACTTAAAAAAACCCCTCTAATCTGATCCTGCTCTGTCTACTGTGAAGAAACAGTATGTGAAGAACACAGGCTTATCACAAAGCTGGGTCAAAACCCAGGGGAGTGACTGTTAGCTGTCACGCAAGTGTCAGGAGGGTTTAAATATTTTCTTCGGGCAAGGAGAAATCTTTTAAGTAGGCACAAGAGACCAGCAAGGAAAAAGAAACCTCAAGAGGATCAACAGCTCTGCTGTCACAGATCTCCGGATGGATGAGGCTCGTGCAGCTCTTACCAGTTCGTCTGGTGCTCGTAAGGGATCAGACTGCGATTTCACGCTGCCGTTAACTCCCCGCAGCAGTAACGCTCTGAGACCGCCAAGAAAAAGTGACCCCGAATATGTACGGCTCTGGAAAGTCTGCGGGGTCCGAGAGGCCGGCGCTGAGCGGGTGCACCCCGGCTGAACTCACTTGTCCTTTCCCTCCAGAGCCCTCAGCCTTCTGTCACGAGCGAAACGGCAGCCGCCCCCGGTTCTCCACGAGGGAGGGGAACGAGCAGCACCGATCGACGGCGGGCACAAACCAGCACGGGACCGCCCCTTCGCGAAGGGACCCCCGCGCTCCCTCTGCCACCTCCGCCCGCCCGGGCCGAACCAAGCCACAACCCGGCGCCCGCTCCACCCCACTTCTCTGCTCCGGACTCGGCCGAGGCTGCTCTAGGCAGCTCAGCTGGGCGCTGCCCTGCCTGGCTCGGCAAGTCCTCACTCACCCGCCTGGTTCTGCACGGTGCGGCTCCCCGCTGCCTCAGTCACTGCCGCGTCACGAAACTTCCGGCCCCGCCCCGCCTCCCCCGCAGCTCCCACAATTGCTCCTGCTTTGAAATCTCAAATTCGAGGAGTTAGGTTTGGAACGGACTTAAAAGATTATCTAGTAAAGATCATCTTCACTCGGACAGTGTAAAACTAGACCTACTGCCTCAAAAACGGGAAATGTTGGAAAGATGGCTCTAGAGAGAATGCTGGCAGCAGAGTAATTAGTGTTGTCTCAGCTCTTTGACATGGAGTACAAACATTCCATCCTGTACATCTGATATATGAGTCTGTCACGTGTTTTTCCCCCTGCCTGACAGCCTGTGTTGCAATTCGATATCTCAGATCAGGCAGGGGGGAAAAACACATGGCAAAGTAGACACGAAATTGCACCGTTAGAGGAAACTACGGATTCTAAAGCCACAAGCGTTCCTGTTGTGTGACTAGAATTTGAACGTGCCTTAATTTAGGCTGGACCAGGTTATGGACAAGGCTCTTTCCAGTTCTACTTCTTGCTCCTGAATGTGAAGGGAGCCAAACATGAGCTAAAAAATAGGATATGTTGGAGGTATGTTACGGGTACAGCAGATAATTACAATATAAGGTGATGCATTCTTACAGCACTTCACATATTTGCAGCCCATAGGGTAAACAGTAGCTCTGTGGTCATACCTAAGTGATTGCCTCAATAATGTAGGAAATAAGGATGCCAGGTCCTTTACATTCAAGCCCTATCCCAACACATTTGGCATTGACGTGACATTTGGGAATTTTCTCGAGCTAACCCTTTGTAATTCAGTTACTGTCACCTCTAAATTAATTTCCTGGATTCCACAAATTAGGGACATGGGAGGACATGGGACACACTACAAATGTGTTCTGATAAAAGCTTTTCAAATATATATTACAGGCACATCAGAGAAGCCATATCTATCTAAAAAACAAAGGTTGTTACTGTACTGTGTAACAGTACAACCCTCTGTAATAGTGGAATGCATATGGTTCTCAGTGTTCACACCAGTTTGTTTGAGCTGCCCCAGAATAGGAATCAATGGAAGCAGCAGACACTTGCATGGAATTTTTTCCCAGCTCATAAATTATGCAAATAATCACAAAGATAAATATGTGACATTAACCCAGAAGCTTTTAGATGGGTTGTAGTTTTGTTTAATTTGTGTTATCTCCTTTGATATCCTGACTAATTACAAGTTTTTCAGTTTATTTTTGAACTCCTTTTTAAGTTTGTAATGAGAAAGAGCAATAGAGCTGCTATGTGTAGTATAGATACAAAAGCAACAAATACGTTTTATTAAATATTTTTGACCCTTACTGATTCCATTGGAGTACTTGGCATCAGATGAGGCAGATTCTTCCATCATCTGAAGAATTTAAGATAAATAATAAAAAATCTTTTGCTAAAAAAATATACTTTCATCCAACAGCTTCCTGGAACAATTAAGCAGATTTCCTGTGTGATGGTATGGGGCAGACTAGATAATCAGAACAACACCTTTAACTTCAAAAACAATAAACTTATATCCTGGTCACAGAGACTGAGCCAGAGGTAAGGTATTGCAGCAAGCTTCAGTCTCATAATACATCTACAGATTTTCCTAAAATAATCAATTTGTTAGCTTTAGAACTATTCACAACTCTCTCTGATATGCCACTAGAATTTTAGTGGTTATCATTTTCAGTTCAGTTCCTATCCGGAGCCACAAGACAATGTTTAGTGTCTAGAAAAAACTATGTTCAGGCCCATTTCTTCCAGGGGGAAAAAAAAAAAAAAGATCAGGAAGGAAGATGTTTTGACAAACCACTAAAATTCAACTGTATTTCAGAGTATGTGGCATTTACAATTACTTTGCTTTGTGCGACACTGTTGCTAATGTAAACAGTGATTAAACCATGAAAATTTCAATTGAATATCTGTATTTGAAAAGACACAGAAAAGCAAGTTTCAAAAAGTGTCACAGAGGCGTGGTTGTCATCATCTAACAAGGACAGGTTAGGAGTGACTGGCACACATGTCTACTCATACAGTAAGAATTCAGGCCACCTTAGTGGGCTCCTGTATTTTATATGTTCCGTTAGTTCCATATAGAAAAATCAGGTGCTTCTTCAACAGGGAGCTAACTGAAAGCAGCTCCGAAATGCTTTGATTGAACTTTGCTCCTCTCTCCATACTCCTTGGTTTAGAGAGCATTCTCGGTTTCTGGGAACATGGACTAATTGTTTAAACATCTTCCTCCTTGTCCCTCATTAATGCAATGTCTTTGGATCCCTACATTTCTCAAGGGTGTCACCGCAGTGATGTTCACAGATGGTACATACAGAGAACATGGACATGAGAGGACAAGCTGTCTGCATGGCTTAATCCCAGAACAGAAGGCACATAGATATCATAGACACGGTATAAAAACCTGAAGACAAAAGCCCATCATCTGGATCGCATCCTGAATATATCAATTCACCCACCAAACTTCAAGTACAAGCTCCATCTATTTTCAAAAACAGAAAATACTAGACATTATTAGAATCAACAAAAAATACCCAGCCAGATCACCTCTGTAACTTCGTTCTACTTTCAGTGCTACTTTGAATGGGAAAAAGATGTCAAATGGGAGTTTCCAGTGCATTTGAGGCTGGCCTCGTGGAGGTTCTGGCCAATCCGTCATGTCAGTGAAGGTAACGACAGTTGTCACAGGTACCATGCTCAGGTTTAGAAACTGCAACAAGAAGGGAAGCAAAAAGAGTTTAGCAGTCTTAATACAAAAGGCATGCCCCTCCTCAATTTTCTAATGGGGACTCACTGAAGATGACTGGCAAGCACAATGTCTTTGGGACGGCAGGAGTTATGTGGGCTAAGTTTTCAAAGGAGTAACTCCTCTTTCCCAAAATTGATACTTAGCAGGTAAATTGAGGTTATAGTAAAGATCAGTGGCTACTGTGCATCGTATGTTACAGATCTCCAAAATGGCAGCAGTGACTAAGGCTCTGCTATATCCAGCCTTTTACTCAGAGAACAGACATACCAGCTAGTTAGTAGTAAGAACAGACGCAAAGCAAGCTTTTTTTTTTATAAAAGATCACTTGGCTCTTTGGACAAGTGCTTGCTACCAGAAAGAATTGCCACAAGATGCAATCCTATCAATAAAATATCAATAAATTAAAGCAGGGACCCAATACAATAATAAATTTATTGCTCACATTTTAGGATGTTGTTTCAGGAAGGAGACAGATCAGTGAACATCAAACAGGGGACTGAACTTTTAAGTTCTTTTCTGTTTTAACAGAATGCTGCAAGAAAACTAATACACTTGATCTCTGAGCTACATGGAGTTTCATGGGTACCTCGGGCAGATTTCAGACCATGCTGCTGCCGAAAGATCAACCTTACTCCCTGCCCCACTTGCCAGCTCTGAATGCTAACATTGAGAGGGAATTTACTGGCAGCATACCTTCTGTGCTTGCACTGGTTTAAGCCAACCTGTGAAATTACCACCGAATTCACTTCCCTGACAAGAATTTCAAATATTGCCTTTAGAGTGACGTTCTGTAGGAAGCATTCAAAAAAGTTGCAAGATAAGAGCTCATGATTCTTAAGACAAAAATGCTGAGACTCCTATTGGGGAGTTTTTGTGGTATCCCTCAAGGTGAATTAAAAAATACTTCTGTGCTTAAATAAAAAGGAAAAATAAAATGAGCAATGCACTGGGTACAGCCCTACTGCAGCACATGGTTCTACATGGAGTCTGCAAAGAAGCATCATGAGTAGATTCCTTGTGCACCTTTGCACCAGCAGCACCAATCCTGCGAGCATCAGCATGGGGCACTTCAGCCAGCTGTGGGTCCACCCCCAGGCCTGCTCTGCTGTCCAAAGGTGGCCCCTGAGCAGTTCCCATTCCAGAATAACTGCAAGACAATGCTGAGGCTGTTTCTTCTCTCATCACCTGGAAGCTTCACTTCCCTGCAAGGTGTCCTAGCATTCCTGCTTCCAGCGAGTTTAACCCCTTCTTGCCCTCCATGCCAGATCAGCCCTCAGTCACAGCTTACCACTGCTGAGCAGTTAACAAGTAGAATTTCCCCATCACTTCTGATGGATAGAAGTTCTCCTACCAATGAGTAAACACATGATAGGCCAAATTACTTTAGTCAACAAGAAGCCTCAAGATGATTGATTTAGTGTCTGGACCTTCAAAAACTCCCTTAAAATCAGAGAGATTAGAGCAGGGAAAAAAACCCCCATACACAACCCTTCCAGAACATCTGGAAGAAGGCAATCAGCAGCAACTTCCAGCATGCTCTTGTAGAGCTCTACATCATTTAAAAATGTCCCGTATTTTCAGGAAGTTTAAGTACAATTGTGACTAGATATTGTAGATGGATGTGGAAATGGGGCTGTCTTCCCTGGGTTGTCTGTTTTCTGGTCAGTGACTTAGGCAACTTTCCAGTGATGCAGTGTAGTCTAAATAAAAGGAGGCTTCTCTAAAGAATAATTAAAGGAAGTAGAGGATAGTTCTCAGAGAATCTGTAGGCTAAAGCTGGGAAGTGACATAATTTGAAAGTAATGTGCAGTCTTGTATGCTTACAAATAACTGCAA
The DNA here is from genome assembly GCA_013399225.1 of Rhipidura dahli. Lineage (NCBI taxonomy): Eukaryota > Metazoa > Chordata > Aves > Passeriformes > Rhipiduridae > Rhipidura > Rhipidura dahli. Next base: position 240,986 of record VXAC01008864.1, on the reverse strand, counting down.
TTCAAAACTGCTGGCAATAGAGAAAGTTGGTCCTTAGCTAAAATGTCTTTACTAACAATCCTAATTTGAGGATTGTCACTGATGAAGTCAGTACTGATTTCAATGGCATGGGGGTTTTTTGCTGCCAGAAACTTGCCTTCTTATCATCTGCTTTGCAATATACCTTAAAGCTCTAAAGTAATGAGCATCAGTTGCTCAAGCAAATCAAATCTGAATCTCATTCTTCTTGATTAGCTAATTCTTACTGAGGGATTTGCACCCTTGCACTTGCAAGTCTTCTTCCTCAGACAGATATTTTGTTAATGAAGCCATGTAACAGGTGATTAAAAAATATTTTCATGGGGTAGGGGTGTCAGTTTGCCTCAGGGCAATATGAGTTTCAGATGGTTAATGTTTTCCTGTCCTCTTCATGCATTCTGCAAGAAAGGAGAACAAAGGGGTACCAAGAGAAGCATTCAAACAAGTGTGTAAAATCTCATTTAGACTGAGTTTGAAGTTCAAAGAGTGTTAACAGATTAGACAGATACTTTCCATGTCATACCTCACAGCCATGAAATGCCCAGGTGGGTATCAGCTGCTCCCCCTAAAGCCCTTACAGACAAGTGTAAACATTGAAATATATCTACTGTCCAAAAGACTATGGGATGTCAAAAAAAAAAAAAAAAATCACAATGGGATCCACCAACACGTGCTTGAAAAAGACTAGTCATTGTCCTCTGTGAACATGTTAGCTGACCCGTTCCTGCTGACATCACACAATCCCAGAATGGTCTGGGCTGAAAGGAGCCTTTAAAGGTCACCTAGTTCAAGCCCTCTGCCATGAGCAAGGATGCCTTCAACAAGACCAAGTTGTTCAGAACTTTGTCCAACCTGGCCTTGAATACCCTCTTTCTGGCTTCCTTCTCTCCAGTTCTTCAAATATCAGCATTAGTCACTTTCTCAGCTACCTTTTGGTGATTTTAGAAACTCCAGAGGAACAGAAGTATCTTCTTGCACCAATTATCAGCATTCTGTGTAGGCTGTGAAATACTGCTCAACTACAATTCCATCTCAAGGCTTTAAGACACAACGAAATAAACATGGAGTCACTGAATGCTTGTAACTACAACTTTATACCAACCATAACTGAAAAGTTTTAAGACTGAGTCCTCAAGTGGCAGAAAGTAGTTTAGGGTCGGACTTATATGGTTATGTAACTGAGTGAGAACAGTACTGAAAAGACCACAAAACAACCTTCCTCTATGGAAGGCTGCAATTGCAGCCAGACAACTGCTAAAATTCAATAAATCTCAACTTAGTTTCAAGACCATTTGATTCCTTGGTTCTTAAATAACCTGTAAACCCCATTTAATTACCTCTGTGTGTGAGTTTTTAATTCCATACCTTGAGGGGGTGACACTGGTAGAAGTACCGTGCACCCAGTATTTGAGCTTGTGGGTTGGACAGGAGGCCCACTTTAGTCCACAATATCTGTATCTCCAGGGTCACAGGAACCATACAACAGGAAGTGCAATTCACAGCCTGAAAATAAAATATACCTCAATCAACTTAATATAGTATTTTAAAAGTGATAAAGGACCATTATGGTCAAAGTCTAATGTTTTGCATAATATAGGTCCTAGAACCTGAATCAATCACTTCAGCACTAACTCATTAGCTTCTGGTCAGGTCAACCACCCATTTTGGAGCTACATCCATCTCACTGTCCTCTCATTTCCAATTAGAATTTGTCTCAGCTTTACCACTTGGATTTCACATTCCACTTAGACATATCCCACAGGTTAACAATTATTACAACTGGCTCACAAACTTTAACCTTATTAGGTTGTTGGGGAAGATGAAATAGGAAAGCCTTTTAAGTATGATTACCTGACGAAAGATGCTGAGAATATGGAAACTATGAGCGAGATTGAAATGAAGACAAACTTTGAGATACCAAACCCCAGTTACTGAACAACTGGAAAACAATGGTATGGCCGACTGAGGTAATCCCCCTCTTGATGAAACAATACCCTCTGCTTGCAGACAGGTCCAAGGGTCAGAGCAGACCCTGCCAACTTGGCAGAGGATCCAAAAAGCAGTTTTTAGGGTTTAAAACATAACGCCGTATGGTAATGCGATGGTTCTTATAGGCTGTATGTAAATGTTGTAGGATTTGTAGCTTGTTCTAGATTGGTTAATGAAAATTAGAATATTCAACACAGAAGATGATTTATTGCACTGATCAGGTAATATAATAGGATATAAATATCCCTATAAAAATAGTCCCTATTCTGGAAAATCAAAAAAGGATTATAATAATAATTAATAGGAAGTAAGCAGCTACTATCAGTTCCAAAAGGCTGTCCAAAAACTATGTAATACAACACTGGATTTGGTATTAAACTCTTTTTGCCTATTTAAATAGCAGGAACAGGATTCAAGAGACAGGAAATCTGTCAGGATTTGTTAGGGTTTTTTTTTTGTTAAATACCATATTATTAGGGTATAATGACTGCTTACAGGTATTAAGACCTCTGAGAGTCATATGATCATTACAGAGAAAAAGTCCAGATATCCCCATCTCCCCAAAGCAGTACAAAGATACGAAAGCAAAAATATTTACAGATGGTCCTTTTGCACTCATATTACCTGCATGGTGCAGTTCTGAATCAGAATGGTCATCCACTCTTCTGTCTGGGTTGAGTGAGCACTGCCAGTTACAGCAAAGTCTTCTATTCTGTTCATTCCCTGAAAAGCCTTGTATAACTTCTGCTGCATGTAGCTACACTTATTGTCTTCTGGTATTGGGGATAGGCTGGAAATAAGAAAATAACACTTCCAAAGTGATTTCCAGAACCAAAAAAACCCTAAACCACTATCAACATCCTTTCTTTGCGATAAATATTTCTTCTGCTCTTATAGTGGGTCAACAAGTATTGGTATTAAACAGATGCGATTTCAATCCTCTCTGCAATAAGAAAGGAGAAAAATATGGCAAGATAATGCTTGATAAGGAAAACTGACAGCTCTTTAGCCATCTTATTGCATCAGCGGCCCTGTCTAAAGAATGATCCAAATCCTCAAAACTTTAGGATTCACTCCTCAACTCTACTCTTGCCCAAGACATACTGCCAGGCTACAGCCTCAAAATGTCCCAGAAGACCTCCACAATGTTCATATTATTCTAGCAGTCCACCATCTTTCCGATAGTCAAGTTCTCTTAGGAGTATATGAAAGATCTGTGGAGACCCACTGGTGACCTCAGGGAAGGACCTAGGCTCCACAGTACTACATGAGTCCACAGCTTCCAACTGTCAGGAAAGATGACTGCTGAGTGTGTTGTTACCTGATTTTGCAGCCTGTTCTCATATTCCTTCCAAACTGTACTATGTGTCTGAGGAACCGTGAACAACTTCCATCACTTTCACTCCACAATACGCTCATCTGACAGACTGCACATCAAGAAGCCAAACAAAACTATAAACAGACAACATACAACACTCATCTTGTATTTAACAATCCACTCACCCCATATTCCCCCTTATCCCTATCAGGGGACTATAAAAGTCCAGACAGTGGAGTATCAGAAATCAAAAAATCCCAGTGATAAACAAAAATTCAGAAAGCAGAAAAAGGATACATGTTGCATGGCACTACTGTTTGCAATCAACAGTGGTGCTCCACTGATATAGCCAGGGTTTCCACTTCTAGGCAATGTATGAGAAAGAGTCCTGGTCTACAGAGGTGCAAAGGAAAGAAATAGATGAAATGACATCCATTCATCTCCAAAGATCAAATTCATATTCTCAAAAATATAAATTTAAGCTGTTTTTTGAATGACCAATTATTATACACTACTTAAACTATTTGTTTCCAAGGCCTCTTTCTTACCTGGCCAATTTCATTTGCAGTCCAGGAGGTAAAAAACTAAATGTCAGTATCCTGAAATGTGGATAATACCAGGTGTTGGGGTTTGAAAGTTTTCCTTTTCGGTTCTTCTCCGTGGTGGAATTTTTTCCCTGGGTGTGTTGCAAAGAATGATGGCTGGGTGATTACGAGAACAAAGGGGAAGGCCAAGCAGGCTGCCCGCTCTGGCACCTGGGGGTGGGAACACAGCTCGGAGGGCCGGTGGGCACTCAGCGTTGGTCACGAGGTGAGGGGAGACTGCTGCCTGCCGTGGTGGTGAGGACAACGCTACGCTGAACCTCTGCATTTCTAGCTGCTTTCCTTCTGTGGGAGAAGCCCCGGGATTCCCGAGCCTGTTTTGTTCCTGCCCTGCTGGGAGTCGGGCTGTGNTATATATATATATATATATTAGTAAAGGACTGTTATTCCTATTCCTCACATCTTTGCCTGAAAGCTCCTTTATTTCAAAGTTATAATAATTTGGAGGGAAGGGGGATTGCATTTTCTCTATTTCAGGGGAGGTTCCAGCCTTCCTTGAGTGACACCTGTCTTTCAAACCAAGACACCAGGAAAGCTCTCAATACAGTGAATTGATATTGCTCAATATTTGTCTCTGAGAAAGTGAACAGATCAGTCTAGGCAAGTCTACAGAAGAACTTCAGAACAAACCCTGCATTGACCCTGATTCTTAGTGGACCATTACACTTCTAAATGGTTGCATGGCAAGAGCCTCTAGGCATAACTTCAACAAGGCTGCACTGCACATTTATCAACCCCTAAGATCACCACTTATCCAATTTTACATTGCCTCTATGGATATGACTTATGTAAACTTAACACACATTAGTATTTCCCAGATTTCTACCCCCTCCAAAGTAACTTTCTTTCCTGCTTTGCAAAGTTAAGCAAGTACTTGGAATAAATTTAGCAACTTTGTTCACAAACACTGAACACATCAGATACAGCCCAAGCTTCAACCCTTTCCTTCACAAGGCCATGCTGCTGACTTACCTCATCCTCTTCCCTACTACCCCAACAAACAAACACAAACAAAAACCCTCCAAAAAATCAAAAAAAAAAAACCCAAAACCCCAAAGAAAACAAAACAAAACCCCCAAACCCCAAAACAAACAAAAACAAACCCCAAAACAACAACAACAAAATGCCAGAAAGTCCAAAACCAAACCAATGCAACCAAAAAAAAAAAAAAAAACCCAACCAACCAAAAAAACCCAGCTAAAACCAAACCAGAACAAGAGCAAAAACATTTATATAAAAATAATCAGCTCCTGGAAATTTGTGCAATGAAAGACCGCATGCTTGTGCTGAGCCTGGATTTTTCTACTAGCATGGTTTACTTGAGACCAGAAATGCCTCCCCTCCTTTCTTCAACCACCATCTGCACCCCCAGGTTCTGTTACTACTATACCACAGTGACACTGCTCTAATCTTTTCAGGTCTCATCTGTACAAAAATGAGTCACAAGCTACAGACTACAAACTTAGTAAAATTCCAGGGAGGATGGGGATACTGACCCAGAAGTGCATGGTAAAGTGCTGCTGCAGAGAGGATCTGGAGTTCCCAGAGATGTTGCTCACTTTGAACTGGACAGAAACACTCTGAATCCCACTTGTGCCACTGTATTCTATCTCATAGATCACCTGGAAGCCCAATTTAGAGTATAAACGGAGACAGAGTAAGGTAAAAGGGCAATGACTTCAAGCTTGTGTTAAGCTGCTCTAAAAGGAAAGAAGATTCACATACCTCAGAAACAACATTGGTGCATGTGTTGTCTTTCATGCGGGGAGCTCCAGGTGGTGAGACTGCAGTGACATTTACCTGGTGACAGTAAGCGTATTAACAATTAGTAATTGTTTAAAAGGAGTTAATTTTTTACTCTTTTCTGCATTTTTACTGCTCTTCCATCCAAGTCAGATTTACCTCCCTGCTGTAGCTGTGATCTAGGGGTACATCACACTTCTCCAGATCCCAAATTTTTTTCCAAGAAAATAAGCTACCTGCCTGACTTTAGTCCCATCTATGTCCATTCACTTAAAAATACACCCTTACTTATGTTCTTTTTTTTCCAAAATGTCCTACTTTTATCAAGAAAAATCTCGGCTCAGACACAGCACATTCCCATTTTCCCTTCAGAAGCAGAAATTCTTTTCATTGGCAACAGAGACTGACCTTCATGGGCTGCACAATGGTGTGATTAACTGGGACCTGGGGAAAATAAACAAACTGTTTTACAATACCAATAAAAAGCTAAGTAAATTGCTGTGTTTGCAAGTGACTAAAGCCAGAATATCATTACAAAAGAGCCTGAATATTATATTGACAAAATTACTTTGTTTACTTTATTCCAGATGTGAAAACTTGTCATCTTTTTGTAAACTATATATCAGAGATACAGTCCACAGAAGGCATTTTAAAATACCAAAAAACAAATTTAAACTTGGCCCTGCTAATGCCCTGCAGAATGCAGATACTTTTAATTATCACATCTCTGATCCACTCCTGAAACTCCATCTTATGCAATCAAGTAAGTACTTCAGCGTCCAGTTAAGGAAAAACCGAATTTTGACAAGTGACAAAGAAAGCCCTGAAAACATGAATTAAATCTGATCAATAGAATACTCTCTACTACAGTTATGTAGATTTAGATTTCTAATATAAAGGTAAAATGAGTCATTAGCCTTAATAAGTGTTCATATTTACAACGTTGTTTTCTCTTGGAAAACCAGAAAAATTCTGCAAGCTGGGGGGAGACATTTTCATACAAGCATTCAGTAAGACCAGTAGGGTGAACCCAGAACAGTAAATTGGTTACTTTGAAATTACTGTCAGGATAAATAGTAGAGAAATTGATATGGATGTAAATAGAGCTAATATTAATGAAGGGCCTTCAGTATGATTTTAGAGATAACATTATATGTAAAAAAAGAATCACCCTAATTCTTTACAGAGAGCATGCTTGGTTGATCAAGCTGATGGAACAGACAGGAATACTTCAATGAACAATCTGTTTAAAATGTGAGAGGGTTTTAGATAAACCATTAGAACTATGAAGTATCAACGAAATACCTGTTACATACATTAAGAATTTGCTAGTAATGGAAATTTATTGGAAAGTAGTTTGAATTGAAGGATTATCACCAGTCGTGACATTTTTAACAGGTTTCCCAGCAAGAAGGCCTCAACAACTGGGAGATCAGGGGTGACATACCAGATGACCTTCAGTTTTACAGTTACCTGAAATCCCAGTCAAAGGCAATGCAAAGTCAAACAACTAAGATTTTGAACAAAAGTAAGAAATATGAAATGCACCTTTAGCACAGTGAAGTCACGGTAGTAGGAAGCAGCATCTAGGGCAGGGTCAGTCATGCAGCTCTTGCTCAAGTTGGCAAAAATCCGAGTACAGCTTGTGCTCTTACTGTCCAGGAAGCCTGGATGAGTTAAGACATGACAACAGGTAAAACAGAAGCAAACCACCATAAGATATTCTTCCCCCTTTACTAACCAGCAGGATTTCCATCAACACAAAGTCCACTGGCTCCCATTTTTACTGGCTGTCTGAGCATGCTCAATACAGATGATGAATCAAAGTAGATTAGGATCGGATCACCAGCCTGAAAAGACAGTTTGGAGAAATCACAAAGTTACTGTGGAATACTAAGGCCAAGGGCAAGAGACAAATTTTTACTTCTTTATGTACAACTAGTTTTTTCTAAAAGGTTGTACAACCTCTTAAATACAAGGAAACTGACCAGAAACTTTTTATAAATTAAGGAATGGGAAGTACAGAGAGAGAAACAGTTCAACACTGTGTGTGCTCTGGTAACAGGAGGGCCATCTGTGTCCTGGGGTGCATCTGATTCAGCATCACCAGCTGCTAGAGGGAGGCGATTGTTCCACTCTGCTCTGCATGCTGGTATGACCTCACCTTGAGCCCTGAGGGCACTTTTGGGTGCCACATCATAAGCCATAAAGCTACTGGAGAGCATCCAGAAGAGGGTTACAAAGACAGTGAAGAGTCTCCAGGGGAAGCCATGCAAGGAATGGCTGAAGTCACTTGGCTTGTTCAGTCTGGAGGAGACTGAGGGGAGCTCTCACTGCACTTTGCAGCTTCCTCTTGAGGGGCAGACACTGATCTCTCCTCTCTGTGACAAAGGACCCAAGGGAATTGCTGGAAGTGTGTCAGGGGAGGCTTAGGCTGGATATCAGGAAAAGGTTCTTCCCTCAGAGGGTGGTGGGGCACTGAACAGGCTCCTCAGGGAATGGTTACAGTCCCAAGGATGACAGAGCCCAAGGAGCATTTGGACAACACTCTGAGGCAAAGGGTGGGATTGCTGGGGTGTCCTGTGCAGGGCCAGCAGTTGGACTTGATGATCCTTGTGGGTCCCATCCAACTCAGGATATGCTATGATTCTAAGATAATATGGCTTCTAGGTACAAAATAAGAATCTTTCAAGCTGTTCTCATTAAACGTCATTACAGACAGCTTTAGTAAAAGTATACGTGCAAACTGATTGCTATTTTCTTTTAACTCACACGGTAAAAAGCAGAGAACGATGGCTGGACTTGTGATGGTGCTAAGAAAGAGTGCCTGCCATACTTCTCTAAGAACTCCACAAAATCAGATTCTTTGATATCCTGTGGCTGTTGAAAATAGTTCAGCTTTGCTAGATTTTGAAAAGAGAAAAAAAGAGAAATCCACCAATATTAAGTTACAAGAAAAGATAACAGGAAATACTATGCCAATATTTTTAAAAGGAATAACTTCAATAACTCTAAGCTAGCTGGTGCTTTATAATAATTAATCCATAGTAATACTTCTAGTAGGCTAGTATGATCTACAAATAGTATGATATCATGAGTACTAATTTGTATGGTTCATGCAAAACAGGTATTAATACACAAAGTGACTTTCCAAGAAGCATGAAGATTCCTTAACAGCTATCATAATATGTGCTGTAATTTCCATAAGAAGTCCAAATTAGACCCACATGACATTTAATTACAAAGCACAGCCCATCTGTGAGTTCACTAAAAGCAACATTAAATGGATTCAAAATAATTAAGGTTGGTAATACTCAAGATAAGCATGAACAGACAATAGGCATCCTAAAAAAATCAGACTTTCTGTGGGTATCCTACAATATCAGTGATATTCATTGATATGGTTTTGATGCTGTAACATGTTAAATTATTACTGCCAAAGCACTGTTACAAAATGGTAAATTATTAAAGGCATGCTACATATCCTAATATGAATAACTTTTCAATACATCCAAATAAAGCATCTTAGAAGATTCAAAGATTACGTATCCTGCTGACAACAGGAACAAGAGGCAGTATTTTCAATTATAATAGTACCAAAAAGAATTTACGCAATCCAGTAGGTTTGGGGGAAAAAGAAAGAACAGTATAAAAAGAGCCTTAAGCTCTTAATGTAATTCTGCCGTTCAAGAGCAGAGCAGATGCTCAGAGGTACAGCACAGCTAGCACAAACAAAAGCTTTTTAATATCTAAATATGCCATTAATGAGGCGGTCAAATCTTTCAAGGAGATAAAAGTCAAAGGAATAGTAAGCTTCTACAAGGTTCATAAAAATAGGTGCGCAGAGCAGCTCGCTTAATAATCACTTAAGGGAGACTGAAGAAGAAAACATTTGCAGTTGTGCTACTCACAGCCATTTAAACGACTGGGGATCCAGTTCTTCACATACTCTTCCATTATCAAAGCTGAATACTTGCTACCACAGGTTAACAACATTACATAATGCAAAACATACCTGAAAACTGGAAGGAAATCTGCAGCAAAACTTAAGATATTCAGACTGCTTAAGTTTAGATACTAAAGGCTATTTAATCTCGTAGAAAAACGCAAAATAAAAGTGCAGACAGTTTAATCTGCTAGCAATGGTTTCAACAAGGTGAAGTTGACCTTTCACTTTCACTGGCCATGATAATTCAGTAGGGCTCGATTATATTTCTGGCAGTGGTAGCTCATCACACCATCCTGGAAAAGCTGCTGCCACAATCAGCTGATGAAAATATATGTGTTCCTATATTTCCATGGGAAAGGCCACTACGGAGAAGGCTGTTCCTACCAGAAAACTTTATGATCCTTCAGGAGATTACCAAATAAAGTCTTCCCCATATGTTCTTCCAACAACAAGCACAGAATAGGAAAAGGCCATGTGAACAGTGAATTCTGTTCCCAGGTGTGCTACAGCTAACATACTCATGCAGTAAAATGTTTAGGCCTGTTCAGTGGGCCTAATCATGTGATAGATACAGGGCCCAAAAATCTGGTTCCATCAGTCTGGACACAGATGATCCTTTCTGTGGATAACACTAAAAATTCAGAATTCTTTTAATCCTATTTTTAGGATACTATGAGTGGTGTGGAAAAAGGGTAAAACCTAGATTCCAAGTTATAGGATGAAACGCCCAGGAGCCTGACAACACTCTAAGCTGTGGTCAAACTCTCATCTAAATCCATCTTTACAATGAGACCTACTGAAAATTGGAATGGGTAAAGTTCTAGCACTACTACCTATCACACTATATATTATGAGGCTGTCATAATTTCTTTGTTCTTTCCTGTATGCAAAACACTCAGGCAACATCTGCGAAGAGCTGAAAACAGGACAAGGTAATAAAAAGCTAACATTGTTTTGACTAGCTGTTGTACCTGTTAACCTCCTGAGCCTCTCCCAACCTAAAATACTCAAAGATTTAGGTCAGAAGCAGATGGAACTGTGGGTCACAACTCCGAGACACATAACTCAAAAGAGAAAATGGTAAGTGTTCAAATGTGAGATCACAGCAATTGCAATGAAAGCCAGGAACTGGACACTGAATCACTCAAATGAAGTACAATGTGGAAAGCAGAAAGAGAAAAGAATGTTAATGGCATATCCTACAAGGATATATGATTACCAGTGAAAAAAATCATCACCAGCAGAGAAGAAAGGATGAAAATAAGCATATATAATAAAGAATCTAAGACACAGTAAGAAAACACCTTCTGAAAATTATAGTAGTGGGATACTTCAAATGTCAATCCTTATCTACTGCTCTATATGTAGCCAACTGTGTAAGGTATATCACATACATAAGCAATTGATAAAGACTCATTTGTGCTCAGCCAGAGACCCTACCCCTAATAAGAGTGCAATAATCTTTTCTTTTATCTTTGGTGATCACACCCTGATTTGCTATGGTCTCTCTGGAACTGTAACAGCCAAAATAATTAGCAACAATTATAACATGTAGTTCAAAAAATATTCCCTAAGCAGAGGCAATCTATGAACAAACTGTGTGAAAAGAAAGATTGCTTACAGTCATCCAGCCGCACACAGAACAGTGGATCACGTCCATCAGGATCAGAAACGATGTCTGTCGGATAAGGGGTGTTACTTCTGAAAATGAGTGACTTTTCCACACACACTTGACTCACAGACCTGTAAAGATAAGCCCCGCCCCCGCCCGGCAAACTATAAAATGGACTATAATTGCATAATTTCATATTTTACATTACATAATGCAAACAACACAACACAGTATTACTTTTCATCAGTTTAGGTGAGCTGTTGTATAACCTGCATTGATAATCAATTACAGAAAGCCTTTCTTGACATTGTAGTAACTTTGGGGACACTCTATTAGTATAATTAGAAATCACTCTGACATTCCCTGGAAGAAAGAGTAATTAAAAACAAAATCAGTGCTCATATATTACAGCTCCTCTCGGTCCTCATCACAAGTGCAATCATCAAAGACAGAATTTACTCTAATAGCTGAGACCATCTTCCTCACTGACAACATCTCGCGGTCTGTACTTGTTTGACCGTCTCCCTACAGCGCACCGAAGTTACTTTTCCTTAAGCCCAGACTTCCCAGCTCCCACCGCCAGCTGCCTCATCAAGGAGTAACCAAGCCTCGCTTCAACTCAGCCATTGTGCTGTCGGCCCCGGGAAGCCTTTCCCATTCCTCGGCCCACCGCTAAGCTGTCCCCGTGCCCGGGGGCGCGGCAACACCACAGCGAAACCTAGGCGGCTGATCCACAGCTCCCGCCAAGAGCCCGGCCCCGGGCCCGGTCTGCTGGCCCGGCCCGGAGCCAGCAGCGGCAGAAGCCCATCCCCTACCTACCTGCTGCCGCCGGAGCGACGGGACGCGCCCGCAGGGCTGAGGGCGGGCAGCGGCGACAGCAGGAGCAGCGGCGGCAGCAGGAGCAGCAACACCGGGCACGAACATCCCATGGCCGCACAGCAGCGCGGAGCGACGGGCGGAGCCACAGCGCCTGCGCGGCCGCCGGGAGCCGGGCCGGGCAGGGCGGGGCAACGCTCCTCTGAAATAGCGTGCTTAAAAGAGTTAATTGCAGGGAATTGTAGCTACTGCATGTTAACAGCTACTAGAAGTTATCTACTATTAATGAATTCATACTATGGCATTATGATTGCGTTAAGAGCGGTTGTGTCTAATATTCAACAGGAGCTATCCTGTTCTTCTATCATTCGAATGATATAAATTGAGGGGGTCACTAAGTAATCGCTGCTTTACATTATGTTAGAGTACATAAATTGGTCTGCAGAGCTGTCTAGGTAAAAACACAGTGTTTCAATGATTCTGGATTTTGTATCACAAGCATTTCCACACGGTGCACCAGATGGGAGAAGATTCTTAGTTTGGACATAATGAAAATTTTTCTCAAACAAATGCTAGAGCTTAGATAAAATCCCACACAGCTAAGTCCTGGGAGAGTTTGGCCTTTATAGTTCTATCTTTTAAATAAAAATATTTTTGGGGGTACTTTTTATGAGGTTCTTTTTAATGCAATATTTATTTAACATCTGAATCTAACTGACACAATATAGTGGAGATTTAAAAGTCTGTATGTGTTCAAGGGGTCAAATAAGGCAAATTCATGAGAGGAAGCATGTCAAAGATAATTAAAAATGCAGGTACTGTAGCAGGCCTGCTCAAGTTTGCTGGTTTTGAGCTGTTAGAAGCTTGGATTCCTTACTCTGGAAATACTGCAATTCCACATTCTAAACTCTTCCTTAGCCTTCTACTGCTCATCTCTGTCAAAGGAAAGCTCACTGGCTAGTCTTTCGTTCTGATCCAGTTCCATTCCTGTGTTCACTGTGTTCTAGATTTTCACCAGAATCCGAGATGGAGACACGTTGAGCCATGATTTTTTTGGCAAGTAAGGACAGCACAGACAACTGAGACATTGTGTCATTGGATATTTACTTATCATTTGCTGTCTTTTATTCTATATAAAATACACCCACTCCTCAGTAGATTGACTGCTTCAGTGATTTGGTAATAAATGCTTTCTAGGAACAAGTAATTAAAACTTAAATAAAAATAGATTGATTTAAGCTTTTATTCAGATAATTGATAATGGGAAATAATTTAATAATACAAGTTATATGTTCTTTCCAAACAAAGATAATAAGATGCATAGTGTCTATGGATAATACTTCCAGTTTGTCTAAATCCCTTTGCCACCTAGAAATTTTGTTTCTCCCGTTCATTGCTATTTATGTGTATTCATAGCTCTACATTAGTATGTAGTTGTAGAATAAATAGAATGTACATGTCTAGTCTCCTCAGGGTCATACATGAATTCCACAGTACGTAATGAGAAGGAACAGCACCCACAGTACAGATAATGAAGTTGGCCTTAAGCTGCCTTAGGACAGAACAGAAAGAAAGGAGCGACAGGTGGGAAAATGTTACAGAAAACCATTTTTGTGCTCTCTTACTGTTAGAAAAACACACCATAGCAAAGCTCTCTGAGAAGGACAAACATGTAACACATAAAATGAGTGTTTGAACCTGCAAGTCAGAGTGCAAAAGAATAAGGAAGTAATTTTAATTTAAAAGTATATGGAGAAAACCAATGGTTCCTTTGACATCTGTGCTATTCTCATTAGCAAGCATTTGGACTTTACTATTTCTCATTCTTTCTAGACTCATCTCATCTGTATGAGGAATCAGGCATAGTATGTAGTATCTCATCTATTCAAGGAAAATAAAAGAAATCCTATAAAAGGCAACTGGACTGTGAAGTAATCTCCCTGGTGCACTTTCTTTTGATCATTTACAGGAGATGTTATATTTTTTAAGTTTTTACTATGTTGGTTAACATGACTACTTTAATCTCTTTATTTGTATAGACAGGTGACTTTAGTGGCAGTAAAGGACACGGACCCTTTAGCAAAAGCTACCAGCAATTTGCCACTGGTTTCTATTTTATAAAGTATCAGGAGATCATAACTGTTGTTGGGTAACAACTGGGAGGATGAATACCGATTTCTAAGTTACCAGATTTGAGTATCACTCATTCTATATTGGGTTACAATTTCAGAAAAGCCAGAAAGTTTAGTCAAGGGATATGACCTCCACCCAATTCTACAATTTTTTTAATCGGTTCCTTGATTTAATTCCTTTCAGTTAATTTAAAAATTAATTCAAATAGTTGATTTTAACTTGGTCTTGTTTGTTTCCTTTCTATGTTTTCATCATTTTACCATGATATAATTAGTAGATTTTGATAGTCACTTTTCTATCACAAACCATGTGACCACTTTTCATTATATAGCAGCCAGTAATTTTCCATTGAAATTTGGGATAATACAGCTAGACTCGTAGCACAGGTATTTAATGAGGATGAATAATAAATAGAAAAATTTCAGACATTTATATTATGGTGGTGCCATTTCGGCTATTATCTACATTACAGAAGTCAGTCGAGTAAGTTGAGCTTTCACATACTCATTTCTATATGAGAAGACACTAGTCTTACCTGAGTCTGGGATTCTACCAACAGACATCCAGAAGTGTCTAGGCTGTAGCTGAGTTATAAAGTTTGGCTACAAACATCATACATGTATATTACAGTAAGCCACAGTAAGCCATTGTTATAATTATCTAACAATTACACAAGACCAATATATTGCTTTCTGCTTCAGAAATCAACACAAGTTTGCTATAGTTTTTTTTTCTTGCCCAATAGTTTCAGATAAGTTTTATTTCTGTTCATGAATATTCCTAGAAGCAAGACAGTTACTTAATTTAAATGGGTCCTGTGGCCAGGGTGGGGTTATGCAGTACAGGTAGGGACCGAGTCTACTCCTGAATTCTTTACAGACCCTTGTACTGGAACAGCCTACTGGTACAGAATTGCAGTCTACCTTAAAGTGCAAAGGGTTCAGGTTTAAAATTGAATTTATGTATGTAAGCCTTTAAATTGTCTTCATGACCGCAATTATTTCCCTCAGAGGATCTGGTATGACTCAGTAGTTGAGGGACAGTGGTGAGGCTCTAAACACTCAATTTGGTATGTCTTGATGTCAGTGTAATCAGGCAGTTCTCTTCTCTTCTCTTCTCTTCTCTTCTCTTCTCTTCTCTTCTCTTCTCTTCTCTTCTCTTCTCTTCTCTTCTCTTCTCTTCTCTTCTCTTCTCTTCTCTTCTCTTCTCTTCTCTTCTCTTCTCTTCTCTTCTCTTCTTTTCTCTTCTCCCTGAAGGTTTATTCACCCTCACCTATGACTTCTTCCTGCACTGGCAGAAATGATCCAAATGTTCTCGGGCATTTTGTTCCGCTTTAGTCCAAAGGTTCAGCCATTGGTGGTGAATGCTTCATTTCACGTTAAAAGCTCTCAAGACGGGGACAAAAATTACTGGTGACAGCATTGCTTTTATCTGCAGGAAGACATCAGCTGTTGCCTATGTTAGCCTTTGAGCCCGTGCCCGCCCGCTCTCGGTGCCGCCCGTTGCCGCGGCGGTTTCTCAACCGATTCCGCGACCGCAGACGGGGCCGCGGGGGCGGCTCCCTCCCGGCCCGCTCGGCCCCAACAGCGAGGCCGGAGGCCGACGGGCGAGAGGGAGGGAGGTAGGGAGGGAAGGCAGATCCGCGTGTGTTGTGGGAACGCTGCCGGGATACGAGCCTGTGTTGTGGGAACCGAGAGCGGTACAGGAGCCGCCTGCGGGTCTCTGGCGGGTACCTCTGGCAGCCGGTTCCCTCGGCTGTCCGGGCAAGTGTTCGGGACCTCCGGAAAGGCCTCGCGCTCGCGGCTTAGAGCTGCCCCACGCCCCTCGCGGGGAAGCCTCGTCCAGCGGCGGGATGGAGCTGGCGGTGAGGGAGCGGCTGCTCGCGGCAGAGCGCGGAAGAGGTGAGCGGGCGCCAGGCGGCTGCGACCTTGAGCCCGTCTCTAAAAAGAAGTGAAATTAAAATCCCACTCCAAACAGGAAAACAGCCTGATCCTAATCAGTTTTCTAAGTTCACTTTCTAGTGTGCTAACGTTCATGATTTTAAATAGTAAGAGAATTGTTAGTTCTTTATCTTAAAATCATGCCTAACTTCGAACAATGTGTGTGTGACATCATCTTCCTAAAACATTCTTAATTTGTTTCTGCTAAGGAGAGACTGGATATCACGGTAGCTCGTTTGAACGCAATCATATCAGCACACCTGGAAGAAAAACTTCTTTATTCCCTTTTTTATTTCAGATGTTCAGGCTTTGAAGAATGCTTACGAGTTGATCAAATCAGCCAGTCAAGGACAATCTGCACTTGAGTCATCAGATAACATTAGCACCGACTTATATGTTTTATGTGCTGAACAAGCACTTCAGGTTTGTAATTTAGGTCCTTTAGCTGTATTGAATGAAAACATGTATATGATACACTGTATTTAAAGCTGTTACAGTTACTACTTTAAAAATCTCAGAAGTACGTGAGGAAAGTATTACACTGTTCTGGTTTTGGAGAGCAATTGTTTAAACATGCATTTTCCATTAAAACTCAGCCCTTAAATTATCATTTCTTTACAGTCAGTCAGCAAGGTGTGGTTTGTGAAGTTTGTAATTAGACCAAAATTAGCAAGGCATACCATAGTATATGAAAAAAGTTTGCCATGCTTGTTTTTTCTTGCTATGGAAAACTTAACATTAAGCAATTTGGTTATGACTGGAGAAAATATCTTTGTGAATAGTCTGTACCAGGCAAAAGAACCATAAAAAAAAAATAATAATAACCCTGGTACATTCTAATTATGAAAGGTTGTTGCTAATTTAATTGACTTCTATAAAATGTGTTAGAGATTTTTAATTTTGAAGTATTTGTTAATTTTCAATCCGTGAACATAAGTGAGTAGGTTTTTAGCACACCGAGTTTGTAGTAAAACATTTTTTTCCCCCAAGCTGCAATCCCATCAAAATCTGTCTGTGGTCTGAGAATTGAGGTGTAGCACTGACAAATCCTGCCAGCTATTATCCCTCCTTTAAAAAAAAGCCCAAAACTCTGTTAAGAATTTTGTCTTTATGTTAACAATTGTGTTTAAAAAGGAAATTTTTTTTGGATACTGTAAGCAGTTCTATGACTGACTGAGGAGTTTTGTTAAATTAGGCAGCTATCTTTTTACATCCATTTGGAACGACAAAACTATGCTTTTAATAAATTGTAATGGGCTTATACCACAACTGGTATGCATCTCTACAGAATAGTGCTTGCATACTGTTGTGGAGTTAGATGTTACCCTTGTTTAGGCATGCATTTTTAAAAGCTAACAGTTCCTAATTATTAGTTGCATTTTAAAAAAGTATTAAAATGCTTTTTTTGGGTTTTAGCTGGGATACCTGGAAATTAGCAGTGACTGTCTACAGATGTATTTTAAAGGAAGATTTCCTGTGAACCAGTTTCTTGGCAGAGCATATTTGTGCCAAGGCCAGTTGCATGCTCCTCACTCTACAGATAATTTGGTGAGAAATTATGAAGGTTGCTTTATATTAAGCCTGTTTGTATGAGTATTTATTCCTAGGTTTTTTTGTGTTGCTTTCAGTCATTTAAAACACACAAGAAGAATCAGGACTGATGGAAAAATCAAAGGAAAATATATTAACAAGTATTTTTTGAGTAAACAAAACTCATCATCTGAATCAGACTAATATTTCAAATATTTTGGAGAAGATTAAAAAAAGAATGCTTGTAAAAATTTTCAGGTGGTTAATTGTTTTAAGTCACCCTTTTAACTTTTTACTTAAGTATGATACTTTCAGACCAAATTAGCTGTAACTGTTAAAATAATTACTGGTTTTATTTGGGAAGAATTTCATAGGCTTGTGGTAAGCAATGGACTGAAGAGGCCCTCAGAGAGGTTGTACAGTTCATTTCTGTGGCAGTGTACTTCCTGCATTCATCAGCAACATTTCCATGTAGTACTTGGATGTGGCTTTTTGTACTGAGAGGTGGTAGCAGCTCAGCAGGATACCTCTGCTTCTGTGTATTGCTTTTAGGTGTTACAATTCCCTATATATGAAAAGTTTGCTGATTTTAAAATTGAGTGGGACCTATTTTCTGTCTTCAGTATTTCACTTGTCCTTGTACTGTGGCCAGTCAGCTTTCATCATCTGGTAATGGTATCTAGCCCCCCAAAATAGCCTTAACAGATGTTTAGAACCACACAGTATTCTGAGTTGGAGGGGACCCACAAGGATCATCGAAGTCCAACTCCTAGCCCTGCACAAGACAACCCTGAAAGTCCCACCCTGTACTTGAGAGAGTTGTCCAAATTCTCCTTGAGCTCTGTCAGCCTTGGCACCGTGAACAGTGCCCTAGGGAGCCTGTTCCAGTGCCCAAACAACCTCTAGGGGAAGAACCTTTTCCTGATATCCAGCCTAAACCTCCTTGACATAGCTCCAGCAGTTCCTTTGGATCCTGTTCCCTGTTACAGAGAGCAGAAATCATTGCCTGCTCCTCCACTGCCCCTCAGGAGGAAGCTTCAGAGTGCGATGAGGTTTCCACTCAGACTCCTCCAGGCTGAATAAACCAAGGGACTTCAGTCAGACCTCATATGGCTTCCCCACTAGGCCTTCACCATCTTTGTAACTCATAGTTTGTGTTACTTGTATTCACAAATATGCCTGACAGATGTTTTAGTAGTTTCTTTGAATAATGTTTGAACTAACTTTCATCTAGAATCTTTTCCCTGTACTTTCTTTCTTCTGTGAGCATACATGCAGAATAACTGGTCAATGGTCACTTTAAGACTTCATGCATGTTTGAAATGTGCAATGTTCAGTTATGTTTCTAAATTAACAGACTATTCTGTGATATTTTGTGAATCTCAATCAAAATTTGCTGTTTTCTTCTTGACTCTTGCTAACTTCTCAGAAGTTAAGAATGGTCCCAGATTGTGCAGTCCTGGCTTGGTTCCTTGTGTCATGTGTTGTAACGATCTTTAAAGATACACTTCGCATCAGTTGTAAAGCTTTTTCGCTGCTGTGTTCCTAGATAATTTATGAAAAAAGGAGTGGCGCAACATTTCATGCTGTATGAATGACTAAGTAATCATCATTCACTTAGAAAAGATACATTTGTCCTTCTTTTGGTTTCCATCCTAAGGAATCCTTCTTCATTGATTAAGATGCTTGTGTTCTTAATTTTAAGATGCTTGTGTTCTTAAGGGCCAAGTGCAACTTCTTTAGTACATATTTCATCTCTGGTTTTCTCTGTGTCTAGGCAGTTCACACTTACTGTTCAGTACCCTTCTTACACCACTCCAGAGCTCAGTAAGTCAGTCCCAATTCTCTTGGAGATTTTAGTTTCTCTTTTCTAGCATACTGTAGAGACCCCCTCTGGTATTATCCCATTCCTGCTCATTCAGCTCCACCTTAGCTTCGCTATTTGCACTGCATCCTTCTCCTACACTTTCAAAAATCCCTTTTTACTATCTCACCCATCTTCTTTACACCCTCCCTTCAGGAATTTGTACATACTGATGAGGCCTTCCCTGAGCTGTCTTCTTCAGGCTCAACAGTCTCAGCTCTCTGTCTTTCCCCAAAGGAGAGATACTTCAGTACTTTCTTGAATTTGCAACCCTGTGTTAGATTCACCATAGAATCCATGTGTCTCTCATGCTAAGGAGCCCAGAACTGGGAACAGTGCTCCTGGTGTGGCCTCACCAATGCTGAGTAGAAGGGAAGGATCCCATTCCTCAACCTGCTGGCCACACTCCTCCTAAGGCATCCCTGGACACTGTCAGCAACCTTTGAAGCAAGGGCATGCTGCTGGCTGACAGTCTTCAACTTGGTGTCCACCAGGATGCCGAGTTCCTCCTCTAAAGAACTGGTTCCCAGCTCCTTTAATGATAAAAAGGGCATGCCTGACACATTGTTCAGTTGACAAATTCTTGTTGGAGTTTTTTGAAGAAAATATTCGAGATTTTTAATGGGACAAACGACTATAACTTTTTTCCTCCTAGATTGCTCTTGGATATTTCTGAACTTCGTTTGCTGAAAGCTTAAAAAGTATGCAGCTTTGTAGGTTTTTTCAATTCCAATAATTAATATCTGGCACAAATGAAATAAGCTGAAAATTAGAAGTCTTAAGTCTTAAAATTAGAAACCAGAAAAACATATTAAATGGGCTATCTACCAGTTATTAGCTATTCTGTTTTTATAGCAACAGCTTATTATGGCAGTATGTTTTAGCTGAGATTGGTCTGAAAATAAAAATTATGAAATATGAACATATTGAAATAAGAAAAGAATGTACTGATTTATAAAAGCCATATTCAAATTGCTCTAGCTTATCTTTTTTCTATCCTAGGAAGAGTTTGAAAAGTTTGTGCTGTTTTTTATGAAGGCAATAGATTTTGCAACCCATGACAGAAGGTAAGCCCTACTGATAGGATTAACTCTAAATCCCAGGAAATGCTACTGATCTGGCTTTTCAATTGTATGTCTCGATTTTCATTAGGTAATATGGAGTTGTGTTGTTTGGGTTTTTTCTTTATATCTTTCCTTCCATTTTGTAACTTCTGTTACTGCTGTGCGTGCTGTAACAATGTAAGAATACTAAAGTCTTACATTGACAGGATGAATAATCCTGATTAAAGCTGGCAGTATCTCAGCATTTCTTACCCTTTTATAGTTATGAACTATAGAATCAGAGCATCATGTTAGCTTATTTTTAAGTGGTTAATTATTTGGTATAGTTGCAAGAGTTACCATATTCTTGTGCTGTACTTGTCTTCTCAATTCTTAGTCAGGATTGCAATGAAACACTTCCAATGAAAACAAAAGTTGCACTTTTTAACTTCTTGAATGTGTCTTACAGTATTCAAGCTGTAATTTTGTTTATTCAAGTTCTTGAAATACAAAATTTTTATATTTTTCAGGTATTTTTTTTTGATATATAATGCCTCCGTTCTTTACTGGCAACTTGTGAGGCCATTTCTTAAGCCTGGATTCCGCTACTGCCTTATTCCCAGCCTTTCACAGATTGTTACAGCATTAAACCAAATTGAAGAGCAAGACAATGAATGGCGAGCAGAACTCATGATGTAAGTTTAACTGTATTTTTTCATAGGGACATTCTTTAGACCTTTTGGGACTGTTACCCGAGGTAGTCTTTAATAAGGTATGTTTCACTGGTAATGTTGCTGATGTATTTATTGTGAGAAGCTTAATTAATAACTTTTTAAAGAGACATAAATGTACTGAACGTAGAAGATGCTTCATTTCAATATTTACTTTAAGCCTGACGTTTTAGTGGCAGAGACAGCTGTGACCCAGATCTCATCTGAAATTTCGCAGTCATTTTGGATGTAGTGTTTGAGTCATTGATAGTAATTGAAAATAAATGGTGTAAAAATATCAATGTATTATCCTTCTCACATTTCCTGAGCAAAACTGAAGCATAAACCTTGAGATACCTGTACTGAGGAAAATAGTTTTATGAGCAAAAGGAGGAGTGTCCATGTAATTTTTCAAGGTCCCACAACCTTTTCTCAGAGATGTTTTGATTCATCATCTACAGAGTGATTCCAGTTCCTCTTGCACGTCTACCATAGCTTTTTCCTTTCTCTTTGTGACCTTTTCTATTTCTTTAGTCTATGACTGTGGTTTATCACTATGTAGCATTTTCTTTATAAGCTGAAACTGGAGGGAAGTAACAAAATATTCCAAGGGGTATACTAAGGACTATCTAGAATACCATGCATGCAGTTTCTTGGTACTCTTGCTGAGGTGTTGATGAGAACAAACAAATGCACAGTGTGTTTGTGTTAAAAAACTAGTGGTTGCATTTTTTTTTAAAGTTGTATTTATTTTTAAAATATTTTTATTATGATTATTGTTGTTGTTGTTAATTTATGTCATGGAGTCACAGGCTCTTTTTCAGTTAAATCAGATAAAGTATAGAAAATCCAGCAGATATATTGCAGTTTCCAATATGAATAGTTTTATTTTGCTAAATGGCTTTGAAATACTAGCATTTCTTGTAGTTAAGGGAGAATCTTAGAATACATCTCACAGAAATGTTTTTCTCATACACTTTTAAATAATTAATCTTTTTAATTCCAGGTGTCTTGTTGAGAAAAGTTTTCACAAAAATCCTTCAAATTTCCGAAGATTCTTATTGTGATCTGCACTAAATACGTGTTAACAGCAGCATATATCCGGAAAAAGAAAAGATGTAGAAATTAGAGGATGTCTTTTGTGTTAAGTCAACGCATTATAGCACTTACCACTTGTACTGCTTTTACAAGTGGTACCTTGAATACAAAGAATGTTAAGAAAATAAATAAGAATTATTTTGGGAAGTGTTAATAAATATTTAATACATTCTTTTCATCTGCAGAAATTTACTTGAGTGCTTCCTTGATGCTTCAGAACTTGAAGAAGCAAAAGAGTTTTCATCTACTGCAGCAGTCTTTATTAAAGAAAATGTTCCAGATAAATACTCTCAAATATTTTCTTTAATGGTAATGCTGAAAAATATTTTAAATATTTTAAAGACAAGAGCTTTGTCTACAGTTCATAAGATCATAGTTACAATTGTTATATAAGCCGTTTTCTTCATTTAAATTTTGTGAACTACCAAACAATTCAGTAGATATGCAGAGATTTTCACAAATTGCATAGTTTTGATATTATAAGCTAAAGAGCTCCCTACTGCACCATGTTCTTTTAACCCTTCATAATACAATGGGGATAACTGTGGCTAACCCTAACAAATCTGTTTTGGATTAATTACTATTGAAAGAGAGGGTGTAGTGAGAGCAATTTAACCTGAGATGCCACAGAGGGCATGTTTAATACCTGTTGACTTTTCTCATGCTGATAAACACTTACATGATCCAGCTTGATCATAATTCTCAGCTATACATAATTCTGGAAATTGGAGGATATGGCAATAGATCACATTTCTTGCATGCCCTTAATTTGAGAAATAAGAGGGTGAAGACAAACATGGCAAACGCAGAAAGAGGCAAATAAAACTCGGAAGCTGCATGCAGGTGTATTTTCTTTCATTCTACTACACTGTCTGCTGTCTTTTCCTGTCCACCCCCCAGTCAGTGCATTTCAAAAGTGTATCTTTATATTTCAAATTTCTCTAACATTTGAATTAAGAGAACCAATATACAATGTTCCAGAGGTGTGATAATGTTTATAATAATGTCTTCATGGTATTTCTTTTCCTGCCTATAATTTATAGGTACAGATAAAATTTAATGTGGCTTGTTTCTTAGAGCTGGATGAGATGATTGCAGAATGAGCTCTATCAAAAGGTGTTAAAAACGCATTAATTAGAATTCTAACTCAGAGGGTTGTTCCACATTTATATTTCTGCTAATAGTTCTGATCCTGACTATTGGAAGGTCAATATAGCTCTACTTGGTGATCTTTGTATTATCTATGCAGAATAGCATAGATTATCACAGTAGCCACCTTGCCCTTAAAGTCCATGAAAACAGTCAACATATCTGCTTTATTTTAGCCCTGTTGAGTGTTTGTCTTTTGCTTGTTTAGTCAAATAATAATTAAATTGTTGTTTTATAGGTGTATCACAAACTAATGGATATTTCCCAGATAGAGAAGGAAATACAAAATTCTATCCATTTTTCAGTTATTTATAAAATGCAGATATTAAAGCTGTAAGTATGAAAATGTATTCTTCCACTTGTACTTTGATGCTGCATATTATAGAGGTACAATCAGGTTCTGGGATCCCACATGCTTGTAGAAAAATCCACTGCAGAGATTAATTCCTCAAAAGGAAAATTATAATAACAGTTTGGGTAGTAACTGTCTGGTCTGTCTAGAGAACAGCCGCATCTAAAAAGTGAGCTAGCTCTTTGGGAATGTAGGGATTAGTGTGTTGTACAGACATTGTCAGGAGAAAGAATTTAAGAGTCTGAAAGACATTTTAATATCAAATGGACTCCAGTTCCATCCCCAAGCCATGTACAGGAAAGTAAAGATGAAGTGGGGAAATCACCTAGAATACAATGTAAAAACCATGGAGCATAATGCTTTTTAAACTCTTCAAATTTTAAATGCATAAAAAATATTTGAAAATTAGACTTCATAGCAAAATCTCATGTAATTCTTTTTCAGTGTCTCAAGATTTCTTCATTTTAAAAATATTGATTCTTTTCATAGTGGATTAATTTATACTGACATTATGGTAATGGATTCTTGCTTTTTTTTTTGTTGTTCTTGTTCTGGAATAAAATTTACTGTCTGAAAAATTAATTAGCATACTGAAGTTAGGTTTTATTGATTTTTTTTTCTTGGTATTTCAAAATCCAGGTATCCCACTGATGGCTTGGAATAAAAGCCATCCATTCTGAAGTTAGGAGAGTTATTTCAAACTTTTAATGCAATAATATTTCCCATGAAAAATTATGACCCAATTCCTCATATGTTGCAGGCAGTGGGACACAAATGAATTTCCAAGCGATGCCACAGCAAGTCTGAATTCTTTATACGTGCTTTTGAAACAATATGATGTACCTCCAGCATCTGTTCTCAATGTGAAGTGAGTTTTATTTGTCATAGCCCCATGGAAGTTGATGATGAAGCTGATCCTGCTTCCATTGAAGTCTGTCAAAATTCCTGATAACCTTACAGAGATTGAACTCAATTGTTTGTGTTGCGTTAACACAGAGGTCATCTTAAAAAAAGACAAAATCCTATTAGGTTTTATTAGAGAACCCAAGATTAAATATTTGCTTCCCTACAGCTGTTTGTGTAACATGATTAAATCTTTCCATAATAATTTCTTATTGATAAAATGAGATTTTTAAAGGTGTGAGAATTGACATGTGCTTTTCAGACTGTAGTTAATTTTTAACTCTTCCTGGGGCCCTTTCTAACTCTTCAGCATAAGTCTGAAAGACTAAACTGACTGCTATTTCAGTAGTTACATCACAGCTGTTACATATGGAAGTAATACTACATTTTTACTCATTATGGTAAACCCTCTTTGACAATATTCAGGTATCTTATATACTTCTGCTGTTCCAGACAGTAGACTATGCTCATTTGGTTATTTACAGACACTCAGTTAGAACAGAGTCCCCATGTGTGTGTCTGTGTTCTTAGTTCCTATGTAGCAGACTGATGCATTTAACTGCTTTGTGTGCCAGTTCATTGAATTATATTTCCAAAATTTTCTGCAATCTTTCTGCAATCTGAAGTTTCTTACTTCACCATGTCTGCGCTTCATGCATTTCATTCTGTATTTTTTGTCTTCTTCAGGAACTGTTTGTGCAGACTGCATAGGAGTATGCTAATTATTTTCCATAAACAGATTAACTTTTGTATTTTTCATGTAGCCAACTTTGAACTCTTTCCTTTTTCCTTGTTAAATGTGAACTTTATGGTATAATTTTAATAATAATGATAATGATAATAATACTTAGCATTACAATAATAATTCCTCTAATAGAAATATGACTTCAAGATTTTTAGATACTTTGCACTGTTACTTTCAAATAGTGTTTTTTTAAATCTATGAAAGAGCAATATCAAATTCTCTGAGTGATGTTTTTGTATTTTTGAAGGATTCCTTTGATTCTGGAATTAGCTCATTTTTCTCTGAAAGTAAACTGCACTGAGCTCGCAGCTCATTGTATACTTGATTTGAAGAGTGCTCAGATTACTGTAAGTTTCAATTATGTGGGTTTGGGGTTTTTTTACACACACTCCCATACCCCTTTTGTGTTTATATTTTAAAAATAGTACTAATGGTTCTATGGTATTCTGTCCATCTGTGTACCATTTATATATCCATTGATATAAATAATTATTTAGATACTTGATCTATCACTAAACCAGAGAAGTAGCTGCAAGGTCAGAAGGTAGGGTGTGGGTTGACTAGGGTGATTAGCAGTGCAGTTTGTTTTGGCAAATAAATATTAACTGTAAATTTTTGCTTATGTTTTTAATATGTGACCTGTGCAAGAGTTTGATTGGAAGTTAAATTTCTATTATAATGATCCTGCTTTGCATTACTTATAAAATATAACTTATCCTCACAGCATTTATTTTATTTCAAGTGTCTGATTCAGGCCCATCACTCTGAACATTTCCTGAAAGTCTAAAATCATATACAAATCCATAGCATTCCACTGGAAGATGTGTTTAAATCCCCTAGATCAAAGATTCACAAGGATTTCATCTGAGTATTTGTGTAGACAGTAGTAGCAAATATCTGTTGTGTGGCAGCAACAGAGAAATTTTGCTTCAATTTCAACCTTGTCCATTGGAGTTAATGTGTTATTAAGTGATCATCCTCAGATTGCCCAGCATCATTTGACATGATTTTTTCATAGTAGAGTGAGAGAAATCTATGTCAAAGTTTCAATTCCTTGGCTTTTGCCAAGTACTGATAAATGTGTCTACCATAACATGAATTCCATCTCTGTGTGTATTTGTCATTAAGTTTTTCATGATCTCTTCTCTTTTGCACTTACGGGGATGTTAAATTACCAAAGGTCATGCTGAGTGACTTGGTAATAGCTCATAATTAATTAGGAATGTAGAGACTGTTTGAATTTCCTCACTACCCCCATTTAACCCAAATACAGTGTATCTTAAATGTTTCTATGATCAATACAGATAATTTATATGATTTAATAGTCAGCTCGTTCCTACGCTGTTAAAAGTCTAACCTCATTTTTCATTTAAAAGTTTTACCATCAAGCTGAATCCTTTCTGTCTTGACTAGCACTTGTTTATTCCAAGCATATGCCTTTAAAATAATATTAATGAGTAAATGAAAGAGGGAAGATTTAAATCAGGTATTGTGAAAATATTCTTCCTGGTGAGAGTGATGAGGACCTGGAACAGGTTGCCCAGAAAAGTCATGGCTGCTCCATCCCTGGAAGTGTTCAGTGCCAGGTTGGATGGGGTTTGGGGCATATTTGGATCGGGGAAGTTGACCTTACCCATGGCAGGATGTTGGAACTGGAAGGGGTTTAAGGCCCCTTCCAACCCAAACCGTTCTGTGGTTCTATGACTTATTAGAACTGAAATCAAATTATGTTGTAGGAGGAATCAGGTGAACACTGGTTTTCTTATTGCAGTCTAGGAATGAACAACTTAAAAGTTATTTTGCAGCCTCCAGTTCGTAAAAAGTTCAAACATAAAATTCTATTCCCTTTGTATCGTTTCAATTGATTAGCTAGTATAGTGGGATTCTTAGAAGGAAAGTGCAGTGCTGTGTTACTGTAGTTGCATGGCTTTCATCTTTATTTTACTTCTTTTTAACTATTGAAATTAACATTTTGTGTATCAATACTTCAAAGGAGCAAGGGAAACTTATTGAGATAGAATGTCTGGAATGTGAATATGAAATGAAGAAAAATAGCACTGAAATTGTGAATTATACCAAAGGAGTTGTTGAGGTATGTTCCTTAATTTTGCGAGAAAAGTAAAAGTTTTAATTTGTTAAATGTGGAAAGTTGCATTTGACTATGTGTCTTACTTACATTATACTGCTCAGGAATTCTTTAAACCTTTCTATTCTTTTAAATTGGTCTTCCAAGAAGGAAATGGAGAAAAATAAGCCACAGTTGAGTGTTTGTCCCTCAAGTCTTCTGTCTGATCATAAAGGTTCATAATATATTACTTTCCAAGAGCAAAGATGGTAGCATTGAGGCATGAAAGGGCAACACTCTCATGTTTTCACATTTTGCCTTTATGGGAGGTGTTTTCATGAAATATCTTGAGTTGGAAAGGACCACTATGGCTCATTGAGTCCATCTCAGCTGTGATTGCATATTATGGTCAATCTCATATAAATTCTTATGTCAGAGAAATGCAGATTCTTGCTGATAAATTGTCACACAAGGGAGGATTTTCTTGAATTTCTGTCAGTTGGTCAGTTGGCTTAGTTATAATTCAGACCATCAAAGTTAGAAGCCTAAATATCAATACTATCAAAGGGATTAGAGATGCCTACAATGACCAGTTCAGACCAGCTATTAGAGTCACCTAAAGTTCCTGCAGTGGGAAGTAGGAATATGTTTAATGGAAATTGATAGTGCAAAAACTTACTACTATCTAGGGCTGTTCTCATTTTGGAGTTCAGAAATTCCACTCACCTTTTGGAAAAATACCCTTGTTAATTAATCCTTCATAATATGAAACACTACTAATACTAAAATGTAAAACAGGATATTTAGGTATTTCTAAACTTCAAGTCTACAGTATATGCAGTTGGAGAGGTTTTTTGTTTGATTTTTCTTTTTTTTTTTTACTTGCATAACCTCTAAAAATAGCATAATAAATGGTATGTCTGATACTGTAGGTAACATTTGCTTTTAGATTCAATAAGAACCAAATTGACAGTATGGAAAATTCCATTCATAATATTTATTTTTTTCCTCTTCTGTACTGCACCTGTAGCTGAATGTGAAAAAAACCCTAAAACCTGCATCTGTAACTGAATGTGAAAGAAACAGCCAAACCATCTGAATTCACAATTATCAATTAAAGTATTCACAATCATTGATTTTTGTTTATCATAAGAATGGGGAATAGCTGACAGACTTCTGCCAGAAATATGTAGTAGCAGCCTGGAGTAACGAAAAGAAGTACTCCTTAGTTATTGATGCCTGTTTACAAAAAAAAAAAAAAAAAAAAAAAAAAAAAAAAAAAAAAAAAAAAAAAAAAAATCATGAGAGGAATTATTAAGCAAAAAGTTTCTACAGTTTGCTGGTTGAGGGACTGCTTTCTACTGAAAACAGTCCTAAGATTAAAATTTGAAGTAACATGTAAGAAATTCAGTTTATTAAATGAAGTTGTGCTAATTATTTCTTTCTGTATGTAGGCTCAGCTGAAATTGATAAAACATCTTGAATTGATGTTAAAATGTGCAGTTCAGCTGGGAGATCCTGGTGTGATTCAGGTTGTTTGTGCAACCCAGTGGAATCTGTGCTTACCACTACTACAACACAATTTGCATCAACATGTGCGGAAGCCATTGATCTCAGTTGCTGATGTCCTTGAAGAGATTGACAGGTACTTTTCAATGTTACGTACTTTTTTGGACGGTCTCAAAGCATCAAACTCATTTAAAAGCTTAAGTTCTGTAACATGCGGTGTCTTTGAACATTTTCCACTAGCTTGTAATAAATGTATGTCTGTATGTTGCATACATTTCCCTATTATCATTTAAATATAGGTTCCTTTCAGGCAAGATCTCACACTGTTTAATGACCTGCAACAAATACTGAAAAATTTTAGGAACTTTAAAATACTTTAGTTAATCAAAATTATGTAAGAAAATTCCAAAGCTGCAGTATGTGTGTCAGACTGTGGTTTAGAGTCTTGTGTTAACATCACTTTTGTTGGTTAAGAACATAAAATTCAAAAAATTACTTTTGAAAAAACATCATGGCTTCTGTATTATATGTTAAATAAGACATTTCTTGCAAAATACTCTTCTTGTATCTTTGGTGATGCTTCTTTTTAATTGAAAAACCTACTGTATTAACCTACTGTATTTTTTGAGGTACGTTCTTCTATTTACTATTATGCTGTACTTAACCCTAAGCATCTAAATATTTTCACCTTTTTTGCTAATTTGAGTCAGACAAGTAAACGTTACTATTTGGTGCTTGCTTGAGTTTAGAACTATACATCATCTGTCTGTTAAAAACGGAGATCAGAACTTCCGCAGTGGAGTGCGTTGCAATCAACACAATATGCCATATGAGCAGGACAGTAGGTGGTTTCTGATGCAGCTAGAGGAATCTAGTGTCAGTGTTTTTAATTTTTTTTTTTTTAGTTGCATAAAGAGTAGATATACACATGCATGAAAGCACTATGTTCTATTACTGTACTGTTATTCGAGCATTTCTTATGCTTTCCATATATAGAGTGCAAGATCAGCACAGGCAACTTTGAAATTTGTACTAAATGTTAGTAATGACAATTTTTCTCTAAAAGCTTGCAGCGGAGATTTTGTGGGGATTAGGGTTTTGGGGTTTGTCACATGTATACTCTTAACAATCCAGTAGACTCAGCCTCAACTCTGATGTGGTACTGTCACTAGGGATTGAATGAAGTCCCTTGTCTCTATTAATTTTCCTGTCCCAATTTTTGTTTTGATTGCAGCATTTATTGTGGCTACTTAGGTCCACAGGAAAAAGGGTGATATTTCCTCAGTCAGGCTGGCTCTGATGTGGACATGCATTATTTCTGTGGCATGATATCTGATAGGCTTGAAAACCTTTCTTCTCTGTCTTTTTCATAACATTGCTTTAATTTATCTGATTTTTTTTATTTTTCTTCCTGAAAATAATCTGAAGCAGCATGTAGAGCTCTGAGCTGTCATGAACCACTTCCTGGGGTAGGTGATGGATAGGGAGCCGAGTATACCTGAGACTGGAGAATGTGCAGTTTTTGGTGAAAACATGACGGCTCCATAGAGTGGTGTCAACCACACCTGGGTATAGATAGTACTTAGAGTGAATGTGTATGCCTGAGGTGAGCCAAATCTTTAAAAGAGCTCAGCTAATTGTCGTGAGTTCAGTTCGTAAACCAGGCAGAAATTAGCCAATGCTCTGTGGGGATGGCTGGAAAAGTGGGAAAAGCCTGATTGGCAGAAATAGGGGATACACATCATAAAGTCACCCCAAGACATTAATGCAACTAGGGCTAGACTTTTAGGAGTATTAGCTTCTACTTAAATTTTAGGAACAGAGAGTGAACTTTTGTCAAAAGTCATCATTCAGTACATTATCCTTTCTCTGGCAGTTAACTACTTTTGAAAACCACTTGATTTGCACAACTAAGTGGTACTGAAAAAGAGTACTACAAATATTTAAAGATCAGGTAGTCCACAGGATGTGTTGCTTTCTCCTGCAGGGTTAATGAAAGTAATATGCAGTTAAATTTTCTTATTACTTTCAATTAAAAAGGTATGATAGTGAAAATTAAAGAAACAAGTCAGTTAAAAAGGGAATATCAATTTTAATACTAGAGTAACTTTTAATTATTTCATCTTTGGGTGAGTGTTAGGTCTAAGAATTTTAGTATGCTTTTTTTTAACAGTTTACACTTAAATTTATAATCCTTAGCATGTTGATTTTGTTGCGCTGCCAAGTTCATATGGAAATAGCTCGCATTGAAGAAGATGGGGATAAACTAGAGGCTGCTCTGGAACATATGCAAAAAGCTATGCACCTGAACAACAGTGGGCAGTATCAAGAACATCTAAGACTGAGTTTTAACCGCCTTCGTTTGAGTGCTATGCTGTATGAATCACCTGAGCATCTAGAGGATCAGGCGGTAATGTTGATTGAACAGGTAAGCATGAAGAATAAGGTCTGTAGCTGGAACAGGCTTGCTTATTAAATTCCAGCAGAGGAGAGACACCTGTTTAGTAGAACTGCGTATTAGTAGAGACAGCATCAGCTTGTTTTCAGCAAACTGTCTTTGCTTTGTTGCCTTGAAGTGCTTCTGTGCTTCACAGTCTGAAGATTGTTATAGAGGACTTTATTCCCAGTTATTTCAAAGCTTACTTCTTGGGGAAGGCAGGGAGTTGTTAATTAGCAAAAATATCAGCAAAAAAAGAGAAGCTTATTAGCAGTTATCAATAATTAGGATATCATTGCATGAAACTGTTTTATGTAATGAGAGGCACAGTGTCCAAATTGCTAAATGTCCTAGCTGGCTATGAGATAAATCAATATTATGTGACACTTACAAATGCCACTAAATAATATACTTTACAGTCACAGTCTAGTCATTGCCAAGAGTTTACTGCATCTAATTCTGTTGTGCTGCCTTAGCACCTGAACAAAAATCATACTGGCAACTGATTGTTTTTCCTGGTTTAAATGCTTTTCCATTCAAGCTTACTCTGTTTAAATGTTGCTTTAAAAAAACCCAGATCTCCTCTGACTTTGGCTGGTTCTTTCCAGACCAGGATATTCTTAGTATTTTGTAGCAATTACTAGTTACTACACACTGGGTATGTTACTGTTGGTTGTAAATAAATACTGTTCTTTTTTAAGAAGGTATAACATAATGTCAGGTTATATATTGAGGAATATACTGTAAAGATTCATGAGATGCATGAACAGTACTTTGTATTAAATTATCCTTGGTGTAACCAAGTGAATATCAACAGAAGTTCCATGGTCACCTTCAATGACAATAATACTGTAGAATGATGTCTAAGA
Source organism: Rhipidura dahli (assembly GCA_013399225.1). NCBI lineage: Eukaryota > Metazoa > Chordata > Aves > Passeriformes > Rhipiduridae > Rhipidura > Rhipidura dahli. Next base: position 208,592 of record VXAC01008864.1, on the reverse strand, counting down.
TACCTTAAGATACAGAATTCCTATAGGTATATTTTTATTAGTAGCAAGTGACATGATATGTATTCTGTTACACTTAGTAAATAAGATCTAGTTGGGATATAAAATTAACCTTATAACAATGAGTTATTTTCTTTATGTAGGCTAAAAGAGGAAAACAAATGGATAATGTGAGTAAAAAGAGATCCCTTCTGGTAAATGCAGGTCTTGCATTAGCTCCTGACACATTTCAAATAGTCCTTGACAGTGAAAAAGAAGCTAAAGGTAAAGTATGTGGGTGTGACTAAAAGTTATTACACTTAGCTTGGAACACTCTTAAAGGCTGTACATGGCACCTAATGGCAACATATAGGGAGTATTGCAATACAGGCAAAGTGATAGTTCTGCTGAATTCTGTGGCAGACTTCCTGTCATTTTCGTTAGGCATCTAAAGGTTGTATGGTGATACTGGAAAATGTGTTGATTTTGCCTCCGAATTAATCTGAATCTTACTGTTGTGCACGGTAAGTAGTTCTATTTTCACTATGTACAACTCCGGAATGTTTCTAACCAAGGTCATTTTGAAGTGGTGTTTTCAGAAATTTCAGTAATATCCTGTGTTAATTACATTTGGTATTCTTTCTACATTGTAATTATCATTCTCTTCTCAAATCTTGCTTTTGAGAGCTCTAGTTTTGCACAAAGATTTAGGTGTGAATTCATTATTTACTTTCTAAAACATGGAACATAAATGGGCACATTCCCTTTGCCCCAAACAGCTTCAGTTTTTGAGTATGCAGCTTCTGGTTGAGGAAAAGTGGTCGAGGAACAGACTTTCCAGATTGCTTAAATTGTTTTGTTTTATTTTGGCAATAAAACAAGTGTGTGTGTGACTAATTTTACTAACTTTGAGTAGACCCAGTGTACTCCCGCAGTAGAGATTATGCTGGAGGAAAGGAATGCTACAGAAAGAGTCCTGTTGCTTCCAAAGCAGTCTGTTTGTGCTGTGGAAGACCATGCAGTTCTCTCATGTCACCTGTTCAGCCAGGCCACAAAGTTTATCTTGCATATCCCCATTTCAAACTTGATCAACTAATCACTTACAAGCCAGAGTCTTATTTACAGATCCATTATTCCACTCAGTGCAGTCCTTTTGAGAATGTGAAAACTATGTTGCTGGAAAACATTCTCATCCATTATTTAAAGTTATAAAATGCATTGTATTTGTGAAATCAAGAGAATTATAATCATGGACATCTCCATATTTTAAATTTTCACTTGACAACTGTACAATTACTTTTGAAGTTCCTCTGAATAAATCTTAGCACACATTAGCCTTCCAGGTTGAGTCACTAAAATGAGTGAGTTTATTACAACATTGAAACTATTACAAGACTTCATTTGACACAACATTTTATAAAATTTTGTTCTGAAAAGTTCCAGTTGTTTCTGAGGCTGTCATTCAAGCAGTGAGTTTTTTGCTTTTTCTATGACTTACGTTGCCACAAGCTTACACATGTGTATTGAAGGAGCAAGAAACTATATATGCAAATTTATTATATAAAATGTACATCGGACAGAACATCAGATTTATAGGGTGATATTTTCTTTTCAGTTGCTTAAAAAACTTTCATTCTATTTTGACAAACATGCTTGCCTTATTTAGTGAGAACTGTACTCATAGATCCAAAGAACAATGTCCTCCTTCAATCCACAATTCTTTTCAACCTTACCTGATGTAACTGTCATTGTGCATTATACTGGACAATTTCTGTCAGTTGCTCTATGTGTATAGTTATACAGAGGTATCATATGCTGGACAATGCATTACAAAATATATTTAGCAAGAATGTTAAGATGTGTCTTCCTCTTTTTGTTGTAAGTGAACCTGCTTTATGTATATTTTAAAGTCAGAAGTATTTTATATGTATTTGCTGATGTTGTTTGGCAGATTTTTTGGGGCTCAAGTTAAAACCTGTTCTGTCTGTATTATATCAGGGACCTTGCTTAGATTCAGGTGAAGGTGTAAACTCATTGGATTTTTCAATAATGTCAAATTACTTGTGTTCTAATGCAAAGCATGTCTTCTCTGTCATTACACTATGGGAAAAAAAAAAATCTCTTTTTGATGTATTTGTACTGCTGAAGTAATTTTTTCCTCAGGAGCCAGCTTCTTTCTCCCTCACATCACTTTTCTGTGCTGTTTATTTATTCATTAATATTTCTGCCTAACACCCTGTTGACTGATTAAAACGAAAGTCAGTATTCCCAAAACAAAACAAGTTGATTAAAAATGTGTTTGATTAGATAAACATTCTTAAAATTCAGTATGAATGTGTACTTTACATGTTACATAGTTCACTTGCTCTTGAATGAACCTAACTAGAACTCTACATATCCTGTCAGAAGAGGTGTACTTGAGATATTTGGGTACTAAACAAGCATAGATCAGTTTTGGATGGGACAACTGCATCTCAAGATACAGGAAAAAACCCAAAATAGATGCTGGTGGGGTACGTTTTTTTTCACATTGGTTGGTTGGTTGGTTGGTCTGGAAAGTGTGAAAAAAAGAGAAAATAGCTGGATTTTGAGTGTTTCAGCAAGGAATTATGCATTATGAAACTGTTCGCCTTTCATGTGGATTTTTGAATTTCTACTATATAAAAACTACCTTTAACTTTTATTTCTTTGCCAAGTTTCCTCAGGTAAAAGTAATAGTCAAATAAGCTACCTCTGTGCAAAAGCCCAACATCATACTAAAAGTATGGAGAAAGTTGATGAACATTTGAAACACTTAAGAAATGAAAATGGCAGAGAGAGGTAATTGCTATAGACCTGAAGTGTCTCTTTTATCTTTTGTAGAAGTCTCTAAGAGGAAAGGTTCTGTCTCAAGAGGCTAAGTTACTGGATGGTACCTAGTAAGAGGTTGAATATTTCAGCCTCTGGCAATGCACTGAAGTGTGTGTATAATTTCTTGTCCAAAAAGCTCTGTTACATTTCCATGCCATGCAGGATTTTATCCTTTCCCTACTTCTAATCTTTATCACATGCACACTTAAACTCACCTGTTCTATTAATATGAGCCCAACATACAGAGGGATGACTGGATTAAGGTTTGTACTTGATGTAGAATTGAAACTTACAAGTGTCTTTTTAGGTCCTTGTACCACATCATGTGCTACAACTTTTTTGGTAAAAAAACTAAGTAGTTCATTCTATGAATCAGAAAGATTAATTTGTAGAAAAATGACAGGCTTAATTTTGACTATATTTCATTTTGTCCCTCTTTATTTAAAAGGATGTGTCTACTTTTTTTCTGCATTAAAAAGTCCCGTGATAGAATTTAAAGGCAGTTGTTTCCTAAAAGATTCTAAATCCAAACTTTTTTTCAAGACTTATTTTTAAATACTCAACTTTAGTTTTGAAATGTTTTGTTTGCTTTATGAGAAAGAAAATTAGGGTTATCAGACACATTTTGAAACTTCAGTATAATTACCATCCAAGACAAGAATTTTGTCTATTGATATGTTGAGGAGATTCTTTTTAATTAATAAAGTGTTAGTGTTACCTTTGCTACTGACAAGAGGTCTTCCATTTATTAATTTTGATTAGATGTATTTTTTTTTTCCTGATGGCCATCATTATTGACATGATAGTTTTTGTCGATCCTGAACTGTGGAACCTAATCCTACTTATTAACAAATTTTATGTATGCTTTTTCTTTGGTAGAATTATTCTCTGGGCAGATTTGGCAAAAGTTGCATGTAAACAGGAAGTGTGGGATGTCTGCCGTGCAGCATGTAGATTTTGCCTCTTGTATGATGATATTTTGTTTAGGGAGGCAACAAAGCATAAAATAAGTAAGTGACAAATTATTTTGAATGTTGTAAGGAACTTTTTCATCATTTATTAAAGTTACTAAAAGAAGTCAAAAAATATTGTTTTCTCTCCTCCCATTCCCAAAGTTCCCTGAGTGTCTTTTCTGTCACTGCATGTTGGCATACATGGAATATTCTTTCTACTTCCAAATCTAGAAATCAGTCATGTTTTTTTTTTAGAAGCCATCAGAAGTGTTTCACCAGTGCTGTAGAGAAGCACTTCTATGAAATACATCTACCTGTCTTAAGAAACAGGAAAATCCCCAAATGGTCCTCTAGGTCCGTATCATTCATACATGAGGCAGTTGTAGAAAAATGGGTTGTTAGTTGCTTTGTAATGAAGCTCATGTGTTAACATTTTTTACCCTTTAATCCCCTATTAGTGAGTGGTTCCTCTGAGGTGTCCAACATTGTACCTTGTTCCTTGAGGGTCTGCTGGAAGCCTGCCACACATTAAGAGTTTTTAACTTGGGGGAAAAGCAGTTTCAAATCACTCTCTGCTTGCTAGCTTTTAAAGTTGTTTTTGTCAGGGAGTTTGTAAAACTCATATTTAAGAATAGATGAAATGGTTTTTCTTCTTGCTAACCAATGTTAATTGAACTTACTCTATATTGTTTCCAAGGTCCACTTAATATAGGACATTAATTTGCTGGTTTTCTTTTGGAATATTTGCATCTTCTGACTAGCCATGTTTAATCTTTTGTCTCCTTTCCAAACTAAAGGGAAAAATAAGTATGCTTACCAGAAACTGAAGGCAACCATATGCCAAAAGTCACGAATAGAAACTGGTGTGTTCTTACAAACTTTGTGTTTATATTAATATAATATTAGTTCTTTCTCTTTGTTATTAAACTTGAATTTTAAAATTATTACTATTAAACTGAATCATTTAAAGGTATGATATTTTTTCTCATTACTGATGTGCAAGTTGCCAGAAAGTCAGCCCAGTCCATGATGCAAACACACAAAGACTTTAGCCTCTGCATAATTCAGTTCTATGCTCCACTTTCATTAATGCAATAAAATTGAAATAGAGGCCATGGAGTCTATTCATACTGCAATTTCCGTATGCATATTATGACTGGAGCAAGTTATTTGCTGCCAATATTGAAGGTTATGCACAAATGCAGCAAAATCATAGGTAACAAATGCCTCAGCACTGCTTGAGAAAAGGTTTTGAGTGCAATAAATGGTACTAATGAAAAAATTAGTAGCTTGAAATAGTTAAAAATCTTTTCTTGCCAACTAGTCCTTGTGAATTTAAGAATATGTAGGGATTTGTAAATTTAAAAATGAAGATGATGATTTGCATGGAACTAATAATGGGTTTATTTATTTTTAGCACAGGAAAACAAAGCTAGTGCAACTACGATGGTTGATGTTCAAGGTGACAGCTTATCAGGAGAATCATTGCTACCTTCTAAATCCTTCTCTTTTGAAGCAGATTTACTCAGAATACTAGCAGAAATAAGGTTTATTAATGCAGAGGTAAAGAAATTACACAACTGTCATTCATATTTGTTTAGTTTTGTTTTATATATAAATCTTGAAGCACTGGAATTTTGAGTTTAGTTATTTTCTATCTCCCTAGGAAGTAAGAGGAGAAAAGGAAGTAAAAGGCTTCATGAAGCAACTTTATCAAAATACTGTGTGAAAATAACTATAGCAACAGTTTTACTGCAGATGCTAATAACACTTTTTACAAGAGATTCTAGCGTAAATTTTTGACATCTGACATTACACTTCTGGATCCTTATAGTTCCAGCATGATTTAAAAACTTACACATATAAATTATGGTTATTTCTCCATGTAATTATTTAGTAATACCAGCTGTAGACAATTTTAAGATTATGAAGTACTAAGCACTTTTTTCATATAGCTGTACATGCCTGTATAACATTTGAAAAATCATTTAGTATTTTTTAATTTTTGAAGAGGTAACAGCACTAATATTAAGTCTGTTTTTACAATGATAACCTGGGTAGAGAATTTATTTCTCTGTGTCTTTTCAGGCAACTGTTCATTTATTAAGATTGCAGGGAATCGAACTGAATGATCATGCTGTACCTTCAGAAGCTACAAACCAGTGTCATGCAGGATGTGTTTCATACCTTCCAGAAAGTGATCCAGAATGGAAAACATACAGGTGCTTTTCCATAATACATATCAAGACCTAGGAACTCTCAACAGATCACTATTATCAGACACATACATATGATAATTGCAAAAGCTATTTTGCCTTAGTAAAATTCATTGTCATCAGATTCTTCATTTTTGTTGGTAGTCAAGGGAAATGGGAAAAAGATCTAAAAAAATAGTTTGAAATATTTTGTCTTAGGTTTCCTTTCATTCTGGAGTGTGGATTTTATTTTTCATTTATTTCTCTGAAACTAGAAGCTAGTATTCCAAGCTGAAAAATTATTAAATCGTTGTATATTGACATTTAGATCATTAAATTCTGTACTTAAAAATATGTTTCCCCAAATCAAAAAGCTCTTTGTCTTGCTTTATAGCTTTTATACCTATAATGATTTCGTAGCACCAAACACATATGATGAATTCTTTCAGTTTGCAAATCTAGTGTGTTCCATCCAATCAACTGAAATGAATTTGGGAGAGTGGAATATGTTTTTTACTGGTCTTACATGATTATTTTTTGCAAAGGAGAAGAGGGGGAGGGCAATTTCTGAAGATGATGCTTAGACTCTCTGCTGTTCACATTCATAGTAATAGTAGCCTTTCTGTTACAGTGGTCATGTCCTGAGAGAGCAGGATGGCAGAGTTGTGTACCTACATCTGTTAATTAAGTCTGAAAGTAAAGTTTCTCACACTGTCTGCTTGCAAATATTCAGCAGAGCAGGAAAAATTATAAACTGATCAGAGCCAAGGGGCAAAGAGGATGAAAATTCTGTTCCAAAATTTGCTACTATCTATTTTTGAGTTTACCTAATTAGATTAAAAACCCATAGAAAAAAAGCACTTTGGTCTTCTGTCCTGTACCATTGTTGACATAGTAATACCCAGCGTCAGTCTGTGCTTTTGACTTTATGACTTTGCAATCATAGCCATTCTGTATAATCATTCAAGACTGTATGTTTAGAATTGTTTTTTCTTAGCAATAGTACATTTTGATAACTAAGAAAGAAAATAAAGTTATTGAAAGAAAGTTATCACATAGACTGTGAAGAAAAAGATACTCTATTTTAAATGAATACAGCATTTCAGAGCACCTGGAAATGTCTTTGAGTGGAAGAATACATGCAGTTTTAAGTAAAAAAGACACGTCCTCAACTCTCAGATGGCATGCCTCACCTCTATATTCAAGTAGAGCCTTGACATGGTTATTTAATGAGTTCTGGAACTGATGGGTGAATTCACATGCATTTAAAAAACCCTAACATGTGGATGAAACACGAACCATAGACAATATCTTTTAAACTAATAGCATTTTGAATGTCAGGGACTACTCATTTCATGTTGATACCACTTCCTTTTCTGAACCATCTTCTCATCCAAGTAAAATTTAAGTCACTGGATGAGGACTTAATAAATGCAACTGAAAAGTAATTAAATTTTTGTTCTTGTTGTTGGTTGAGATGCAGTACTGCATATTTAACCTTACAATATACTTCCTTCTAGTTATGAAGCTTTGAAATAACAGCTTCTTTATACTAAATTTATAGTTTATGGATAGACGACTTATCTCGGTATGCTATGGAAAACTTCCAACGTGCAGCTGAAATAGGAGAAGAATTGAATGAAGCCTGGATTGTTCACAATGCTGTGGTATATATCTTAAATTATAACAGACATCTGATTTCTTCAGGAAGACAGAGGAACATTATCGAGTATCTGCAGACTCTTCTTAGAGCCATCAAGACTGTCGGGCATGATGGGTAAATTTGGATATTTGGATATGAATGTGATCTTTTTTCAAAACTTAAAAAATATTATTGCAAACACTGAAAGTCACTTTATGCTGTGAAGTATTTATTGCTGGCTTTCATTGGTAGTGAAAGAGGCTTGGTATATATAGAGTACCTCAGGAGGTAAATTGTGAAAACTAAATGTTAATTCTTTCTGTTTATTCTTTGTTACTATACACTGGAGGCCATGCTAACTTTAGATCAATCCGTATTACTTTCTCTTCATTATGGAATAGCAACATGTGCATGCAAAATAGCATTTTGTTAAGTTAGTCAGAAAATTGGGAAAATTCTCTTGGATTCTGGATTTGCACAACAGCTCAAAATGCACTTGCTGTCAGTTTGCTGAACTTGAATTATATTGTAAATATAGTTCATTGCAAATATTTCTAACCAGCATAAGGTGATTACTACTGGTTCTGAAATAAGAGAAAACAGAAAATAAAATAAAGAAAGGAAATGTGCACATTAGTAGACTGTGAAAATGGGAACATTTTCACATGGGTAGAAACCGCTGGGTAGATTCCACAGCGGTTTAGAGAGAGCCTGTTCTACATTAAATGCAATGGGGGAATGATTGACCACTCCGTTGTGGAGTAGATACTTTAGTCAAAGTCTGTCTGTGGGACAAAATCCTAGATATTTTGGCACTTCAGAGACAGTGAGCTCATCACTAGGTAGAGTAAGGACTAGCAGCAAAGAAATCTCTTTTGACAGTACTGGGGAATAAAATCTGTATTTCAGTTTGTGCAGAGATGAAGACTGGTAATATCTGCTTATGATTTTGATACATCGGTATGTACTAACAATAATCTCTTAGATGTAATTAAATTCATGGTTTCTCAAAAAAAAAAAAAATTCCAGCTTGGCAGTGGATTGGCATGATAACCATAAAAACATGTGAAGGGCTTGGTTTAGGGTACTTTTTTGTTGCATATAGGTAAAACCTTGCAAAATAAATGTTGCCTTTGTAAAATCATGGCTCAGGCCTGTTACTTTGGCTAAGCAGAAAAGGACTGTGGGAAAGAGACACAGCTGAATTAGGGGTAGAAAACCATGCTGCGAGACTGTCGTGCTCACATCATGGTGTGTGGTGGTTGGTTGAATTACATTTGTTATGCCTCTAAACTGTGTAGACTGATAACCGCTAACTGCTTAAAAAGGCTGGGTTTTTGCGATGAAGTGGCTCTCCTTTACGCCTGCCTGGGGACTCTGCATTGCATTGTACCACAACACGTTTTTAGAAAATAGTTACTCTTATCATATATAGCAACCCATCAATAAAAAGTTGTTTTTAATGTTGGTCTGACATATATGTAATTTTTTTCTCTGTGATGAAAGGGAAACTTCAGTTACACAAAGAGTGAAAAAATTAATGTAAACTGAAAACTGATTCTGGGTTTTGTAGTTTTAATCATTAAACTGCTTTACCAATGGGCATAGTTTTTGATAATATCTATAATTTTACTTTTTAAGAAAAAGCTAGATTTTCAAGTAAAGCTTAATTCTTGAAATCAGTAACTTTATTCCTTTATTTTGATCTGATGCAGTATGTACTTATGATTTTTGTTTTCTTCTTACAGAAGTGCTGAAATTTTAGTGATGTTATGTAATGCTTTGGCTCGAGGCCTAATTATTTCTTGGATTCCAAAGCCAAAACCCGCTGAGAAGAAAGAACATAGAGCAACAGACAGTAGCAGAAAAGCCGTGGCAAAGAAACAGGAAAAAGCAAATATCATCCAGTCTTTTTCAGTAGATCCTAGTGGACTTCCTGACATCAAAGCCGCCTTAGAGGTACAAACTCCTGATTTTTTTTGTAGTCCCTTTTGTTCTGCTGTCATATATTGCAATTCCTATAAATTTGAAAGTAGAAATTCCTGGGCGAAAAAAGCTACCTTCTTTTACGGTTTCTGCCATCACAGATCCCCCCCAGATGAACACTGGAACTCTTACCAACTTGGGGCTGAGGACTGTAACTTCTATTTGCCTTGGACTTAAAGGAGATGTCATTAGGCTTAGAGATGCATGTGCAATAATTTAAAAATAACTAATGGATAGCATGTTCTATACAAGAAACTTTCCACATTTCTCCTGTGTTTCACATTTATTTTTTCTCTTCTTGGTGTTTAGATTTGTGAATTTGCCCTAAATGCAATGACTAGAACCATACCTAAGGAAAAAGTCTCTATTGCTGCACAACAACAGATCATTGCTACCTGGGTGAAAGCAATGCAGTTAAATCAGCAGCAGATCAGACATCAACTTGGGACTCAGGAGGAGGTATGATTTCCCTGAAATCCTGCATAATGTTGAAACTTTACAAAGAAAAGTTAAATTCATAAATATATTTAATAATGGCTGAAATTATCAAGGTATATTTTCTTCTATATATTTGATTAGAATGTAAAAACAAATTTTGGCTGTAGTTCCTCATGGAACATAGCAAATTTTTCACATTGGGTGTAGCAGCTGAGTCTACATTTCTTAACTCTTCCTTCTCTTGTTAACTGCCATGGTGATGTTTGTCATATAATGACTGTTGAGCAAAATTGATTTTGAATTCACAAATGTAAAATAATAAAATCCCTGCATTAAAAGTGTTAAGAAAAATCAGCTATATTTTGTCAACATATACAATGGCTTCTTTATATATATATTATAGACCTAATAAGCTGGAAAAAAATATTCTGTATTTATATTTTTATTTTATGGTGTCTGTACAACTGGAAACCCACAGTGGTATATGAAATTTGCCTTTATTGTATTGTTGATGTGGGCTTTTAGTGTTGAAACTGTAGTAGTTCAGAGTTCACAATTAAAAATACATGATTGCAAAAGTAATACATTAATTAAAAGACATAAATGCAAAAATTTGACCATTTTAAGGACACAGTAGAGAGAAGGAACTGCTTAGAAAAATTGAGGTTTTCAAACGTTATTATTACTATTATTATTGATATTAATGTTGTTATTATTATTATCTTGCCATCTCAATTACTATCCTAAATAATATTAATTTGCAAAAAAATTTCTCTTAATGTGAATTTTTTACTTCTGCTTAGAATAATGACGAAGCACAAAATCCTCTGGCAAGAATTCTCGTTGGTCTGGAAATGTATTCATGTAATGGCTTGGGTCTCATGGATTTCACTGTTCCTAGCTTATCTCAGGTATTTTCTGTTTTTTACAAGCTCCCAAGTTTTAAGGAATTGCATACTATGAATTTGATTTTGGAAGTGGAAATGGAAGTGAATTATTTCTGAATTTTTTATTGTACCATTGTTTTCTTTAACCAAGAGATTAAATATTTATGACAGGAAGGAGATTTTTGTGAAAGGATAATTTTATTTATCCAAAGACGAGGCAGCATTAGAATATAAACATTAGTTTTATGCTTGTGTTGCTCTAATAGATTTTTTCAGTAACCATCACACGAGCATAATGGGCTCAGATGAATTTTGCACAGAACCATACATCTAACCTTTCATTTTTCTTCTGGAGAAAACTTTATAGAAGTATAACGTTGCTTAGGTTGGAAAAGCCCTCCACAATCATGGAGTCTAACTGTTCCCCCAGCACTGCCAAGGCCACTGCTAACCCACATCCCCAGTTCCACATCCACATGACTTTTATATTCATCCAGGGATGGAAACAGCCCTGGGCAGCCCTTTCAGTGAAGGAATTTTCCCAGTATCCAACCTAAACCTCCCCTGGTGCAACTTGAGACTGTTTCTTCTTGTCCTGTCACTTGTTACCTTGAGAAGAGACTCACCCCTCCCTGACTCCAGCCTCATTTCAGGTAGTTATAGAGAGGTTTAGGGATTGTATTAGAAGCATTCAGCATTTCAACACAAAACTTCATATTATAGTGAATTTACTTTTGACAATTGCAAGGTAGAACACAACTACACTTGGTTTGTATTTAGTGACTGTGTGAATTGACACAAGCAGGTTGCCAGCACAACCACGAAACTACTGCTGATGACTAGGAACTGCATCCTTATAAATATATAGGTATCTAATTCTAGTTAGTCTACAGATTTATGTCAAATATTATGAATTAACTTTAGCTATCACTTCACTGGCTTACTTTTGTATAGCAGTGTTATAGTATCTTCATTCGGATGAATTCACTACCACTATCCTAAACAGGTGAAATTGTGACATGTACCAAAGAAACGAAATGAAAACGTTTGGAACCTATAATGAAACTACATTTGAAACAATCTTTATCTATGTATACACATTTAGGTTGGGAAAGACCTCCAAGATGGAGCCCAAGCTCTCCCAAGCTGCCATATATATAATAGTATATGTAGCAACCATTTATTACAATTACTGGTTGTTGCAAAAACAGTTCTATGTCCCATTCTTACTTTGGGCTTAACTAAAATGGTCTCTGAATTTTGAAAGTCCTGCTTCACTGATTTTTGTAAGATGTCTGAGGACATAGAGTAAGTCCTGGCAGATACTTCTGGTCAAAAGGGATGCACAGTTACAGCTGGATTTGCACACACTATGGTAATGCTTACCACACAGTGAATGCTTCTCTTGTATATTTTGACTGTACTCGTAGCTCTTCCATTTTCTAGATGGTTTTATCACGTACTTGCTCCATGCCCATGTGGGTTGTAAGGAAGATACAGCTGCAAGTATGTCATTGCTGTAGAAAAAAGCATATAAAAACCTGAAATTTAAACTTTTTTTTTTTAATCCTAGTTAGTGAATTTGGCTTTAGAATGCAGTTGGTCAGATTCCTTAGTGGAACTGCAGACACTGACAAGACTTACGTATTTTGCGTATGTATCACAAGACTATGAAAGAGTGATGACTTGTTCCAAAAAGATCTTGGAATCAGATGAGAATTTTGTCCACAATAGAAATATTAAGAAATATGGCATGTAAGTACATAGAAGTTTGCATAATGTGGTAATGTACTTGAACTAAATTTTGAAGAAAGTAAATAGGGTAAATGTTTCTGGTAACATAATCAAAAATGAAAGAATCTTTTTTACAAAGAAATTGTGCAGTTGGAGATATAAATGAGAAAGTAAAAGGCAGTGGGAGATCCAGATTGTGGCTCTGGACCCTGTTCAGAAAGACAGATGAAGCTTGCTATCCAAGCAAGTCAGCAGCTTGTACATCTCTGTGTTTGGGTGTCTTCTCGGGGAGCACTGCTTTTCTGAAATTATCTCTGGCAGTCATAGTATTTTGACACTCTTATAACCTCCATGCAGAAAACAGCTGATTCTACTTCTTTTGCTGGTGCAAATCGCTTTCAGTGCTCATCTGGTTCTAACACACTGAAGGGCTACATAGTTCATGGACCAAGTTGGAGCTGGGGGTGATAAAAGATATGAGCAGTTCCTGTATTCCAGGTTCTGCTGTCAGGTAGTCTTTATAGTCTTTATTGCCACCTATGCATACGGGTGCAATAGAAATGTAACTAATTCCTTTAAAAGCCCAGTCTATTACTTAACTGATATTTTGAAACTTGAATTAAAAAAAAAAAAAAACAAAAAAACACCAAAAGCCCATATATAAATGGATCTATTGGTGGAGTCCTTTATTATAAAAAAGGTGATACCCTTTGAGCTATCTATGTTTTTAAAGTAATTTCTTCCAAAAGCAGAATTGAATTTTATCCAAAGAAGAAAGAATCAACTCCATTTAATAGCACTTTTTTGGAATGTAGGAAGTTTGAAATAAACATGTAAAAGATTTCAGATACAATATATTGTTATCTTTTTTGCCTCTGCAAAATAATTGAACTTATAAAAACAGTATTCTGTTCCTTGAAACTCGTAGTTGTTTTTCCGCATGGGTTTAAAAACATGTAAAACCAAGTAAGTTATCTTAATATTAAATAGATAGTTTCAGAACGTCACAGAAATTCAGAGAATACTTGCTGCTGATGTAGCAATCTGCAAACTAATGAAAGATAAAATGTTTGATTTTGTAGTATGAATTGAAAATCCTGTTTCCAGAGAATGGAAGACAGTCTTTCCACAGTAAAGCACAAGCTGGGGACAAGGTTAAATACTTAATTTTAACTTGTTAACTTATACTGTGGACAGTGGTGTCCTCTTGTGGACACAAATCATGACTGCATGGCAGTTCTCACCGCAGAGTAGGAACAAGCCAGCTGCAATGGTGGAGCTTTGTAATGAAGACACTCAAAACTCCTGTAAATTGTATTTATTCTTTTCTTACTAAACGGCCATTAATCAATAGTATTAACCAATGGTATCAATTTATTTATGTATTAATTTTGTAACTGATTAACTCTGGGACTAAAATCTACATTGTTTTCTTCTACATGTAGAAAAATAGGATCCATATCAATTTCTCCAGAACCCTGAGCATACTTTACCAGACACATGCATGACAAATCCCAAAAGAAAGTACCAAATATTGTCTAATTTTCCAGATTTCCATTTTAAATTCCTTGGTGTGTAAGTTCGACTTTGGATCAATTTTTTTTTTGATGTACAATAGTGAAAAATAGGCAGAAAATGACAAATCGATTTTCTTTCATTGCTAAAGATACATAATAGTTTTTTAAAATCTGGTATCACAGTTATTTTCATTAGAAGTGTGAAAAAGATAGCTTAGTCTACCTTTTCAAAAAATATTCAGTTTTTGAATTGTTTTCTAATTTTAAAAGAAAACACAATAGAAGAATTTGTAACTTCCAAAGGGACATCTGTATAGCAGCAAATTGAATACATCATTAATAGGAATTGGTATGGTCTTAGCCTGTAAGACTTAGCACTTCTTAAAGTATTTGCCTTTATGCAGGCTTGGTAACAGGGTGAGACAAGAAATGTTAAGCACTATAGCCTGTATACAAGGAAAGAGCATAATGGAAAATTTGTCTGGAAGAAAACATCTGCGTGTAGCAGCATCAAAATCCTTTGTTCAGAGTGCCAGGTATGTTTTATGTTGAAAGAAAGGTAATATAAAACAGATGTAAAATTTGATTACGATTTTGGTGATCATCATATTTTCTCCCAAGGCTGGCAAAAATCAACACAGTTTGAGTTGAAATGTTTAACAAAGAATTTGACAGATTTTTGCACTTTAGTAAATTTCTCAACTACCCTCCACATGGCTGATCTTGTAGTGTCATAGGATCATCCCATCCTCAGAAGGGATCTAGTTCAGACTCCTGCTAAAAGCAGGGCCAGCCCAGGGCTTTATCCAGTCTGACTGTGAAAACCTCAAGGAACGGAGACACTAAGCCTCTGTGAGTAATCTGCTCCACTGCATAGCTGCACCCATGGGGAACCTTTCTTGTTTTAACTTATACCTGTTTTCACTTGTCCCACCATTCACTGTGAAGAGCCAGACTGTTGCCTCTCAATAACTTTGTTAGGTTATTGAGAAACCTCTCCTTGTTAGGTCTCTCAAAGCCACCTCTTCAACTAGCCCTCTTCTCAAGGCAAGTGCAGTCCAGTCCCTGGATCATGTCGGTGGCCCTTCACTGAGCTCCCTGTGATCTGTCCATGTCTGGCATGTATTGGGTGGCCTAGAAATGGATGCAGCAGTCTAGAGGTGATCAGACTGCCAGTTTCAAAAAACTAGGTTTTTAAAAACAGTAATGCTATTCAACTGGTGATTACATTACACCAACCCAGATTTTTTCACAAAAATTCCAAGCTTTTTCTCACTGGATACTGTGTTGTATCACAATCTGGAGGATTATAAAATTTTATTCATTTGAAGTATCATTGCATGAAATATGCTCAATGCAATTTGAATGCAGCTGGAGGCATCTGGGGTATATTCTTGTGTTACAGTGCTCCTGTACTAAGCAAAATCCATAGTATGGTAATAGTTATTGTGTTCTATTTTAAAATGCTTTTTAGAATGAGAAATTAACATAATAGGAAGCCAAAAAAAGTATATTATTCCAACGAGAACATCTTGAGGAGGTTTCTGCTATTTTTTTAATGAATGCTTTTGAGCTAAGATTATGCAGAAATACAGTAAAATCATTAACAAGCTACTTATTTACTCCTAGTTCTGCTGAGTGTGTGAAGTTGTTTGGTATATAAAAAATAGTTTTTCTATGAAGCTCTCATGCTAAGTCCTCATTGCTGAGGTTACATATGGTGATCCATAGATCAGCTAAACCCAAAGTCCACAGAAGTAAAATTCTTTATTAAAGCTAAAGTTTGGTTGTTTTTCCATATTAAATTCTACTTCCCTTTCTTCAGGTATGCAGGTGAAGCTGGAAATTATTCCCTTGTAATGTTTGCTGCTAGGCACTTTTGGAATGCATGTTTACCTTTGCTAGGCTCACCACATGACAGAGAAGAGTTTAAAGAACCTACTGAAATAATTCTTAAGAATATAATTAAAGCAGAATCTAAAAACAAACAGGTAAGAATTTCTACTAGGTATTGTTTGTTTTTAGTGATTGGTGCTGATGGTAAAGAAACTTCAAGATACCTTTCCTAAGAAGCAAAAGTGACTTATTTGTCATAAACACATTTATAGTTTCTCACCTGCAGTCACATACTCTTATTCCATTTGGCAATTCTTCTGGTTTTAGGCAATTGTCAAACTCACAACAGTTTTCTGCAAAGTAATTTGCTGTCTGATTTTCACTTTAGTGTTTCACTTCATGAAGCTTACGAAAAAGAATGTTTAGAAAATATTCAAAACCCAGGAAAAAAGCCACTTCTGGCAAGTATGATAATAGATCTGGAGAATATGCTCATAGAACCTAAAACACTAACTCAGGAAAAAAAATGTTACTAAGTTAAGGTTTCTCCCACTTGCAGACTCAAATTTCTCCTACCTGCAAAAGGAAAGTTTTACTTTTTATATCTCCAGGTTTTTAACAGACTGTTTAGGACTTTGGCAGTAGGGAAGAGTAAAAATTTAGACTGTGCTGGGAGTTTGTGATAAAATTAAATACTTGTTGATTAAGAACAGCATGCATAATCCAAAGAAGTCGTCCCCTTGAAACAGTATGCAGGTGATATATGTCATATAACACATCTCACCATGTGGAATTTCTTCTGCACACTGAAAACTTCCATGCACATTTACAACTTTTCTTACTTCAAAACTCCATGGAGCTGATCCATTTCTCTTTCTAGATTTGATTTACATGTCAGTGAAGCTGCTGTGAGGTTTCCTGTACATTTCCATGGGCACTTGAATGAGCATTTGAAGGGATTGATGACTTTTGCATGCAAGCTTAGTGGTACAAATACAAGTCTGCATCTCAGATCATCAAGCAGGATAGTACAAGAATAGAAAGCTTTATTTTGATTTCTCATCAAGCCACGTATAAATGACAAATAATCAGAGATGGTACTGGTCTGCTTATTCTGGGTGTGTAGGAACTGATGAGTACAACGTATACTTGGAAGCACAGTGATAATTTAAGTTAAATGGAACTTTGACAGTGTTTAGATACATAACAGTAATTGCCCATAGACACAGTCCTAAAGTTTGTTACTTGTAGAGATATGTTTGAAACCAAAAAAAGGGAATACTTCATTATGTGTATATAGTTACCACAGCATAATTTCAGAGTGAATCCTTAATAAGTGGTATGAAAAAGCAGAACTTTAATATAGATACTGAAAATTTACAGTTATAGGTAGCATAGGTGTTTTTATGTCTGAAAATGTAAGAAATTCTTGTGAATTAGAAGTGAGTAACTTCTGATAGTAGTTAGAAAAAAAAAAATCCTGTTAACAGAGTGCTCTATATTTTATTATTTCTGGAGTTACCGAGTTTTTAAAATAGACATACACTGTAGTAACCACTGTAAGAGGCAGGAACGGTTCTCCAGTGATTCTTGACCAGGATAACTGGGCAATGTTTAAATGCAGTCACATCTGGAGAAGGATGTAACAGCAGATGTTTAGATTCTCATCTACCAGTAATCCCAAATCCTTCATCACAGGACTGCTCTCATTTCATCCCCAATGCTGCACTGCTACTGGGGTTTGCCTGACACAGGTGGAGGACCTTGCACTTGGTCTTGCTGAACTTCTCAAGGTTGCCTTGGGCCCCCTCTTCAAGCCTGTCAAGGTCCCTCTGGGTGACATCCCTTCCCTCTCATCAATCAACCACACCACTCACCTCAGTGTCATCAGCAGATTTGCTGGCAGTGCACTCAATCCCCTTGACTATGTCAGCAATGAAGAAACTGAACACTATTGGATCCAGTCTCTCTGGTATTGGTATCCCTTGAGGTATACCACTTGTTACTGGTTTCCACTGGATATTGAGCCATTTGGACATTGAGCCAGTGACTGGAACTCTTATCCACCTAACAGTCCATCCACCAAAGTTCTCTGTCCAATTAGGTAGCAACAAAGTTACAGGCTACCATATCAAAGGCCTTACAGAAATCCAAGTGGATGACATGCATAGTTCTTGTCCATTGATGCAGCCACTCCATTGTAGAAGGCCACTAAATTAGACAGACTTTGTGCCTTCCTGGAATTAAATGCTGACTACACCAAATCTAATAAAACTTTGATGATGGTAATGTAATACTTACCCAAAAGTTGTGGCTATAGCTCAGTTAACTTATTAGCATCGTCCTGCATGTATTCAATGGTTAGTGTGTCATACTGAGAAGGACCAATCTGATTTTTACTTATACCTCAACATGTGTTATATTCTTATAGGGGATATACATATGCTGGCAGCCCTGTCCCCGGGGAGGCTTCCGCCGGCAGCCAGTCAGGGCAGAGAAAGCTTCCCCGATCAGTCTGAGAGCAAGCCCCCAACGCTGGCTGGTGGGGCAAATGCCCCGATGCCCGCGAAAAAATGGCCGCGAACTCGGGCTGTGGTAGGGTCCTTAGCACAGAAAACCAGCTAGCTGCGACACAAAGGGAGCCATTTGCTTTGGGGTATTTTTGGAGGGAGTTGGGGCTCGCCTGTAGGATGGGCTCGGTCCCCCTTTTCCCTTCGCTTTTTTTCGTCCCTGTGCTCCTGCTTCCATGCCCATACTTGCCTTGCCTTGCCCTGCTTCACGGTTCCCGCGAACCAGCTCATCATCGCGACGCCTTCCTGCTCCGCTGCCTCCCCGATGGAGCGGGCGCCGCTGCAGCCGGCCGCCTCCGCCGTGTTTTCTGCTCTGCCCGCCGCACCAACCTGCTGTACCACGAGCCTGCGGTACCCAACTTGCAGCCGCAGCCGGCGCACCCCGACCCTGACAGTCTGCAGCTGTTCCAGGAGCGCGCCCGCAGCCACCGCAGCCGGTTCTCTGCTGACGGAAGGGACATGTAGCCGGCGGCTGTTCGAAAATGGCGCCCGGCCCGCCACGGGAGCTGCGCAGGCGCTCCGCTGTTCGCAGCACGCATGCGCCGTCTGCTGAGCTGACGTCGACAAAGCGCCTTGGGTTCCTGTGGTGCCGCTGTCCCTGTCTTCTCTTTCTTTCTCTTTTTCTCTTTCCCCTCTCTACTCTCTTTTCTATCCCTCTTCAGTAATAACACTTACTATTTTCTATCAATAGACGTTTCTCAGATATAATATTGCTGCGTTTGCGCTTTATTTTTGTCTGAGAAATCGATTAAAAAAAATCCTTCCCGACTCCCCCTTTTACAGTGGAACTGGACACATATATGGATCTATTTGAGAAACAAGATGCTGAATTTATCTTTAAAGACGCAAAACTGCTGTAGAGGAGAGGGAAACAGCAAGTCTGACCTTTGGGTGAGAACTGCGATAGTCAAATTTTCTCAGGTCGGGAGTGGAGCCTTCTTTAGGCAGAGGTGTAGGCAGGGAGCTCTTAGGGTCTCTGCAAAACTCAGCTACTCTGCGACTCTCTGAGAGTACTTCGGGATTTCATGTTATTTAATGAGTGTAAGCGATTGAGTATTACTAAGTCTGGTTATTTTTGTATTGGGTTTGTATTACAGAACTCATTGTGGAGAAACGCCTGTGCCTTTCTTCTGGTCAAGCAGCTATTTAAGCCACAGGCTACTGTTCATATTAATGATATTGATTGGTTCACAGAAGAAACAAAAGTTCCAAATACTTAAAGATATATGTTAAATGAAAAATAAAGGGCTTTTTCTTCTCTCTTTTTTTTTTCTTTTTTGTCTTTTTTTAGGAAGAGAAAGATGCATGTCCTTTGCATCAGTGGATTACAAAGGATTTTCAAAATACTGGTTTATCTGTTGGATGCTTTCTCCCAGGCATGTTCTTCCTTCTGTTGATCTAGTAATAAAAGAAACCCCTGTATTTTGTAATCATAATTCTAATTCTGCAATTTGTTAATGAATCATTTGAATATACTTCAAAGGTGCTGAGGAAGATCTGACATTAAGAACCTCCTTATATGGTCTATTATTCCACATCTATGCTGATAAAGCTGACTGGGAGACAGCACTAAAACTCCTGGATGAAGCTATTCAAGTTTTGCCTCAGACAAGACACAAACTGTAAGTTGGTTGACTTATTTTTATTAGAATAAGCATTTTGGTTCTTGAGAAGTATGAAACTCTTGAAGGTTTTTTTGTTTTTTTTTTTGCATTGGGAAACTTTTATGATTACTTTTTAGCAGCCTGTCCTTACAACATGAAACACTGTTGTGTCTTTTCCTTGAAAAAGACAAACATAGGCGGTGCTTCTTATCATTAATCTATTAATAATATTCATAAATTTAATTTTTAAAAAACTTGTATATAAGTAGTGTCTTACTTTCCAAGCAAATAGATGTATGAAATGTAGCTATAGGGCAGAAGCTTCAGTTTTCCAAACTGCAAACCCATCTTCATTAAATGGAATCTAAATTATCTAGGACATTGTTTACATAACCTTATCCGATTTGAAGGTTTTATTCCCTTTTATGCCAGTTTATAAGCTTTGCATCTTTGTACTATACTGGTATGAACTAGTATATGTGTCTTACTTACAAAGTTAATTTACAGGTACACATGCAAGTAATTTGTTTGTTCTTTTTCTAGCCTGATTTTCAAACTTATGGCTGCAGTGAGGGCAGGATTGGGATGCAATTTTATGATGGCCATTCAGATAATGAGTCATGAAAATGAAGATTATTTGTCACATATGTGGCATCACTTGGTAACAGTCTCCAGAAGTATTGTTGGACAGTTAAGCTGTTTTCAAAATGCGATCATTGCTTTACAGGTTTGTCAGTTCTTACTGTTGTTCCCATGCTGATAGAATGATGTTTCTCAAGTGATTCATAGGACTGCAAGTTCTTGAATGGGTAGGGAGGCCATATACTTGACCACTGCTTTTTATAGCTTTGAGATTACTCTTCAGTAGGAAAACTGTGTATGGTTCAATCTTTATATCCAGTGAAATTTTAGTTGAGTACAGTCAAAGAAAAATGTCTAAGAGTAGCAAGCAGTTTTAATAAAACAAAGATTTAACTGGTGATGGAGTTTTCTGTTACATTCTGTTTATCATAATTCTGATTATGTTATGCCAATAAAACTGCTCGATGTCAAATTATAATTTTTTTGCTTCTGTTAAGACGACATGAAACTTTAGAATATAATTTTGATGGTTTACATAAATAAATACAGATTAATTCCTCCTCTTTTACTTTTATAGAAACAAGAAGATGAATGGCAGAGGGTTGATTACCTGATGGAATTTGCAGAATGCTTATATTGTAATCAGTTTCCCCTCAGTGATGCTATTAAACCTCTGGAGTGGGCAGTAGATCTCCTGCTATGTATGAAATTCCCTATACAATCCTCACAAGAGGAAGGTATGTAATAGGTGTATCTCCTTCAGAGGAATTTCTCAGCAGGAAACACAATGGAGATTTTAAATTTACTGCTTAGTTATCAAAAAGAATGGCACAAGCTTACCTGTATTTTCTTGTGCATTTACTGTCATTTATTCAATGCAGTTTCAGTTTATCTGTGAATTCTGTGTTATGCTATGGAGACTTACCCTCAGTCTTTTAGTGTAGTAAGATACTGCTTCCCTCTGCCACGGGGATTCCTAAGTTGTGAGATGTTACCAGAAAGCAGTGCTGGACAGTTTGTTTCAAGTGAGTTCTCATGGAGGGACAGATGAAACTGAAGGAAATAGTTTCTGTGCCAAGATTTGGGTACCTAAGCATTGCCCTTTCCTTGGCTTTACCTTAGCATTAATTTTTCAAAAATGACCTTCAAAGGGATGTATGCTTTCAGCTATTTCTGTAACTGTAAAAATTCTTTGGTCCTTTAACACAAATATCTACTTGTACTGCTATGACTTCAGTGACCTGTTCTGATAGGATACCCCAATAGTCATTTGGGAAAAGAAGTATCTAATTTCTGGAACCATACTGTACTGTGTGGCATTAATGAGCATCTGCTCTGCTGGTTTTTTTGTGTGTGGATAGATGACAGGGATCAGACAAGTACTTCTGGTGTTTTCATTGAGAAAGATAAATGTTCAGTGTCTGTACTGTCACACAGCGGATTATTAACAGTAGCAATATTCTGTTCATACTTTGTTAGTGGTTGTGTTGGGGTTGTTACACAGTCCTATGGTGATGTAAGTTTTGTATTAGCTCTGTAATGATCCTCGCTCCCAATTTCACCTGGCTGCTGATGATTACTGTCCTTACACCACTTAAGTTTCAAGAAAATTTTTGCAAAGCTCTTAATGGAAACTCAAATAATATAATAAGGAAAATTAGATAAAAATATAAAATAGCTCAGGTTGGAAGGAACCTCAAAAGATCATCTGGTCCAGCCTTTTGGGGATTTCACTTCTCTGTCAGGCTTATATATTTTATTATACAGAACTGTTACGTTATTGATTAAAAACATGGCACAAGTAGCACTGCATCATTTTAACAAGAACATCTTTAGTAGATAGATTTCAGTTTTTCTTTTTTTAGCCTAAATATTTTCATTTTCAATTCAGAAATTTTTAACTTATAAATACATTTTTACAATGCTGTCACTGTGAGCATGTTCTTACACTTTTTTTAACAGAAAAAAATGCTATACCAAAGTTGTTGCCTACAGAAAATGCTAAGATGGACGATGGAGCAAATGGTACCATGCCCCAAATTAATTTGGCAGATTTGAGTAATATTAAACAATTGGAGGCT
This sequence comes from Rhipidura dahli, assembly GCA_013399225.1. NCBI lineage: Eukaryota > Metazoa > Chordata > Aves > Passeriformes > Rhipiduridae > Rhipidura > Rhipidura dahli. Next base: position 185,741 of record VXAC01008864.1, on the reverse strand, counting down.
TTGTTTAGAGCGCAGACATTAATGGCTTTATTTTCCGGTCATGCTTCTTCCTTTCATCAGCAGCACTGTTTGACGGCATATGCCTGTATCGTCCGTATCTGGCAGGTGAGATCATATGAGATTATATGTTGTGTTGTGTTATTATAATGTGGCCAGTATATTTCACATCTTCTTGTGTAATTATGGTACCAGATATTCTTTTGGTGTTTAACTTTGTCCTTAGAACTTTCTGTTTATGGTGCAGTTAGTATATTTTCTCAGGTTCAAGGATTAAACAAGAAAATCCTTTCTCTCAGGAAAATGGAAAAGAAACACTGAGGATAAAAGAAGGAGGCCATTGTTTCTCTGGAGTCTATTCGTATGTTTTGTGCAATAGGTTCTCAAATTTTGTATTCTTAATTTGTGAAGGAATCTCAGTATTGGCAGAATACATACTGAAGACATTTCTGGCAGTTCTGAAGAATGGTGATTTCTGATGGAGCTTCATGAAATTAAATTAAAAGGGCTGTCATTTGACTGAAAGGAATTGTATAGGCTGGTAGTGTTCAATCATGAATTTCTCAAATAACTTTTTCATAGAGCATTTCAGATGAATCAAATTGACTTAATTTCTTGTAGATATGCCCAGTTGAAATGGCTATTCAGAATCACAGCAATAATCATAGAAAAACAATTATGTGTTAAGTAAAGTAAATATTTGAAGGGACTAAATCTGTACTTGATAATAGTAATGCAACAAATCATTATAGGAACAGTCTCAATTGGGACATACCAACTAGATTATTAAGCTATAGCTTGTGTTTAATTTTATTCCAGTTAGCTGTAAAAGTCTGCAGTTTGTTACCACTTAATTGTGGTAATTATGACCAAGAATTCATTGTGAAATCAGTTTAAGATGTGATTTGAGAAGGGAATTTGCAAAATAAAAATTGAATATTGATAATTTTCAGATTTATACGAGCATAGCTTTTAATATCCAACACTTGACTGAGTGTCTTACCAGAGAAAAAAAACTACCTGAAGAGAGTACTACTGTTTGAATAAGATATTAAAACTAAAACTTCAGGAGTTGCTGCTGTCAGTGCCAGTTGTAGGATAATGACAGTAATTCTAAGAATCGTATTTACAGCTGAACAGTATTGTGAGAAAAAGAATAACCATGTGGTATTAAAGGAATTAAAGTACTATAGGACACCTTGTTTTGGTGTAGAAAGTAAACCAGATCTGACTGCAGTCACCCACTTCAAAGCAGGCTCTTTAGTGTTAGGACTCCATAAATAACTCAGTAGAATATATTAAAACATTCTCTGAAAAATTCAGCTGCCTCTGACTTTTTAAAACATCTTATCTTTAATTTGAAATTTTCATTTTTTGTTAATATCCATCATTATTTTTTGATTAATATTTTGTATTCTACTCTTGATTCCTCCAGCAAAACATATTAGTCTCCTCAAATTAATGAAATTAATGTGGTTTTTGTTGTAGGTGGGTTGGTTGTATTTTGCTTGTTTTTGTTTTTGGTTGTTGTTTGGGTTTTGATTTTTTTTTTTTTTTTTTTAAATTTTAGGTAAGATGAGAATCTGTGCTCTTGCTTGTACAGAGAAAGTTTCAATTAATTCTTTTGTATGCTTAAATATTTGGAAATTTCTTTTATATAATGTTTGTTAGTAGCATTGTAAAAGACTAACCCAGAAAGAGGACAGGGTGACTCTTTGCTGTCTTGCAGATTACTTCCTTATAAAATTCATCCCTTGCAGAAAATTAAGCTAGTTAGACCAGTGGTTTGGAAAAAAAGAATTGCATTTGCAACCACATAGGTTAAAAAAAGGTAGCAGTAGTGTTTATCACAGGGATGGTCTTCTCTTTTGACAGTTCTGCTGCTTAATTGCATTGTCATGATTGCCCGAAATGCTTGTACGAATAATGCAAGCATCCAGGCATCTCTGAAATTGTTACTTTCTGAAGAAAACTACCGCGCAAGCAGAATATGATATGTGACCATTGTTACTAGCTGTAGATAGTGACTTGCAGTGGATAATAACTTTTACTAGAAACTGACATTATTATTATTGCAAATTGAAAATAATTAACTAACTATATGATTGTCTAGGTGTCGTTGTCAGCATCAGGGACTATTACAGAAACATTAAAGACTTCACAACCTACAAGTTCTCAGAAACTGCAGTCAAAAACTTCTAAAAAAGACAAGGACAAAAAGAAAGAGAAACAAGTAAGATCCACTTCTCTGTGGAATTAAAACAAACCTCTCTTTCTAAGAGACATTTCCCTGGGCTCATTTGGTAAATCGTTCAGATGCTTTCCTGTACCAGCTCTCAGAATTGGTACTGGGAAGAATTTTTCTGTAATTCTGTGTATCATGCTTTCACTCTTGATCACACCGTCTTGACAGGTCATGAATTTACAAATACTTTTTCTTTTGTTTGTTGCCTTGGTCAAGATTCTACTATTCTGTAAAAACCCACAGTCTAGAGATCCAAAACAGACCCCAAATCTGACAAAACTTCAAAGAATATTAAGCAAATGTGTTTGTTTTTTTAGCTGAATATTTGATACCAATAGAATTGTTAATTTGATCTTGTAAGTGTCCTTGTTTTTATTGTAGGTTGAAGTTTCTGTTGCAAAGGAGAAGCCTAAAGGGAAAGAACCAGTTGATACCTTACCATCAAATGTGGAAGAATGGGCCCAGTATGACTGTCCCAATGAAATCAGAGATACTTTTAAGCAGAAAGCAAATATTTATGGTATTAACTGGGATAATTTCCCAAAACCTGTAAGTATACTTCTCAAAATTCTAGAGAATCACTAAATGAGAAAATCAGGAGAAAATCACTAAATGGTTGTATTTTAATTTTTCTGTTTGTGTATGTTTAGACAGCTGTCCCAAATATTTTCGTGTTGTCGTATTCATTAATACTTCAAGAGGTGTTAGCCTGTACTTTGCATGCTGAAATTAACTTAACTTAGAGAAGACATTTACCAGCTTTCTGTGTGTCTTGCTGCTCTTTGAGCTAGAAAGTTTCTTTGTGTCTTTTTTGAGGTTTATTTTGAAACTGAAGATGTAATCATTAATTTAAAATTTATTTTCTACAAAACTATGTCTGTACTGACCGAATTTTAAAAAATTTCTTTTCAGACTTGCACTTTGTATTTTATGGACCTTTTATCTAAAGAACTACAGAAAATTTTTTGCCCCCACTTGATTCTTCCAGTCTTTCAGCTAGCTGAAGTTATTGCTAGTGAAGTTCTGGAATGTAGAAGTCTGTCTGATCTCTATCACCTTCGGTTTGTATCCTTTATTTATTTTAAATAAAAGAGAAACTGAATGGAGTGGACCATCCGTTAATATTTCACCAAGTAACAAGACTTTTTGTGACTTACTGTTTTATAGTTGTAACAGTTTTTTTATTTATTTTCATTTCTTTTTTATGCATTTAAATAGAATTTTGAGAAATAGGTTTGTGGAATTAAAGCCACTAAGTTTATTTGTTACTTAACGTGATCTCTACATGGGAAGCATACAAGATTATGAAGCCAGGGCTCTTCCATGTGAAAAATTTTTTAAATGCCTCTTTGTCATCTAACTGAAAAAAGCAAAGTCAAAAAAAGTTTCTGTGAAAGTCTTATCGATTAAATATTCAAAAGGCTCTCTACTTGCATCAAAAATATATTCTTCACCTTAAGGGCACAAAGAAGTTGCCCTTATAAGTGCATTTGTCTTTGTGACCAAAATTATGTTATTTCTATGGATGATAAGCCCTAGAAGTTTTGATTTTAAAATATTTAATATGCATGCAGTGGAAAATTTTTGCTGTTTTACTTAAAGCATTTTATTGTGCTTTTTTGATAGGTATTAAATGATGTTTGCTTAGTAAGTAACAGCAATAAGCAATTTTCTGTCTTATTTTCTGTTTGTGAAATACCACGTAATGAATCTTTAAAATGCCTGAAAACTGATCCCACCGAGCAGAATAGATATTTGTGTATACAAATATATGTGCTTCTCTACCAATTGACTACTGAGTTGCTTTCTTACAAGACTGAAAGGGACTTTCTGATAGGAAGTTATTTTCAGCCAAGATTTGCCAGACAAATCTTTCTTGTTGAGTCCTCAAGATTTGTGTTTGCTTCATGGTATTTATTTACATCTGATGTGTATATATGATTCGGTAGATGTATAGGAATAGAAATATATTACTCTTTACTCAGGACAGAAAAGTAGGTTAGCACATACACACTGCGGGGCAGGGGGATGGTGGTTGCGTGCTATAGTGAGACCATATAAATATTTTCATATTTTAGTACATAATTTTTGGCATTAAGTTGGAGAGATGCAGGTTTGATGGACAAGACTGGGGCTACTGATGGGTGTCCCATCCCTTGAAGTGTTCAAGGTCAGATTGGATGGAGTTTGGAGCAACCTGGTCTTGTGAAAGATGCCCATACCTTTAGGTATCTTTAGAAGTTCCTTCCAGCCCAAATCATTCTGTTATTCTGTGACCACTACCATGGGTAATTTCCCCAGTTTTTATTTCCAGTATTTGTTATTGCCAGTGTTAATCAAGACATGAGAAGGCAGGATTGACAAATGTGGAATAAGTACTATTTATATATAATGTGCTTATATGAAGGAACATATGAATGATTTGTATTGTTTTTTAAACACTTATTTCTTTTTATTTTTAGAATTGCCCTGATATGCTCAGATTTAAAACTGAGTCAGGCATCTGTGTATCATGAGAAAGCTGCTGGAGAAGTATACATTAGTGAATTAGAACAAGCAATGTATGTATTTTCACTACTGAGGTGGTATTTAGTTGGGACTGTTTTCCCTACAGTTGATAAGTGTTGTTGGGGGAAAATAGTGAAAAACATGATCTCAGAACACACCTTTGGTATATTAGCTATGCCCTAAAATTCTGTGCATGTTTGGTTAGTGTCTATCTACCAAGTAGTGTATGGTAAAGATTCCTAACACACTAATACTTCGTTATCAAATGCTTTTTAAAATGTACTTGAGTTTACTTTTTCTTTCTTGTGATTTAGGTATAGGCAAGAGATTGCACTGAAAAAAGAAAAAACTGTATGCATAAAGACAGAAGAAGGAAAAATTTCTTTTGAAAATGCTCAGATTAATGGTAGTAGGAATGAGAATATCCTTACTTCAAGTGAAAAGGTTTTTATTTTGACCTCAGTTTCTATACTAAATTACTCTTCACTTTTTTTAGTACACTTGCTAGTTTTTTTTTTTAGTTAATACTTGAGAAATACATGAACATGAAAATCATTGCATGCTACCTAAGTTCTGCTAGCAAGCATCTGCTGAAGCTGAGCTGAGTTTGCCTGGCATATTATTTATATTGAGGAAGAACAAGATTGGAATCTTTATTGATACAAAGTAAAACTACTTTCCTACAAATGGATTTGGGGACTAAGGCAAATCGATTAAAAGACTGAGAAGCAAAAAAGATACTGTATTCACTCATGGTCTTGGTTTTTTCTCTTATTTCTCTCTCCATTACATTAGCATGTACTGTTTTGCTTCCTCTTACATACCGTTTTAAGACCATGCAAATATTTGATTTGTGTTTTACTGCCCCTTCTTCAGGAAGATAATTGCATTACTGATTTTTTTAATGCTTACCTCCATTTTGTTCTTTATTATGTCAATGCCGTCTGGATTGTCATCATACCATTTTGCTCTCTTTGTGTATTGTTTCCATACTTCTGCATATAACATACCTGATTTTTCTAATTACTAATCCCTTTCAAGTCACCTCTTTTAGCTCTTGTAAATAGTGTTCCTCTTTTAGTTATTACCAAAAATCAACTTCTTTGTGACAGCAGTATACCTGAAGTAGTTAATCTATCATACAGTTAGTTTGAATAGTGTATACTTAACGTGTTCAATGCCTTTAGAGGATAGTAAAATCCAAATCTCGTAATAAACCTGTTGTTCCTGTAATAGAATGTTAAATTTTGAAGTTAGAAAATAATACTGAGCTGTGGGATATCATAGTTTATAACAGCTTGTATTCTGTCTAGTTTAGTTTTGAAATTTATGAAGGTGGAATACTGTTTTAATTTTTCAGGGGTTTGAGTTAAATGCAGTGACAGGAAAAGGACTGAGTGCACTTTCTTTCCCTCACTTGTGGATTGAAAAAGCTGATGTACTAATTCAGCTAGGCTTGTATCAACCAGCAAGACTTCTGCTTTCGGAGGCCCATGCTGCAACTCAGGTACAATAAAAATTAAATAGAAAAAGAAACACTAATAAAATGTGTAGGGAAAATGTTCATTTTGATGCAGTTATTCCTCAGAATAATAATCAAACTGCAAAGCCAAGCCTTCTCCCACCACCCCAAACCAATGTCATACTAAGTTTCAACATATATATTATGTACATTTAAATATATGGCATTTCAGTCCGACTTTATGGGAGTTGTCTGAAGGTTATATAAATTTCTGAAGTAACGTCAGCATCTCTGTCTGCTTTTGGAAGATATAGGTATATTTCAACCTTGTTTGTTTAAATAGGTGGGAAATGTTCAGATTTTGTTCAGAAGAGAGAGAATTTAGATCCATCCTCTCAATATTTTGATCCTTTGAAGGTCTGGTTATTTCATTTTGAGCTTTATTATGGATTTACTGCTGTGTTTTGATAAAACTGAAATTATATTTTAGAATTCTGGCAGATCTGAAATAAGTGTCCATATGTTTCACCAAACGGATCTACATCATCTCATAATTATGAAGGACTATACATTACAGATATTTTCCCTATACCTACAATTTTCCACTGTAGCCCTGTGCTTCATTGTACAAGTTATTGAAATATAATTATTGAGTAAATCCTTTACTTTTAAAAAAATGTAATTGATATCCTGTTATTTTGTGTAATATTTTTTCTTGTGTAACTAAAAACTGCCTTTGTAAATTTAGTATAATCATTTATACTTTGAGTGATAATATATGAATGATATTCATATATTCATACATATATTCATATATATATCATATATCATATATACCATTCATACATATATTCATATATTCATACATTCCCCTTTATAAAGCATTAATTACGCATTGTATATTGAGGCAAGTTCAAAATACATTAGGGAGGACAGTATTTTTAATTATATAATTTGTTACTAGTTTCTTGTATGTCTGTATGCTAGTATACAAATATTATACAGTATTTGTCCCCTATACAGTACTAGTATAATGGCTTATAACGAGTGTAAAGTAGCATTATGAGTTCACTGGATCTCTTGTGTATCTATACAGTTCACAAAAAAATCTTCCGTCACCACATTTCTTCATCAGACGCTGACATACATACTAAATAATAGCAGAAAAATAGTTTATTTGACTTGAGATAGAAGGTGCAGGAACATAAAGAAATATGTAGTAGATGTAATGTGAGGAGTAACTAAGAAATTCAGCAGGTACTTGGGGGAATACCATTCGCCTTTTATTTCTGTTTGCTTAATCTAAAATATGGACAGACATAAATACGAATAGCAGTAGTGGATTTTTTGTGTATAGATCACATCTCTTTCCTTCTAGGAATTGAGGGTCGTATCTGATGTGTCAAGGTGCTTGTACTTACTTGCTGTGTTGGCTAACCTGGAAAGAAAGCACAGACAAGCTAAAGCACTCCTTGAGAAAGCGCAGCTTCTGGGAGGCAATGAAGAGTTTTGGTATAACAGTACTCTCAGTCTAATAGAAGCAATTCTAGAGGAAGAGGGGGAAGGAAAACAGGGCACGGTAAGGAAATATTTTGAGTTTAGAGGTTGTGGTTTGGGGTTTTTTCAGCAGTAGTCTCTCTCAGTGAAATATTATAGCCTTTGCATTTCAATAAAAGCAAAATTAAGTGTTAAATGCAGTTAATGTTGTTTTCTCTGAGCATTCAAAAGACATTAATTGCAGATTCCAAACAGGTGCATGCCACTAGGAATGCGATTCTACCCACAGAAGTTTAGGATGTTTTTCTAAGCTGTATATTCTTTTATTGGAATAAAACCAGTTATAATCTAGTATGTATGACTAAATCCCAGAGATCTGATTCTCTTGATTAGAATTCTTTTGTATTCAGACGGTGCTGTTAACTGGTGTATTTATTTTCCATACTCAATAAAAATCATGTCTTTCAGTATTATTTTCTGTTACCCTTTTCTTTCTCAAGTATTTCAAATAGTTTTAAAAATATTATTTCTAGATTGTGAAAAATACTACTCTAACACTTTTTTTTTACTGAATCCCTGTAACATCAAATATGCATTTACTGTTAAACCCATAACTTTTATGAGTTTCAGCATAAGTATAGTCTTATGTCTGTATTGATCTAATCTGTCTTGATAAACTCAGCAAGTCTGTGTTGTATAGAGGCATTATTTTAATTTGGACTGAACTCATAATTACTGTCTTGCTACGTACAGATAGATGAATCTGACTCCCTCTTCTCTCCTTGTATGTATGTGCACCATTCATGTAATCATCAAAGTATCTAAGTATGATGATAACTCAAAATTTCTAGACTTGCAGTTATCAAGAGCCAGCCATCCTGGGGATAATTAACATGTTCTCTACAAAATTTAAGATTTTTAAAGGAATGTTTATTATTATCCATAGACATTTAAAATAGAATTATGAAAATTCTGGTGTTACCTGCAGGCTTGTGAGATACTGGAACATATTGTCAGTGTGCTTCGATCTACTTTACTGAAGAGACCTGGCAGGCACTCGGAATTGGGTTTTATGATTGCATCCCTTGAAGCAAGGTAACTGTCTTTTCTCTAAAATATGCCCAGCTTCTAATGTGTAGCTACACTGCAAATATACGTAATTTTTACAATGCTGTCTTTTTATAGTATGGCAAATTTGATGGATTCGCAAATATTTTTGTTCCAAGTCATTTATGTGGTGGTTAGGTTTTTTAAAATTTAAATTCCTTCCAAATTTCTGTATTTCCTTTCCTAATTCTTGTATGTAGCCCTGCTACCTGTTACATTGGTAAACTACATACCACAAAGTATTGTGCATCGTTTGCAGTTTAGGCTACCTAGAGGTGCAACATATATTTGCCTATGCAGAGGTATCTGTTTAACGCTCCCACAACACTTCTGCAGTCTACAGTATTGACTTACTTCTATTCTCACCATGAACCAAGAAGCCTGTTTATGGTGTAACTGAACAATGATTTAGGTTCCACTGAAATCCAAGCACCGAGACCTTAAAATGTGTTGGTAAAGGGAGAGAAGTATACAACATTTACACACCTGTCTCTTCCCATAAATGGGAAACTTTTCAATTAAAAAAGAAAGACTAGTATCAGTCTTCTCAGGTCATCTGTATTTAGAAGACAGATGAAATAATTAGATACATATAACAAGTGACACCTCATCTCTAATCTCAAAATATAATATTTGGATTTTTTCAGAACTACTATAATTTGTAAAACACACACTTATGAGGCTTTTTGTAGATTTCTTAGAATTTAAAGGAAAGCAGTGAGAAATGTGTTCTCAAAAAATAGCCTGTGCTTTCTGATGGCTATCTTGTATTTCATTTTTATTTCTAGAAAAACACTTATTCAGATACATTTTGCTCAGGATCATATGACAGTTGATGCCAAGTCTGCTCAGTTGCCACACGTGCTATGGGAATCCTACAATAAATTAGTTCAAGTTGAGAGGGACTTTATTCATCATGGGCATAAAAACTACAGTGCTGAAATACTGCTGGAACGTGCAAATATTTGTAGGTAAGATTGTACCTCTGTACCTGTATTGAAAAATTTTACTTAGGTTGAACTAGTCCATGAAGTGTATTGTTTACTTTTTGTAGTCTAATTAAGGTGGAAAAGACAGATAACATTGTTAGGTTTTATATGTTTGTGTTACATGTCTATTGGCATTCTTCATGTGTTTTGCATTCAAAACAACACTGTAGAATCAAAAATTGTTTTCACTGAAGGCAGAGTTCTCTTTTGTTCTTTTTTGAGATCAAAACAAAGTTTTAGGGTCTCAAGTCAGCTATTTGACTTCCTGTTTGTAGACTCATTTTAGCAGCCACACTAATCATTCTCAAGTATGTACAGGCTTTTACAATTCTTACTGTTGAAATGTTTCTGTAGAAACTGCTGCAATAGTAAAAGTGCAAAACGTGGTATGCTTGGAATCCGAGCTGTTTGCAAGATACCCCCTTAAAACAACTGAGATATGTTTTGTACCTGGTATACTGCCATTGTATTCCTGGTAAATACATGCTCTAGAATATTATCTGCCTTTCTTCTCTTTGAGTCTTGGCATCTTCTTGCATTGCATCAGTACAGTTCTAAGAATAAGACCTTGGAAAAATAACTTGCAAGCATTCACTTCTCCTATTTGTACATTTCAAAAACACATATACAAAATTACTATTTCTATCTATAATTAATCTATTTAAACTATTAATTAATAGATTCATTATTTTATTATATACGTTCAACAGTGCTTAAACCATAAAAATAAGCACTTTCTTACGTTAGTTCTTTTGAGTTTATGGTGGTGGTTTGTTGGGTTTTTTTTTTCAGGACGATTGCCAAGCAGGAAAAGAACAAAAAAGACAAACATAGTCACTATCTACATGCTTATAACTTAGCTCAGAGAGCAGTATCCAAAACAGAAGAAGTATTTCATAATGTTTGTAGTTTATTTGCATTTAATGAGGTATGGACATTTTTTTTCCTTAATTGTGGAAAAGAAACCTAGTCTAGTTGTAATATTCACTCCTTGGATAATCTCATTTGGGGCTTCCAGGAATTATCTTCTTCTAATGATAAGCATTCTTTGTATGTAGAAGGAAATACTGCATGCCAAAATAATTTATAGTTGAAAAAGGGATGAAGAGAGGATTTGTTTGGTGTTTGTCAAGCTTATTTAGTTCTGACATTTATCTAATAGCTACAAAAGAAAAAAGTATAAACTTGGAGATATTTTTGATTCTCTAAATACCTCGAAAGTTTAAAATTTTTCAAAATGTATTTCTTCTCAGGAGAGACAAAAAGTCTTCACAAAAAAATATTATAAATAAAGAATGTCTATCTTTAAAATAGTGCATTTTGGATAGTGAAAGCCTGCAGCCTCCTTTGCTAGTGTGTATATACCATTGTTAGATACTACATATTTGTACAAGTACATAAAACGTGAAAAGCAAAAACCCAGCTGCTCTTGTTCCATGGAGCTACTTTGATTGCCTTGTAATGTATTTGACATTGAATTTTTTCTTTTAAATTACTTAAATTTCTTCCTTGCAATATTTCTGCTCTATTGAGGTGGTAATGCTAAAGTGTTTGCTTCTTTTGTTAAAAGAAATACAACATTCTAACTTCTTATCAGTTAAATTTGCAAAAATACTTGAAATTACTTCTTTCTTTTGTATTTCAGAATAAAAATATTAGTATCCCATTAATGAGACATCTAGCTCTTAGAAAAATAAATCTTGTAGAAATTCTTTTGGATATTTTTCACCTTGTCATTACTGAAAAAAAGCTTAAAAACGTGGGAGAAGCATCACTTCATGAATTTGTGGAGGAATTCATCATTGAAGATGATGCAACAGAACAGGTAATGTGAAATATTTAGTCCTGTGATTTGCATAAAAGGTATAACAAAGTTTTCCATTACGCAACTTCTTCCACTGCTGAGGAAATGGGTTCCCGGACCAGTCACATAGTTTTGTAGCAACAGAGACTGAAGTGTGTGGTTTTAGTCTTGGGACCCTCCCCTTATCCCATGTTTTCCTTTGCACTGGTTGAACTTTGCTTATGGATATTACATTGAACTTTTTTTTCTAAATCAGTTGTTAATGAAATTGTTTATCTATTACAGACAGCTCATTTGTAGTTGAATGTGTAATCACATTTAACATATGTATTTTCTGTGTGAATAAATGTTACGTTTTTTAAAAATATGTATTTCTGTCTGTGTGAGGATGTATGAGCAAATAAACATAAATATGTATTTTACCAGGATTGGAAGTATATGAAATGCACCATGGCTCATATTACACTGGCTCAGTTAGCAAACATACGGAATCTTTGTAAAGGCTGTCCCAACATCAAGTCCAAATGCCTGTATCTAACTGGAAAAACTCTTCATTTACTTGCCATTAATGTAGATCCTGTATATTCAGAGATTTACTGGAAGCCAAAAGTTATGGTATGCATTCTTTTCTGCAGTCAAATTTATTTTTTTTTGTAAAGTTTATCTGCTCTAATATTTTTTCTGTATACACTTGTATAAAAGCTGCTCTTTGTGTAGAACTAGGTTTTAGATACTGCATGCAAGCCATAATAAAAATGGATAGCAAAATGAGTAATTTCAAAAACATGCTTCTGCCTACATACTATCCTCATGGAGCTAATTTTTTATTTGTTTGTGAGATATGCTAATTACAGTATTTTCACAAGAGAGACCGAAAAATTCCTTGAATGCCTTAAAGGGCGAGTGTGTTATGGTCTCTGAATCCATGCGGTCAAAAAGTATTGACTTGTAGGTTAAAAGCTTGGATTTGTAAGTTCCTTTTGTGTTGTAGTAAGAACCCCATGTAAAAAAGGAGAGTTGATGGAGGCATTATAAATTCTGTGATGAATTAAAATGTTCAGAAGAAATTAGTGGAGGACAAATATGAGAAAGTCAAACTCTTAGAGGTTGTATGGGGCATCTTTTTAGTTTATGTTGGTCATATTCCCTTCATAACATACTAAGAAATTTTGATGGTGGATAATATTACTAAATCTCTCATCATGAAGGAATTAAGGCAATGATTTCTTTTAAGATGAATTCCATTCTCACATAAACTTTCACAAAAGAAATTAAGCCTGTCTTACCTAATGGAATGATTAATTGTTCTTTTTTTATACTGTGATGAGTAGGAAGACGCTAAATCAGACATCAGAAAATCTTCGCTGACTTCAGCAGAATGCAGTGAACAGGACATGACAGAGAACGGTTTATCAACTAATAAATGTCATAATGATAAGTATAGGAGGAAAATACAGGCATTAATGGTATATTACTTTATGAGCTTGCATTAGAATTTGAGTGCTTTATTTTTATGGAATAATAGTCAATTTACCTTGTCAGTTCTCTTTAAACTGATAATGGAAATGTTTGTAACACAAACTTGATCTTACATGGAACATGTAGCAACCAGGACTGGATGAGCAGACAGTTTCTTTCTGCCTCACAGATATGACTTTTTAAGGGAGCACAACTTTTTGCAGACTGGGAACATAGAAAGAAATTACTTCTATCACAAAATATTTTTGAAATTCAGTGAGCGGATCTCTGTTAATTACTGCAGTTGAAAGCACACTAGGAATTGTGAATGTTCAGTTTGTGTTGCTAGTAAAATCAATAAATACCTGAAGTAAGAGATTTGTGGGTTAATTTGGAATAAATATAGTTAACTGTCCACAGAAGCAATTGTATTGATCCTTGGTTCTGAACTGCTCAAATTGCCTGGAATTTAAAGTCTATTCTGCTAAGATCATTTTATATTAGAAGAAATTTCTGTGTTAAACCAAATATATTTTAATGTTGTGTAACAGATGTTGGTGTCTGCTAGAAAATTAATCGGTATTTGCATATTTTGATCATACATGAAGTGCGTTAAAAAGAAAATGCATTAAAATTACTCATTAAAAAGCAATATTTATCTTCTCTAACATGCTGTAATTGGTGTATGTATAACAGATATTTAATATTAGCCAATTTTTATATAAAGTTTTTTTTTAATCATCTAGACGGAACACAGGATGGCTCAGAAGTATCTTTCTCAATCCAGTGAGGCTTTGCTACAGTCTATGGCTGTTGCATTCAGTCATAACGTTACTGATGTACTGGCTCTTGCTAGTTTGGAAATGGCAGAATGCTTTCGACAATTTGATCCAATTTCAACTAGCCAGTTTTTGGCACTTCATCAGGTAAGGCAACTAATGTTTGTGCTGCTTTTCAGTGTGAGGATGTTTGAAGTTGCATAAACTAAACTGTATTTGCATAGCCTGAAAATTGGTGATACAGAACACATGTAGGGTTCCATGTAAGAACTAGTGTGTAATACAGGTCATCAAATATATGATATATTTGCTGAGTTCAGAACATTTCATCAGTGATTTTTTAACAATTCTGTTATCTGTTGTGTTCGGCCTGACATTTTCATGGATGATTGCATACATGAAAAAATTTTAATAGGAATAAATGACTGTATTGTAATTAGCAAAGCTAATACATTGCCACAAAATACAGTTTCATCCCTCCCTAACCAATAATTTTAAAAATGTTTCTCTGAATTTGTTCATTCATTATTTTGAGGTGGATAATTCAGTTTACATTCAATTTGTCAGATTGATACCTGCACAACATGGTCCCATAGATGGCTTGAAGGTGTATGCATGTGAATTTGTGCCTCTATCAGAGAGAAGATGCAGAATGGCTGTAGGGTTTATATTCCCTGCATCAGGAACAAATTACCCACCCACAGTTCCTACACCAGCATCTCTATTATAGAAATACAAAAAAGCACCCTATACTACTTTCCTTCCTGCCATATCAATGCAACTGAAGGAAGTTATGACAAGCAGAAAGCACCTGACTCTGTCAACACTTAAGTTTGCAAATACCTGCACTCAAGGGTGGAATGGACTAGCTGGGTCCTCTGGTATATTAGAATCAGCTAATTCCTGGGTCTGGTGGTTTAACTGTTTATCACTCCTGTACTCCTGCAGCACACCGTAGTATTTATGCTGTGCTCTCATACTTGTTAGTGAACAGTCTGATGCGATGCATATCAAGGCACCAAAACCATGAGGCATCATGTCTTTTACTGCACAAAAAATTCCACTGATTCAGTTATTACTGCCCAGAAATGTTTGTATTAAGCCTCCCTTTGGAATTTTTGGTTAGATTAACCTGAATTGCCTTTTTCTGTGTGACAGCTGCATTAAAAAAAAAAAAAGTGGTCTAGCTCTTAGCCAGCATTGGTTCGAAGGACAGGATTAGTATGTTTACTGAAAGAAGTTTATATAGTCTTGCCCATTATTTTGCTCTTTGTAGAAGTCTGTTTCATGATGTGATGGCTGCCCATTAAAGCACAGAAAAAGAAAAGACTCAGCTTACTTGAAGGGCTAAGCTAAGAACACAGTATTTACCATTCCATGTAGACCTTAGATGACTAAATGCAGGAACCTTGATGATAAATGTAGACAAAGAAATCAATTTCAGCTATTTGTATTTAAGAAATCTCTTAGTTATTGTCAGACTATTTACATTAACCTGTAAGAACAAACAGCAGTTTTCTGCTAGTTCATCTCACCTTTCAAGCAAGAGAACTTTTCTTCAACATAGATACATGTTATAACAAGCACAGTATATATATTTATTTGTTTTATTTTTGTGAAGGAAAATAAATAGATGTAAAAATTTTACAGAGTTGTTCAGTGTCTATGATGATGAAGAGTATCCTTCTAACTGCTACATCCAACACCAGCAGCTCTCGGCTGGCAGCATTGCTGCATCTTCAGAATCATTTAAAACAAAACAGAAACACTAGTGATCTTCTAAAATGTGTGGAACAGAAACTGACTGCTACTTCAATGGTAACTTTCCGAGCTACTTATAGCTTATAGTATAAGTTTAAGTAGCTTCTGAGCTACTTAAACTTATAAAGTTTATATATATGGTTATGTAAGTGCACACAGAGGGACATTTTCATGTACACAGGACATGGGTTGGTGGTGGGTTGGCAGTGCTGAGACAACAGTTGGACTCAATGGTCTCTGAAGGCTTTTCCAACCTGAACAATTCTGAGATTCTAAGAGACACCCCTGCACCTTTCCCTGCTATCAAAATCTTGCGACATAAACCAAGTACAATTTTTGTTGGTGAAGTGTCTCTAGCAATTTTTTTTTTCAAATATAAATGTTACTATGAATTATTCTACTCTCTTCCTTTGCTAAATACTCTGCTAGTATTTAATAGCATTTTAGCTTCAAAAATAGTGTAGCAGCCATAAAAGTCATGTTGTTGTGAAGAGTGGACTAAGATACAGTATTTATAATTTGTTTTAAGTAACATTTATATGTACTTCTTCACTGCACAAAAGTTACATGATCATCGAATGGTTGAGGTTAGAAAAAATCTCTGAAGGTCATCTTGTAAAAATCCCCTGGCTCAAGAAGGGCCACTTAGAGCTTGTTGTCCACAACCATGTCTAGATGGCTACTGAATTATCTCCAAGAATGGAGGCTCCACAGCCTCCTTGGACAACTTGTGCCAGTGCTTGCTTCCCTCACAGGGAAGCAGTATTTCCTGTTGTTTGGACAGAGCCTACTGTCCTGGGCACATCTGCTGAGTGTTTGGGCCTTTTAGTACGTTCTTTCTGAGAATTGCTATCAATTTTCTAATGAAAGAACTGGGAAGAGGGTTTATAAAGTCTATGAAAATAATACTACTTTTGAATTACTATACAGGCATGGAGAAACCTCTATATTCCTGTTGAACATTTTAATATAGTGGATGAATTGCCATCCAGTTTCTACATAGTTATTCTCCAACATTCAGAAGACAGGTATAAAATTTCATCATTTTGATTTAGCACTTTTTCTTACAAATGTAGTTTTTTTTACCTGGTTGTTTATTGCCTTTCACTTCTAATTTTGATGGACTTGAATTTTAGGATAATGAACTAATTAATATATAAATAAAACTGCCTGCAGCTCAGTTGTATGTTTTCTGTTCTTTCAATTTCCCTGATTTTCTCTTAAATCTGTAGAGGTCACTTGAAAGGTGTCTGGCCATTCTTGATATCTTTTCTAAGTTCTGTTAAGTTTCCCACTTTTATTGATTATGCTCTTGGAAATGTTAGGAGGGGTCACGTTTAGCTTTATAAAGCCACCAATTATCTGATTATTGCAGCCTAATTATCTGCAATAAATTAGCTCATAAAGTGAGATATAGCAACTGACTATGAGTACGTTCACCAATTTAAAAAGTCTTAAACACTTGTCATGGAACAAATAGAAATCTACCTTATTGGTTATACAGTAATAAAAGAATTTACTTTACAACTCTGATTGTTCCTGCTAGAATTTGCAGGTTATTATACCCAAGGTGGGGGTAGTTACTGCATCATGAGAGTATTTGTGAGCACATTAAATTAGAGGGTAATAATTACTCATCTAATAAATTTGAGTCATATAAACAAGGCTAGGCAGTCAGATAAACTATTCAGCACTTTTCTGCTTTCTACAGATCACATTTGTACAGTTCATTGATTGAGATGCCCAAAGCAAGTACTGCACAGAAAAAAGGAAAACTCACTCAGCGGATGGGTAGGTATCTCTTACATTTAAGAGATAAAAATCATTGCACTGATGTTATGAGAAAGCTCATATCTTTCACTGTTGCAGTTAGTAAAATTTTAAAGTATTTTTCAAATAATTTTAACTCTTCTTAATTACCAAGGAACATAAATTCATAATTACGTTTCGTTATCAGATGTAATGTATCTAGTCACAATTTATATCATTTTTGTTTACATTTGAAGGCTGAAGTTGTTACAGATAAGTAGTAGTAGAGTTTTTTTCATTGTACATTTCTGTATATATTTTGCATTTATATGTATATCTATATTTTTTTTTCAAAGAATACCATGGCTAGAAACTGATGGTGTTTGTACAGTCATTTCTTCAAGTACAAATATTTCTCAAAAAGACTCTTAAGAGGGTGTTATCCTCCTTTTAATAGTGCAGGCAAAAGTTTCTCGATTTCTTGTGAATCCTGATGCGTTTCATATTTTGTTGGACAAAATGCGTCTGTACAAGCAGCAAAAGATGAGGAGTCATCTTAAACAAACTGCTATTCAGAACTTGCAAGAGTGTGTTGCCAAGACAGATGTGGTAAAATATTTTATTACTTTGTATTTAAAATTGAGTGAAAAATGTACTAAAAATATGGTAGACATTCTTTATGCAGAATTTTTCAGTTCATTCCAAGTGTAGCATCCCTAGTCTTCACAGTTACTAAATGCTTTTTACTCTACTTCAAAATCTAATCTTACTGTGCTATTGTTGCTGCATTTGTCATTCAGGAGCTTTGAAATGCTCAGTAGTTTATCAGAATTGAAGTTTTCCCGTTATCAGATTCTGTTTTCCCGTTATCTAATTTCTTCATTCTGATTAGGTTTTTTTCCCTTAACTGGCTCCACTGATCTCTCCATATGCTTTTGTGTGCTTCTTCTATGTTCATCATGCAGTTTTGGTTCACTTCTCAAAGTTGTCCTTACACAATTTCTTCTCAGTATTTGGTGGAACACATTATAATTCCTTTCTGCTGTACTTTTCTGCCATTCCCCATTGAAATTGCTGGTATATCAGTTGTTTAAATAATAAGTATCGACACCTAGTGATTCTTTTGTTAGAGTATTTTGCAAAATGCTGGTACAAAATTTTGAAATAAACTAGTTTAAAAAATGACTTCTTATATTTTCCATTTTATGATCATTCACATTATTTTATTACAGTATTTATCACAGTATTACAAAATTTATATATATAATAGTACTTAACAAGGATGGAGATTGAAAGTATTCTAATTTTTGTTTCTGTATGTGAGATAGACTCCAACAGAGAAAATACATGATAATGAGCTTGATTTGACATCCAATTTCTCTGAAATAACAGAAATGATGGAAGACTATCTGAAACCGGTGCTGTCACAGTTTGATTTTTCTGCTGTCAGGTAAGTTATATTGACTTTGATTATCATTTGTGAAAACAAGAGCTGTGACTCAAGTCCCCCAAATAAAGGAATGGTTTCAGCAAGAATACCCTGTTGAATGAATGTTTCATGTCTTGAAAGAGAATATATTCAGGATATGTCATACTAAGAGACTGAGCAATGTGATAGACTAATGGCCATTTCTGACAAGCACTGTTCTCCAGCTTAAGTTATACTTAAGTTGAAGCTCAAGATGCAACATTATAATTAAACTGTTTGAAGATAGCGTTTCTAAAGGACAGGAAGTCCAAAGGGAGTGCGTCCTTTGTGTAAAATTTCACTGAAATTAAAGCTGGTAATATTTTCACTGAAATTCCTCTTCTCAGAGAATCCCAGTGCGCATCAGTTTCAGCAGCTGAAACAGGAAAAAGGAAAGTGAAAGATAAGGATACCAAACAAGTTGGAATGCAGGGTATGTGCTCCCTTGAGTGCTCTGTGTGTCATTTCAATTTTAATTTTATTTAACACAGGCAGAGGACAAAGACTTTAGCATTGTCAGACAAGACTTTTCTTGTCTGTTTTATTTTCTGTATCAAGTCATAGATTTTAGTATTCTTTCAAAGACAAATTTAGATGCTGGGTGGAGCCATGTTTTTGCATTTATTTAGAGTCTTCCAAATCATACATGCCTAAATGAAACAGCTTTATCACAAACCAGTTTTTCAGGAGAAAAGCTAGGATAAAGAACTTTCTTAAGTCAGTAGATCTCTTTGTTTTGTCTTTATTTTGCTTTTAACTTTGTGGGCTCCCACAGGTTGTTAGCCTCCATGGAAGCCTAATGCTATAGTATGTCCCTGAACACATCTCAAGAGTAGTTCTGCAAAAACTGGATGAATTGTCTTTCATGCATCTCTTCTTTCTCTGTAGAAGGGAAATGTTGTCATAATAATATTTAGTACATTTTTTCCTAAATAACAGAAACAAAAATTTTTTTACAGACCAACACAGTATTGGATAAGAGTTCCTTCACAACTCTATTCTGTTTAGTCAGTCACTGCTGTGGCAATTTTGCACTTCCAAACATTGTTTTCCTGTATGTATTGCATACATGTGGACTTGGACCTGAGATGGCTGGCTATTAATATGGGGATATTTTTCCCTCTGAACAATTGGTGTTAACAAGTGCATAGAAATTTGAGAACATCTTAGATGTAATGGTATCAAAAGAAATATTTTTTCTTAATGCACTTAATCCACAGTACAATGAAGTTCAAGTGTGATAAAATACAGGAAACTTAGGTTTTTACATCTAACTCAATTATTTATATAGAAACTGAGAACTGAATCTCCATCATGTTCTGTCACATCTCTTTAGATACACCAATGGATTTAGGATTGTATGTGGTATTACTAGGGGATACATTACTTATGGAATTGCCTTTGGAAGCTCTGAGTATATTTAAAGAAGAAGGAATAAGTTCTGTTTCCAGAGATTTTTCTCTACAGATTCTCTACAATCGACTACATTGGACTGAGTCAGGTACTATTAGATAAACATTTTTCCTTTAGCATAATGATGCATAAAAAAGATACTTACTTAAAAATTAAAATATGAATGGTGGTGTATATTTTACTGGAAGACAGCCACATGCAGTAGGTTTCCAGTATTTTACGGGGACTAGACAGTACAGTAGACTTACTTCAATAATGTACAGGGTGATTACAGGTGCAGTGATACCTAATTTAAAATAACCTTGACATATTAAAGAATTATATAAAAATTGGAATCTAAAATTCAAAAACAAATTTACAAGCATGTTGTCAAAACTACAAAGCTATTTTCAACTGCAATGAAAAAAAAGGAAGTAAGAATTTAAAGTTCTGTTACTTTTTCTTTATCATTACTGTAAATCTTTGTTCAAAATACCAAATGTAAAATCTTAATCTCTGGAATACTTTCCTCTCAGTTCATGTGCTACACCTGGGGAAAATCAAATCCCCACAGGCTTTATGAACTTTCCCTACTGCCGACACTTATACC
Source organism: Rhipidura dahli (assembly GCA_013399225.1). Lineage (NCBI taxonomy): Eukaryota > Metazoa > Chordata > Aves > Passeriformes > Rhipiduridae > Rhipidura > Rhipidura dahli. The sequence continues at coordinate 164,915 of VXAC01008864.1, read as the reverse complement.
CTACATAAACGCTTCAGCAAAATGAGGTTAAGTGAAGTAGTTGGACAGTTGGTAAACTTGTCCTTACCGCATCTTAAAACTAATTTCTTAGATCTACAAGTAAATAATAAATGCAGGCACTAAGCCATTTTTGTATGACTCAAAGATACCTTCTATTTATGAAGTAGAAATCTGAAGCTGCATTTTTCTCATATGTAGAGAAAACCACATAAAATTATTAAAACCAGTTGGTTCAAGATAAAAAATAGACCAAAGAAAATCACACTCTGTACCATGAAAGCATGCTGTTCCAGAGAGGTTCTTGTATTGTGTCCCTATCTGTAATATTTATATAGTAATATAGTATTAACAAGAGTAATGCTCAGCGTGCAGTATAACCTGTTCTCTGTTTTTCCATTTCACCCCTTCTTTCTAAAAGGAAAGAATTGTACGTAATCTGAAATTAGAATATTTTGGGTTTGCATACTGTTACAGGTCTTTCAGAAATACAAGTTTTAGAACATGTAGGGATTTTTCTATTTCTGTTTTTCAGAGTGGAACTTCTTATCGTTGCATAATCTTAGAAATGGATAAATGAGAGGGAGCATAGTTGAAAAGTCTCTGTTTCTGCAGTTATGACAGTGGCCACTGAATGAGGAAACATGAGCAATATGATATTAATGTGTGTCTCAAGCTTCCATGAACTTTCAGGGTACTCAGTGATAACTGGCTGAGACGTACTCTGGGTGATAATCATATATACAGTGAGAAACAGAAGACAGTTTTCTGTGCTTTTTAAAATTCCTTTAAAGAAATAAAAGATCCAAATCAAATACGAAACTTCCTTTTTCCTTTAGATCACTGTGTCGCAGAGAAACTTCAGTTATTACATTAACATCAACAATTAATACATACAGTAAATGACTTAGCAAGTGCTTTGATGATCACTGTTCAATTCTATCCAGAACTGACAGTGAAATAAAGCATTTTCATGTCTAAAGGGATCATATCTCCTCCTTGTTTTCCCCTTTAAAGCCTTTTTTTTTTTTAGGCAAGAAGGTTTGTATAATGTCCTTGCCTTGCTGTGCTTTGAAATTAATTTTTATTTTTCTATTTCAATCTGTCGTTGTTGTTGTTGCTGTTATTACTGCTACTACATGCCTCATATTAAATATACTCAGTCCCTCAAGGACATTTATTTACTAAAACTGTATATATTAAAAACTTTTTTCTTTTCATTTTCACAGGAACGCAATTAAAAAAAAATGAAGTATCTAAAGAAACAAGTACAAAAACTCATCAGAAAAAGAATGTCCAAATGGTGAACTTTCCACATTTTTTGTAAATAACCAGAGAACTTGCATAGAAAAGTGTGAAAGTGGGTTGCCTAGAAGCAATATGTGTGCTAGAATATCAAGTGGAATAAATGTCACTAAGTCCATAAGAATCTTGCTTTCTGTTGATTTTGCAAGGAGTTTTTCTTTGAAAAATCACACTTTGTAAATGGGACATATTTAATAACCCACGAAGGAAGGTCCTGAAAATAATTTCTTCTACAATATATTGTATTTTATATAGTGTATACATATGTTTTTATAAATCTATGTTTATATTTGCATTTATATCTATATATATGCACTCACATGTGTATATATGTGTAATATTTGTATATGGGTTGTAGCTAATGCAGAATAGTTTATTAATTTCCATTGACAATTGAGTATCACAATGCTTTTAAACCCACATTCAAAACTTTGTTAGTTGTTTGATGTGTCTTTCTGTCAGTTGTTTGACACAAAGAATGTAACACTGTTAGTATTTGATTGAAACTTTAACGTGTAAGAGATTATATATTCTTTTTAATTGTAGGCACCAGTTAATCGTGATCTACCCTCAAATTGCTTGCCTGTTGATGCACGTAATTTTAAATGTATCCTTTCACCTATTAGCTAAGTGTATCAGCTGAATTTCCTTCTTTTGTTGTTTAAATATCATTGTTTGTGATTAACCATTTATCAGATATTGTGGACCCCTATAATGAAGGAAGAGAAGCAGGTAATATATATTAAATAATATTTTATTCACGATCTACGCATGGAATTTAGGGTTTTTTTGTACCAAGAAATGAATTCATGATATCAAGATGCTGGCAAAAAAACATTCCTTTTCATCAGAACAGCACAGGTTGTCACCTGTAAATGATGCATCAGTGAAACCGTTAATGGAGGTTTTTAGTTAAATCACAGGAAGACAGACTAGTTTGGGTTGGAAGGGACCTATAAGCTCATCTCATTCCATCCCCTGCCACAGGCAGGGACATCTTCCACTGAACCAGGTTGCTCCAAGTCGCATTCAGCGTGTCCTTGAACGCTTCCAGGGATGGGGCAGCCACAGCCCCTCTGGGCACCCTGTGCCAGGGCCTCACCACCCTCACAGGGAAGAACTTCTTCCTGATGCCTAACCTAAACCAACTATGTTTTGGTGTGAAGCCATTCTCCCTGGTCCTGTCACTCCATAGTCCTGTAAATAGTCTCTCTCTCTGTCTGTCTTGTTGGCTCCCTTCAAGTCTTGAAATAGTTATTAAGTCTAAACACAATGCAAAAGAAGCTACAGAACCATCAGAGTATGTCTCCATGCATTTGCAGTTCTCATTCACAGCAGAAAAATACAGAACATTTTATGTGCTCAATATCTGACTCTAGAATGTATCTTTTAACTTATACTAGTGAGAAAATGTAGTCAAAAGGAGGAAATTGTTTATCATTAAATGTGCAATGTCCTTGGAAGGAAGAGGTGGACTTGGAGTCTTGTTTTCTGAAATCGAGACTAGAAACTCAGTCAGTTTATCCACCTACTTAAGTCCTCTCTGAACCTCTGGAACAGAGCCATATGAGCAGTACTGGTTTTCAATTCTTTACCCTTTTTTCAGGGAATCTAAAACTTTTTCTTTGTGTCTTTAACCTGTCTACCAAATAATCCTTGTTCATTATAAAATACACCTTTCAAATAGATATCCCAATTTTACTCTGACAATGTCACAATTGCTTCAGTTTTAAAAGCCGGACTTAGATTTCAAAAAACATCAAATCTAATGATGACCTAAAACCTCCTAAATATGATAGTGTCATTTTAAAATTATTGAAATTGAGATTGCCCAATGTAGTTTGTAGTATGTTACATCCATACTGATGAAATTCTCTTGTTACAGAAGCTTCAAGTCCTTCCCAAAAAATAAAGGAGATACTAGAAAAGTACCATGACCTATTTACACTGCAGTGGGAAGGTGTCATTGGCAATATGTGTGTTCCAAGGTATATATTTTCTATCTGCTTTCTTGTTTTATCCATGTTTCTTGTTTAAAATTGTGCTGCCTATTTTCAGAGACTTTGGTCATAAAATAGGGTCATGTTTTGCTGAGCTGATAAACACACAGCAAACCATTGTTGTTGTATCAAACACAGATCTATGTTTGTAGACAGAATAATTTAGGGATCTGAAATAAAGTGCTGCAAGGTGATTTAGTCAGGTTGGTTTTGTCAGAGTTGCTGTACATGTAAATAATCTAATTTTGATAGAAAGTCTTCTGGTGCACTCTTTGATGAATACACATATGTGAGCATAAGTGTAATTTCTGACTTTGCTCATAATTGTTTTTAAATCCAAGTGTTAAAAACATAGCATCTACAGGCACCTTCAGTCAACCATAAATGGGAGCACAGATTTCAGAGGCAGTCTAGTGAAGGTACATCAGACAGTTTCCAGTTTCAAACAGGGATCATGAAGCTAATACCATTTTATGCAGTCTACTCATAAACACACTTTGATCTTTAAAGAAAGGCTTTACTTTTAAGATCATAGCCGTAGAGGAATAAAAGGGATCTAAAGAGGTCAAACAGTGACAAGGCCTATGAGTCAATATGGCTGTCTCTCAACCTTCCTTCCTAACTGCTAGTTTAGTCCTTTGGAATTTTCTCTGCTTAGCTAATACCACTGAGTAGGTACTCTAGTATTTTTTCATAACAATTGCAAAGATTGTTATTATCAACTTGCAGTTTTTGCTGCCAGATAGTCTGGTCATCCACATCTGTTTTCAAAAACCAATTGCTCATGTCCTGGTGGGTAAATACACAACTACTCCCTTTGAATGTTAGACAAAGACCGTATTTTAAAGCTGTACAATACATACAGCAATGATTTTTTTTAATTATTAATTTTTTGGATGGAAAGGCTGGTATTTATCTAAAAAGATGCTATGCCTCTATTTATCTGAAGTACAGTATTGCTCACTATGAGATGTTACTCGGTAATCATTTAAATACAAGAGTATAGTACTAATAATCCATATCAGTTATTACACTTTTCACAGAATTCTGCAGTCATGTTTGTCTCCTTGCTTTGCATGTTGACTTTTATTATAATTCTGCAGTAAATAGTGTTCAGTAGATTTTCTGAAGTGTTTGCTATGGATAATTTCTGAAAAGTATTCTTTTAAAAGAGTAACATGAATGTAACTTCCTTTCTTTCTTTCTCCTTCCTTTCAGCCAAGCTGAATGGGAGCAACTCCTGACAAACTGTAGTGCCTTTCTGTTCTATGGGATGGAGAGATTCATGTCTCATGTATTGCTTAATTGGTTGGTTGCTATGAACATCCCAAGTAAGATAAGCAAATGGAGAAATATTTTTAATTACATCTACTTTTATTCCTAGATGTGTCCCACTGTATCACAGTATTGATGTTGGCAATTAAGGGCTTTTTTCTAGATCCAGGGTTTTTAGTCAGAAAACCTCTGTATTATTTAGGTTTTGTTCTGTTGCACAGCTTTCTTGTTAATCCTCACAGATAAGCTTAGTCTTTCTTCACTTCCATATGACAGAATGTCTTAGGTTTCAAAAATTAAGTCATCATCCAATTGTTTTCTCAGTAAACCTTCTCCTTTTCTTTAGAAGTATTTGGTTGCAAGATATTTTTTAATGGTAAGAACAACCTCTGCAGTGCCACTTGAAAATTTGTAAGTCTCTGCTGAGGCAAACAAGAATTGTCCATCAAGGCTAGGTTAATGCTGAAGGATTGCTCTAGTATTACAGAGCATTTGTAGACTCTGAAGAGGTATTTTTTTTCTTTGTTTCTTCACAACTAATTAGTCTTTCTGTTCTGTAGCATAAGGCTTAGATTCAGGGCTGGTTTTTCAGATTCTCAGTCTTCCTTTCTCCTCCTGTTTTCCTTGCACATCTGGAAGAAAGTTGACTTTGGAGTTGTGCTTTATTTGTCAGGGTAGCTATATTGTATTGACATGTGAAACTGAGAAGGAGAGATTGTGAATCAGATTGTGAAGCCCTGTAGAGCAACAGGAAGCTTCTTCATGAGCTTTGGTTTTAAAAATTATTTAAATATATATATGTAAATATTACAAGAAAATATGTCTTCTATATCCGTGGGTCATGTCTGAAGACGGCGTTTCAGATATCCACAGACCATATACTTACAGATGTAACAACTTTTGGAAAGTTGTTAAACTTTGCCCTTTGTTCTACTCTGAAAATAAGCCAGGATGAATTCTGTCTGAGATTTCTGAAAGCTCTAACCTAGATCAAATATTATTAAGTATTCGGTTTGGTCATTTACATAATGAAATAAAATATATCATTGCTAAATCTGAGCATGAGACCAGGCTGCCAGAGAGAATGCAGTGGTTTAGCAAATCCTGAAATGCGAGATCATGGTGTGAATTAACCTTTATGCATGGATAATTTGGAAAAGTTTAGAGGGAGATATACTTGAGGGAAAATAATCAGTTAATCATTAATAAGTTAAGGTAAGACTGCTTAAGGGGCAGAGTTACAGAACAGAGTCAAGAGATGGATCACAAATTAAACAACCTACCCTTGCTCGTGTGAAAAAACCCCCAAGGTCTGTATAGGGGTAACTATACAGGAGGGTCATGTGCAAGCTGTATGAAATAATTTTCCACTCTACATGGTATTGCAAAGTTCACAAGTGGAGGAGGATATTGACCACATAGAGTAGGTTATTGCTGGAGAACATTAGGAGTGGCCAGAAGGCTGTGCCACAGCTTGTGTGCTTAGTTTTATTAATAAATACATATATGCATTGGTATGTTTATATGCATTTAAAACACTTTTGGAGGAGTGATTGACATATTGAGAGGAGACATGATGAAAGTTTTAAGTGTGGGAAAGACTTTTCAGGCAGAGAAGTATTACAAATTTACTTCTCATCTGCTTGGGTTAGGAGAATAAGTAACAGATTTAAGCTGCAGCAAACCAAACAGTAGGCAAACCCTTTTAATTCTGAGAGTATTCTGAGTTATTTCACTGGAGACCTTTAAGGAAAATAGGGCATGTTAGGGATGTAACTTCTTGTGAGTTGTGGAGAGAACCTGTGGTATAAAAAAAAATCATAAATGGCATACCATAAACTCTTCCAAGAGTTCATAACTACAGAGCTGGGTCATATAGGTCATTGGCTGTAATAAGATGGTATGTGGACTTTGTTACCAATTATGCTAATGTGGCATAGCAAAAAAACCCTGCAAAACACTATGGAAAAGTGTAGCAAAATTGCATGAAATAATGCTCGGATGACTTTTATTAGTGTACATTTACATAATACTTGACAATTGTGACTGAAATATGTAAATTCTATACTAGTGGTTTAGACTATGTTCAAGAAATTAGTTAACTTACAAAAGGCCTGATTTACTTTAATTATTATGCTGGGTGTTATTATTAGTGCAAATACATTTGCTATATTTTTTTCCAGAATGCCGTTTGGTGATTCTTCTGGACGTGGTACGGTCACAGCAAAGTTACCAAAGAATTACAAACTCTGATATCCACAAAAGGTAGGTAAAGCAAATTTCAGTGAAGTCCACACTAAGGAAGATTATTTCAAAGCAAAGTTAAAATTTTGAGTTATGAATATTCTCCTTTACTTCTGCAAGTAGAAGAGCTTCTTTATAGATCTAAATAGGGCCAAAGCTCTTTTACAAGGAAGTGATTATAAAATATGATGCAGAAACCTTGCTACATTACACATACCTCACAAGTCTGAGATCAGGATTCTCAAAATATTCTAATTGAATATATAAAATTTTTCTTTAACAGATAAACTGCTAAGAGTACCTCTGAGGATTCATACATGGAAAAGTTTTAACAATCAGACAGATTTTAATTTAAATAAGTTATTATGGCATGTTAAATTACCTGTTCAGAATTTTTAATATTATTAATTGCAGCTTTTTTATCTTTAAAAGCATCTCAGTATTTTCATTGCTTTTAAATTGACAGCTGGTAGGGTTTACATTCTTTTGTTGCATGTCCATATGAATTCTTGATAGATGCCACAGTGTCCTAATTTTATTCATTAACTATTTAGTCCATGCTGAATTTGCAGATAACCTGATCATACTCTTGGGGGATGAGATACCTTGCCTAGGAATGTAGATATAGTGGAGCATTGGGCAATCGAGAGTGACATAAAATTTAACAAGAAAAAAATGAAAAACTCTTCAATGGTGACAGAGTAATGCCAGACGCAAGTGTAAGCTTGAAGAGGGGTGGCTGGAGAGCAGCCCTGCAGAAAGGCACTTGAGGCTGAGCCAACAGTGTGCCTGGGCAGCAAGTGAGCAAAGCACATCCTGGGGACATGAATATCTTTTGATTTTTCTAATTATTCATTCCTTTTAGAAGAAATAGAAAAAAAATCTAAAAATGCTGTTTAATTAGTGCAACTATGCATAAGTTAAATCAAATTGTGTGTAAGATAGGTTATACACACATCTGTGTGTGTAAATATACAGATGTCTGAGTGTATAAACAACCTCCTGGCATTTTTTCATATCCTTTTTGATCCAAAACAGGCATTTCCTAAAGTAAACCAAAACACAATTTCTTAAACCAGTTTTTCAAACTCAAAAATTTGGAAGTCTCAGTTTAATAGTTTGGTGAATTTATCAATAAGTCTTACATGTTTAAGTGCAAAAGCTTCCTGAAAATTTAGAATAACATTCATCTTTCAATGAGTCACATAAACTCCATAGACAATCAGACAGCATTTCCCCAAAAGATTACAGAAAACTGTAATTATCATCTTTTGATAACATTACTATGAAAAGCAGATCTGAATAAAATAAAAATGCAATCTTCTATTTACTGCAGTTTCAACTGAGTATCCCTCCCCTTTTATGACTAAGACAATAATACCAAAGATACTTACTGAAATATTCAGCAGTAAAAACTCAAATCCCACATTACAAGTGATTTGCTTTTAAGCCTCCGAATCAACACCAAACTTATGACAAAGAACAAGGTTTCAGTTCCTGCAATATTTTATGTCTAAACATGTCTTTTCACACCTGATTCCCAATATTTCCTGCAGTGTTTTGTAAAAGTTAGAATGTTACTCCTCCTTTCACATTTCCAGAGATGTCCAGAACTACAGTTGTATGACAGAGAGTAATCCCCATAGTAAAATTGCATCATGAAAAAATTAGAGAGAAAGTTACCTGAATTCATTGTATTAAATTCAAAGTGCTGTATGAACATTAAAAAACACTTGATGCTCAGCATACAAGAAAATGCAGTTGGCATTCTTTCTCCTTCTATTATAAAGCATTGTATATTTGATTGTATTTTTTATATATGATGTACATTTTTCTTTTATTGATCTCATAATCCTGATCTTCCTTAGTTGTCTACGTATTGCTTTAGAGAGACCAACAGAGACAGCAATGCTTCTAAGCCTTACAGGTGTTGGTTCTGTAATAGCCCTCCAGTGGTACACAACCTTGCAAGAGAATGCAGAAAGGCTGGAGCTTTTGTTTGAGAGTAAGTATTTGTCTTAGTCTGTGTGTGTATCGTGTCAGACATTTATGCGTGTGTGCTCATGGAGTGTCTCCTGTCTCTTCTTTCTTTGCTCCTTACCAAATTTTGCTTGGAGGAGTCACCAGGTGGTTTACAGGTTGATCTTTCATACAGAACAGTATCCTACTTAAAACAGTTTTAGTGGAGTGTTTGTTTATGGTCATATATAAGTAAGTATGTTTATGATAAGAATAGGATTTACATGGTGAGAAGCAGTGCCCTAGGACACAGCCATCTGTAGTTACATAAACTATGAGAAAAAAAGCCCCTGGATTTAACTTATGTATGCACAGATACCTTTGCAGGCTGAAGTGATGTATCGTTTTACAAAGCACCAGGTTGTATGATTGATATTTTCTTGTTTTTCAAACCTTTCATTAAAAACTCACAGAAACTAACATTTCTTTCCAGATTTGCTGAGCTTTGGTAAAACGGCTGGGCACACAGTTCATATTCTTCAAAGTAGAAGTCACAGGAAAAGGGATTCCATTAAAAGTAAGAATTAAAAGGCTTAGGATGAAATACTGTCTGTAAACATTAACTAGAACCTTTAGATAGGTAGATCAATGTGATAGTTCACAGGTGTAAGTGAAACCTTCCAGATGAGCTATTACAATTTTCTCTGAAACTTCTTAAAAAAAATTGAGAGTCAAAAGACCACTGATACAATATCACAATTGGAGTAGCTATATTTTTTATAAATAAAATTTTGGGGAGACTTTGACATAGCTGACCAAAAGCTAAAATTTGTTTTCCACTGAACTGAAATTTCCACTGAAATAAAGTAATGTTACTAACAAGGTATATCCGGAGCCCAACATAAACAATATAAATGGTACAGGATTATAGACTGCGAAAAGATTGGTAAGATCTGCAGTGATTCTAGGCAGTCTGCATTTTAAAGGGCATACTAGATACAAGAAATATCTGCCATCTTGTTGGAGAGCAGGGAAGAATTTTTGAGTAAAACAGCTTCTAATGTACTGTCTATAAAATTGTACTACTAATCTTCAATGTACAGAACTTACCTTGTAAAATAAGGTTTAATAAAATAAATTTTATTTATAACTTGCACTGTCCTAGAATTGAAGAGAGAAAGAATTCAGATCAGAAATATTCCCTACTTTTCTATGGGTTTTTTTTCAAAAAATGCTTCTTCAATATAGTGTCAGATGTTAATATTTTTAAAAGAGTGTAAAAGAACCAGAAGTATTAATCAAAGAGAATACATGTTAAATTATGGCACTTTGGGCATTCTTATATTTAGTCATATTCAGAAATAACAATGGTTTTTGATATATTTTTATAGTGGAAGCAGATTTTCGCAGCTCTCCTGCAGACAAAAACGAAGAGCAGGCTGTTTGCACTTCCTCAGATCTTCCTGCAACTCATCCATCATTTTTTAATTGTGTGATTTATGGTTTACCCAACATAATTCTGATGTAATTTGTGTCAATCTTTTCATGCTAGGAATGCCTAACTGGGTGTCTAAGGAGAGGCAAGATTAAGAAAATATACATATTGCTGATTCCTGTTTCAGATGTTTCCTGTGCTGATGCTATTTCTTGTGTTCAGTTTGATATTAGAATAAGTGTCAGAAAAATAGAATATATAATTCAGAAATTTCAGTTAGTACTGTGAGGTTTTTTTGCTTGGTGAATCCTTTAAGAATTTGTTAAGTACCAACTTATCTTAAAGAAAAGTGGACTAGTATTGTTCAGCCTTGATGCATAAATGGAATTGGAATGTATCAATGTCAGTGCTTCCATTTGAAAAAAATGCTTCCTTCATCATTTTATTTTCATTTAGATGATTCATCAGGAGCATAGCTAAAAAATTTACCAAGTGACCTTATTCTGAACAAACTGATCTTTTTATATAGAAGTAGTTGTAGTTCAATTAGAAAACAAGTTAGTGTTAAATAAAATTATTAATAATTTTTGCTTTCTTTATTGTCCTGTGTTTTTCCTCAATAACATATGAATATATATTACATTATTTCAAAATCCCAAATAATATTATTATGTGTATGGATTTTCTAATATGCTCTGTTTAACAACAATCCATTTTTAATCGCACACTTTAAAACTTCATAGCAATAGAAATAGATGTAAAATAATTCAGCATTTATGGAAAGTAAAAAGTTTGATTGTTATTGCAACTGAAATAATTTCAAGAGTCTTTTTTTCCTGGTAAAATGGTGATGTCTATTTGCTGTGACACTTTTTTTGTGTCTGATAGAGCATCAAAATGGTACTGAAAAGATGCTGTCCTTGGCTACCTGATGTGTTACAATCAGTTAGAACCTGGTAAGGGTTGGTTACAGGGCTATATAGACCATATTACAAAATAATGGCATGTAAAATACTTTGTGCACATAAGAGAATATAAATTTGTGCTTCCTTCCCTCTTTCAGTCAATTTAGTTACATGACCTCATGTGAACAGCAGGTGCTCTGTCAAACTGTGTTCCATAACATGCATGATTTTTATTCCCCTTATAACTTAAGTTAGACATGGGACATATATTTTTTATGGCATGTATCTTGGCCTTTAATGCATTACAAATTAAGTAAAGAAGTAACTGAAGTTACAGTCTGAAAATTAAGGATTCAGTGTAAGATATTTTCAAGTCTCTGAACTTGCCATGTTTTGCCAGATACTGGCATGAGTCCCCAAGTTCTGGTATTGATTTCTTTAGTTTTACGTCTTGTAAGGTACCTTTTCATTGTATTTCTGTAACATGGCAGCTTTTTTTTTATCCCATGAATGGTATTTGGGAAGGTAAAGTATTGCTGAGTTTGAAGATGCAATTTGTGTTAAAGGAAGCAAGTGTTCATACTTGTTCACTATAGCAAATGTACACATACTGTTAATTTCTCTAAGTATGTACAATATTAATTTTCACATCATTCTCCAACATATTAATTGCCGTGAAACTGCATTTCCATGCTCTTAATGTCAGTGTTTACATGGAATGCCATCTTTCTAGTGCTGTCTCTTTTTTTGTAACATAAAAGGTTTGGGAAAAAAGTGTATTCAATTGGAATCATGAAGCCTTGGCTATCTTGCTACGTGACAGTTCTTACAGATTTGTTTTAATTTCTACCTTCTTGAAATAAGAAATTTCATGAATGATAAAGTCCAGAAAAGTTTCAGTGCTTCAGAAATGACAGTGTTGTTCTTTGAGAATAATCCAGGATAAAAACCTCGAGATTTCAAAGATTAGAGAAATGACTGATATCTAGGGGCTTATTCACTAGTTTACTACCATGGTTTATTTATGAACTGATGGAAATAATTTAACCTAATGAAGTCTTTTTCTCCAAAAATATTCCAATTTTGTATTTGATCCTTTAGCTCTAAGTACATTACAGCAACCTCTGCCAGAAGGTTGCTGGCAACCTTGGAGTATGACCAAAAACTTCTTTATAATAAGCCCTCTGTACTAGTGTGCTACATACCAGTCAGTAAAATCATAATAGCAGTAGGACTACGTGAGTAGATGATAAACTGTACTTTAGGTGACAGCGAATATGCATTCAGTGACCTAAGAAGACATCTAGTTCATTCCTTCAGGAATTGATGCTGGAAATAATGTCATCTTTTCCATTATGCTTTTGTAGCAATGTGAAGTGACACAATTGTACAAAAGTAAAGAGTCACTTCAGGAGAAGATACATAGTAGAAGTTGGAATGATTTCAGAAGAAAAAGAGCATAGATAGGTAACACCTTTTATATTTCTTTTAAAATTACAATGACAGTTTAGCAAGGGAGAGGAACCTGCTTCTTATTTGTACTGAAGTATCTCAGCTGGTGGAGTTTGAGAGTCCAGTATGATTACCAGTTCAAGAGAGTAAACAAGAATGAAACTGAGCAAGGAAAGGTTGAGAAGAAGCACTGTTAAAAATTGCTGTTTCAGAACCTGTTTTGAATAAGGAACTAAAAGCTTAAAATTTTCTGGTATTCCTCACATTTCAAGATAAGGTACTATCATAGCAAATTACCTGGACTGACAATATCAAGCAATCTCTCCAAAGAGTGAGCCAGCAGATGCTGTCCATGAAAGCAAAACGAATCGTGTGTGTGCAGCACAGAAGGGTATGTTCATCTTGTAGCAGTTCAATATCTGAGATCCCCAAGTGGGCCCTTGGTTTTAAATTATTGGGAGAAGTAAATAGCAGCATAGTCATACAAGGTGCTGTACAGAAGGTCCTCATTCTTTAAAAACAGAATATGAAATGAGTGAACCAAAATTTTCAGCTGCAGATACAAAAGTGGAATTAAGACTGTTGATTTCATGTAAGATTTTATGTAGAAAGAGCACTCACTAATAGCTGCAGTGGGAAGAGTGGTGATGAAAATGCTGCTGGAATTATTTTTAAGCGTTCATTAAGTACATATGAGTAGCAAGTTCAGAAAGTCAGGTTCTAGTATCATAGAATCCTGTAATGATTCGAGTTGGAAGGGACCTTAAAGCTCATCTTTTTCCACCCCTAACATGGGCAGGGACACCTCCCACTGTCCCAGGCTGCTCCCAGCCCCAATGTCCAGCCTGGCCTTGGGCACTGCCAGGGATCCAGGGGCAGCCCCAGCTGCTCTGGGCACCCTGTGCCAGGGCCTGCCCACCCTGCCAGGGAACAATTCCTGCCCAACATCCCATCCAGCGGTGCCCTCTGGCACTGGGAAGCCATTCCCTGGCTCCTGTCCCTCCAGCCCCTGTCCCCAGTCCCTCTCCAGCTCTCCTGGAGCCCCTTTAGGCCCTGCAAGGGGCTCTGAGCTCTCCCTGGAGCCTTCTCCAGGTGAACACCCCCAGCTCTCCCAGCCTGGCTCCAGAGGGGCTCCAGCCCTCAGAACGCCTCTGTGACCTCTAGACTTGCTCTTTTAATGGGGACTCTTGAACTAGATGCAGTACTCTATCTGGACTTCCACAAGAGTGAGACATTATTTTTATTATATTAAGCAATAAATTGTTTTGATGAAATAAAAAGATGAAATGAAAATATTTTTAAATAAAAATATCTATACGATTTTCTGAATTCTAAAATATTCATTTATTTGATTATGAGCTCTTAATTTTTACAATATTATATAGTGTTCAGCAACCTGGAGGAAAAAAATCCTACCAATTAATGACCCAGAAATAAATTACAGTAGATATACCTTAGGACGTATGAGCTCTCTCGTCAAATGACGTTGGCACAAGCCCAAACAACAAGAATAAGAGCTTCTGAAAATATTTCATCTATGTGGCACTACATAATTTCCATGCACTGTATTCATTCATACGAGAAATATTAAGCAGTTAGTGCTATTCCATGTATCAAGGGCTTTAAAATAACTTTCTGAATTATATCTCAGCAACATAACAAATCACACTATCAATTAGCTTTTATAACAGAAATGACATTTTATAATATATTTTAGTATGAAAAGAATTGGTCAGCTAAAATTTATGTAATCTGAAAAATGCAAGGAGGAAAAAAATGATGGTGAATTTATTTATGATATTCTAGGACAAGAACATAATTTGAGTTGTACGTAGCTGTCCAAGAAAAGTGTGTGGTTCTAGATGGTCTGCAGTAAAGAACTGCAGCAAGTTTGCTACAAAATGATAAACAACAAAAAAGAGAAGCTCTGTCATTAGCCACTGGTGTAAGCTCTTTAAAATTACACTGCCATAAGCAGTCATTCAAGAATTTCTTATCTCATGAGTGTCTCTCTCTCCAGAGCTGCAGTGGCTGGTCCTGTCAGCAAGGCTGTTGTCCCTGCTTTGCAAAGGGATGTGGTGGAGCAGATGCCCAAAGGTAGCTGATGCTGTAGGTTTGATGTAGGGGTTTGTAGGCAGGGAAATTAGAGAAGGTTTGAGGTTGGTGTAGGGGGTCATTCTCATAATTATTTAAGACCATTTATCTTGAGTTTGAACACTAATTTAGTGACTTTACAACCTGCTAAGCCTTCCAACCTGTGCTTCGGCAGCATCTGAGCTGAAAGATCTCCTGAAATAGAATATCAGAGGGAATTCAACCATTCTATATGAGTGTAAATCCTTCTCTTTCGTGTGGCTAAAAGACCAGCTCATCACTGTTGAGTCAACAGGAAGAACTCCCTAAAGTCCCTCTTGGGATTTAAATCAGGTCTCCAACTGCAGTGTCTTCATGTGGATATAGCAACAGATAATTATTAGAATGGGTTTTAAGGATGTGGTCAAGTAAAAACTGAAGGCATACTTAAGTGCCCTGAAATATTTACTGGTTGGTGGAAGACCCAAATTGGTACTCAGGTGATAAATTGATAGAGTATTTCTCAGCCAGTGATAAAAGAGTGTGTGGGGTCTTTCATGAACATGGTAGTAGCATTTTCAAAAGTAGCAGGCACAATAGTCTTAATTTCGGAATGAGAGGAAATGTATTTAATACATTGCAGTTTTCCAGGTGGTTATGTAAGACTTATGGTATGAGGAACAATTCTAGATCACTTAATCCCATTTTTATAAAAATGCACTATGGAATGTTAACAATATTGCTGGTGAATAAAATATTAATTGTAATAGTCCCTGAAATATGACTCTTAATACCTATTATTATATGTATGTGTACTTTTAATAATAAATAGTGTAAATACAATAGTTCATCTATGAAGACAAGTTTTCTTCCTCTGCCAAAAGAGTACATGAAGTCAGTGTTCAGTTTTAACAGTTGAAGCCAACAGAATAAAGACTCCTTTCAGAAGTAATGGCCAATATTTTGGGCTAGGAAGGTACAAGAAATTAAAAGGGTGTTTTGAGACAGTGTCCATTACTATGGGAAATATTTAGGAAGATGTTTCTTTGTCACTGAATAACTACTGTGATTTATTTTCCCTTTGTTTCATATAATGCTTCAGCCTCACACATGGCAGAAAAGGGTGAAAACTGTCAAGATTAAACTGAAAGTGAGTCAGTACTGAGCTCAAGTACAATGTCCTTTTCAGTAACTGAATGTTCATTACCTGACACTTTTCTTGATGATCTCATACTTGACATGTAGCATTTGAAATTGTTAGAAGAAATGAGATGTTTACAAAGATGTACAGCTTTTCCAGAAATCAGGGCAGCATTAGTTAAGGATTTGTGTTTCTTTCCTGAAAAGGTGTCTAAAAATATTTTTATAATGTTCTGGCCTTTTTGATGACTGAATTTTCTTAAAGGAAGTAAAGTTAATGTCATAAGACAAGTTTCTTAGCAAGGTGGATGTTTCAGACTTCTGGCTTTTATGGGACTACCATAACCATAATCAACAATTCAACAGTTTCAAGAATTGACATAATTTTCTGTGCTATATGTGCACTGAGATAAGCTACAGATAATAACACTGAAGTAAACTAAATCAGACTCATTATTGTCTAAAATTCTTTTTAAATTTGTGGGGTTTTTTCTGAGTTTTGCCCAAGTATGTCAATTGTGAAAGAAGTCAATACATTGCAGGGAGAGTTTCAGAAAACAAACAAAAAAACCCAAACAAAACCTGAGTTTGTCGAAAGTGCAGATGGTAATTTCCCTTGACAGTCATAAACTGTACTGGCTTCTGTGTGAAAATATTGTGTATTGCGGGTGTTTTACTATCTGAATGGATACTGGGTGGTAGATCAAATTTATATCACAGCAACAGTGTCCACACTGCTCTTCTCTGTCTTCTTTTTCTGTTTGATGCCGAAATTTTAAGAGACAGATCAGTGTTCCCAATTTGTTTTGATTAGCACAAAGACATGATCGTAATCCATCAGTAAGGGAAAACAGTTTCATACTGTAGGACAGAAGTGTTCATTTGAAAACTGCAGCCAGTGGCATGGAGAACAACTTCTTAAGTACAAAATGAGCTTCATGAAAGAAGAGTGACAGTGGCATTACAGTTAAGAGCTGTAATCTGCAATATCCTGGAAGAGAAATGTAGGGATAAAAGTTTGTGATGGAAGCATTTAGTCTGCTCAGAGCAGACAACTTGACCTTCATTCTGATAGTAATGAGCTTGTGTGCTGGAGTTCTCAGCATTGCAGAAGCAGCCAGAACAGTCTGTTCTCCCAGTGATGTATGTTAATTACCTGACAATTTACCAGTGGAGAGAATTAACTAAGATTTCCAGTTGGAAGAAAAGAATGGGTTTCAAAAATATTTTTAGTTCTGTCATGTCCTCAGAATTCATCTGAGCTTGTAACTCTTGAAGTAGATTACAGAGTACAAACTGAATATGGAGTATACTGTGGCCCTAGAGGTGTGTAGATGACCACCTGTAATTTGGTCAATCCTGACAGTGAGGCAGCAGCTAAATTGCATAGATCACCATGCACGATACTGACGTAGAGTTCCTACCTTGTCATTGTGCATCTGATCCTCTCTGGGCCATTATTTATTTCTGATGATTAGCAAGTAGTCCTGTCACTGTCACTGACTGCACAGGTGCACGCTTTCTGCTTCACTGCTGCTCAAGAGCAAATATGGGTTCAGACACACATGGATACAGATGTGTAGGCATAGAGTGGGAGCAGACTTCTTCAGCTGAGGCAGATTTTACCATGGAGATACACTAGTATGCTTTGCTTGTGGTGTGTCTACTGTCGCAAAATATGAATGATGTAACTACCTTCTGAATTTTTGTCATATATGAAACAGAAGCCGTTTCCAGCTTTTAAGTTAAAATAGCATAACTTCAGTTTTTCATGTCACATAGCCTATGTGGGCACCAGATAATTGAGAGGTATTTCATCTGTAAGGATCTGTCCCTTGCCACTCCATGACAGGCCTGCACGAGCAACTGGTCGCACAGTTTGTGTATGCAGAAAAAGGGAAGGCACAGTTCTAGAGACCACCAGAATGGCCCAGAAGCCGATACTGAGGTATTTGTAACCAGGTATCTCTATCAAGTATTTATGCACTGGTTGTCTTCCTGACAAAAAAGTATTTACTATATTTTCTGGTCCAGCAGAGACAGAATTTAAGCACTGCTATTCCCATAAGTAAAAGAAATGTTCATTTTGCTCCTTCGGTATAGTCACATCTGTGCTCTTGGGCAGCATCTGTGTTTGCACCAGCACACTGGCTTCTGTGCTGGTTTTATAGTTTTCATTTTTTCCTCCTCCAACAGAGTTCATTGGTATTTCTCCTGAATGACACTGACTTTTTTTCCATCTGAAAATACCTATTTAGCATTTTTTGGTTATTAGTATTGCAAGTACTGGCATTTTAATCTGAAGTGGGATGTACATTGAAATAAATTTGCACTGGAATTCCACAAAACTTTCTGCTTCTTCATCAGTGTGATTCAAGGGACATGGCCTACATCTGTACTCAATCAAACAGGGCAGTGTTGGCCAATATAATCTAATTGTTTGACAGTTCTATAGTAATTCATTGAGACTAAAGAGAGATGACTACATTAATATCTTGATGCAGCTAGATAATAGTTGAGATAAAACTGGTGTGCCAAATTGCTGAAAGGCCCTTACATTCTCTTACAGATTTTTAACTATTTGTGACATAGAAAAGGAAAGAGACTTCAATATAATGTAATAAAGAGAAAAAATAGTACAATCTATAATACTGAGTATTATAATAAAGAACATTATCATAAATTTTCTAAGAATCTTCACCAATCATTTAAAATGATATTTCTCAATAATTGAGATGAGAATTATTGTTAATGCTCATGAATCTGTTTTCTTGGATAATCATTTCCACTGAGGTCATAATTAAACAGAAATAGTTTTAGCCATATAATGTGTATTTTATTCCTCTAGCTAAACTGTGAACAAATATGTCAAATATGCCTGCCCTGTGTATATCTGTGGGAACACTCAGGTTGGAATAATGGTGGAGGAATATCATGGACACTCTAAGCATATGTGAATGCCAGACCTGCTTAGGCTTAGACAAGTCACCTCATCTCACTGTCAAACCCTTCTCTCCTTTGCAAGTGCATTTGTTGGGAGGAGTCTCCTCTGAGTGGGATGTCAGATCTGCAGGTAAGAGCAAGCAGAGAGAGAGTATTAGAAGTGTTTTATTTTGGTGGTGTTGCTCTGAACCCAGTGAAGAAATGAATGGAAGAGAAAGCAGGAAACAAAGAAAAAACAGGAATCAATGTTTCCTCCAAAATCAGAAACAGATAGAAATGTGTTTCTCAAACTTGGTTTGATTGCTAGTTGCATTTTTACTTTCAGAGCCCTTGGCAATAAAGGTTTAGTGTAGGCAAGGGCAAAGGGCAAGGTCTTGTTAATCAAGAGTGAAAGAAACTGAGATATGTGGTTGAGTGCATTTTTACCAAAAGCCAAAACAAAAATATTTGCCAAATGAGCAACCTGTTTATTATGATAGAAATAGATGATTTAGAAGTTAATCTCCATCAGAGCTATGTTGGAGTAATCTGGTTTATGATGAACTTCTGCTAGAGATGATCTTCAATAACAATCTCTGCCTCTCGCCATGCCCTTGCACTTTGAGCAAGAAGTATCTCCTCTAGCTGTGCTCTGCAGTACATGTGGTTTTAGGAGAAAAAAAATCTGTATATTAAGACATTTTTATCTTGAAAAAGCAGTAAGGAATACCTAGAGAAGCTGTGTTGTTGCCAGAGCAAGAACATGAACATTTTGTAAAGTGCACCAACACTACATTCTGTGTCTAAGATTTCACCTTCATCCCTGCTAGTGAGTGATGAGGTGAACTGATCTTACGACATTTTAAAATATATTCTTTCTCAAGATCTGAGACTATGAAAAATAACTTGGACAATCTACTTTTAAACCTCAGCATTTTATCTCTTACTGAAATGATTTTGAAAGCTATTTTGGATATTCTTTTCCCATGCCTAAATCCACTTGTTTATTTGGGTTTTTTTCTCAAGAATGTATATCTTTAGGAACAGATTTGTTTGTTTGTTTTTCCATAAAAAAGCACTGACACAACTGTGAATGCAGAGCAGCTCTGGTGGGCCACAGCAGAAGACATGGTAACCAGGAGATAGTGATTCCAAACAGAACCTGAGCAGAGTTTAAGCAGAGGCCTCAGCCGTACAGACCTATTCATTAGCTTGAGTGACCACTCCACACCCTGTGCACATGTCGTGACATCAGGGTACACTTGCCTTAAAAACACACCTGTATGGGCTCATTGCTAGTGAGAGAGAGCCATAGAGTGACAACTAGGAAGTTCAGCATTGTACAAGAAAGGTAACTTTGTTTACTTGGACATACATGTAAAGATGTCAAGAACAAGGTTGGTGGTCTGGGTACCATGTCATGACCTGAAAGGAGAGACTCATTTCATGCTGAAACAAGAGGTTTCCAGCACCAGAAGGGTTCAAAGATTGCTATTACCTTTTCCATAATTTCTGGTTTTCACTCAGTGAATCATTTAGTTAGGCTTGAGTGTTAGTGCCTTTCTTATTGTTATCCCAAAGGAATCAACATGACCTCATAACACAACAGTAACTCTAATGGCAACCACTGTTTATATTAAATTTAAAAAAAAAGCTATTTCCATTACAAACAAGTAGATTAATGAAGTATTGCTGACATTTTTAAGAAAAAACACAATGCAATTATCCCCCTATGTCATGGAAAGTTTATAGGAAGGGCAGTTACTTTCTCCAGGTTGCATCATTAAAATGCAATGATCACAAAGCACAAAGTGGTGTAGTGTTAGGTTGCTAGTTTTGCAAACAATAGACAATGCTATAAAACTTTTTTTTAAGGAATGTGATTTCTAGGCATTCTCTTGGTGGCAAAATGAAAATTCAGGAACATGGGATGCTGTTTGTTAGTTCCCAATCAAGTGTGAGCAAGCTGCCTTTTGCAGCATTCGCACCTTTTATTTATGAAATCTTAAGGTCTTAAAACTATCTATTGCCTGAACTGCTTTTTGTATATGGTAAAACATTCATGTCCTGCTCTTACCAATAATGCAAAAAGTGTCCCTTTAGTCACTGTGCACAGCTCTGGGAAAAAGAGCCTCCTCCCTTGGCCCTAGTTTTGTTTGTAGTTCTAAATTTATTTTTTTGTGTGTGTTAACGTTGAAAGACTTGAAAACCATCCCCTGGGAACCCTGTAATATTTTGCACCTAGGCTGATACTGTACTGGTTGGCCCGCTATGACAATGAATCAAGGTGTTCACACATTTTAAAATGTACTCTCTGACCAGTAAGTAGGAGAAAAGGTATCCTCCTCCTCCTGAAAAGAATTACTGAAGGCATTTTAACAGGAAAACACCCACTGATTCTATTATTCCTTGTTTCTGTCAAAGATGGAAACATCTCAGAGAGACAGCATCTCACTACTGACGTAGAATGTTAATGATGGAGAATTACTAAGTAGTGTAAAAAAACATTTGTATGTGAAGAAGGTAAGAACCTTCTTCAAGAAATTGCATTTTCCCAGTTATAGGAGTTCTTGTATTAATAAACCAAACATAATCTGGCCCCTAACAGAAAGTACTTGTGAGGACCTGAAAAGTATCATTAGTGTTATGGACAGTGAGAAATAACGCTGACACCTTATGTTTTATAAGAATGATTGATAAATTATTTTTCAATGTAGACTTTGCTTGATAGAAAGAAAACATTTGTGATGCCTCTGTGGTCCTATTAAGACTAATTAATTCCTTCTCCAAATGAAATGAAGACTAATTAGACTGTAATATTAATTTCCTATTTGTCCAGAACCACTAATTTTCATATCATCCTGTTGCAGCCTACATTTTTATATCTATGCTTGCTGCATGCCAGAGTATTTGGCTGACAGGGTGGCAAAATGATACAAGACAACCATAAATGTAATCTATTAAAGTGTGCAAGAGGGGCTATAGCGTGCAAGGAGTACGATTGTAATCTCAACAGTAGCAGTCAGGCCATGAGCTACGCAAGGAACTAGACATGAGCTGTTTCTCTACAAGCTTCCAAGATTGAGTTTTGCACTAGGAACAAAGGTTTAGATAATGAATACTTGTGTGCCACTTAAATGCTGCTCAAGTGCTTTTCAAGATATTTAATTAAGTTATTAACTACTCTGTTGAAATAAACTACTGATACCTTCATGCAAGTCCCACTGCTTCTAACAGACTGAAATATTGTTTGCTTATCCCTGTTTCTCTGCTATGCTTTCTTTGCCTCCACAATTTCTCCTCCTTCTCTGCTTACTTCCCTTAACAATGCAAAACCAGTTCTCTCCTGAAAGCTGCTGGGCTCACTGCACCATGCCCAGCCATCAACTTTTGTATTTGACACTCTTAAATGCCAAAGGCACCTCATTACCATGTTCTCCTTCTATGCCTCAGATTATACTCCCCACTTTCAGGCTTTCATATGTTTCACCCTGGTGAACTGCTTCCCAGCAAATGTCACTTTGCATCTGTAAACCTGATTCTCCAGATTATGTTTTCTACTTGTTTTTGTGGTACAGATTATAGCCGGCATCCTTACATCCTGCAGTGCATCTCACACTACTAAACATTGAAAATACTCCTTGATCAGTCACTCAGCATGAAAATTCTCCTTATCTCACCATCCTCTTAATTCAATCCATTTCCCCCTGCATAACCTGAGTGATTGCCTCCACTCCTGTGCATTTTTTCTACAACCCTTGTTAACAGCATGCTAATCCGTCTTTCTATTTCTAATGTCTCCTTCCTAGCTGTGTGTTTCAGCCAGCAACTTCTCCTGAATATTTCAGAATTATTATTGAAGTAGTGTGTCCAAAACTTGGATCATCTCTTCTATGATTTGCTGCAACTCTTTCTCCCTCCCACAATCCTGTTATTGCTAATGGCAAAACTGTCTCCTCTGATGTGGAGGACCATCTTTTTTTCACTTTGGCACAAATATTCTGCCCATATCCAAGATTAATATTATTACTTCTAATCTCATTTTTTCCTCTGGCCACTACTACTAACTTGCCTCATCTCACATAACCATACTCTCTATTTCATTTTGGCCACACCTCTTTGATGTCCACAACACATGTTGCAGCACAAGTAAAAGTTCCACAAGCGTGTCCATATTTCTGTTCTAATTAATCCTTGTTTGTTGTTGCTTTTGTCACTGAGCGCAAATGTTACCATCTTTCACACATATTTGTTTTTTCATAATTATCTATCATCTTCTTTAGAGCCATTTTGGATCTGTACATTGCTTCTCTAAATTTGAGTTGACTGTGAAGCCTGTAAACACTTTTTGTCTGCTATATGTCAAAATACTGCTGTCACACCTTTAATTAATTGTCTGAATGACAGCAGAGCACTTGAGAGCCAACAGGAAGAAAATGGTTGATTTCCTTTAATTTAAAAAAACTATCTCAACCAAGACTTCTCTGTGACAAAAATACTGTCAGCACTTTATTGAGATCCAGAGAATAGGAAAAATTTGAAGCCTCTGATACTGCGCAGAAAAATAGTTTTGTGTTTTCTTCCATTTTTTCTTATTATCTTCCAGCTTTAAAAACCAAAAACTACAGAAAATGCAGCAGTTTCTAAACAAGTGTTAAACAAGTCTTTTTCTAAAGAGTCAGCCCCAAAGTTGTCTCAAAACTGTTTCCCATGAAATAAAATGTGTATGACAATTAGTTTTGCACAGGAAAAACCATCTCATTAGAACTTTTGACTCCTCAGGTATCCAGGTGACTGTTGTGGCAGTGCTGCAGGTGGATGGGCACTGGGACTCCTGTAACCTGACTTGGGAAGAAAATCCTGCTTTCTCTTTCTGGCTCTTGCTTATGGCTAAGCAAAGGGAAGCAGGGCTTAATGTCATGACTTTTCAATTTATTCCTGTATGTTCTCTCACTCTGAGGATTCCTGTTTTGTTCCTATTGCACTGTAGTTCTCCCTTTTCCTTATGAAAAACGTCAAGACTATTTGTCTGCCCCATGAGGAAATGTGAGCACTGCCCTAAGGCTCCTCTATCTGTACCCTTCCTTACAGTGTTTTGAGTGCAGTAATTCAAAGTCTGATGTTAGACTGCCCACCCCAACATGCTCCATAGTAATGGGACCCCTCACACTGGCTGTCAGTGCATTTAGTGGGTGGGTGCCCATTTTTGTTAGTTGGAGGCACTGTCTTTGACTATTTTTGCAAACTGGTGTCCTCAATTAATTTACATGCACAAACCAAGATTTCCTCAGTGAAATATTCTAAAAGGCTGATACCATTTCATCATGAGTGACCGTCAGTGAGGATGACACAGCTAGTAATCAGATGGTGAATCTCATTTTAATTTGCTGTTTTCTATTGTTTTCCATGCATTTTACATAGTTTTTTTCTTTCAATTACTTAACTTTTGTTCCTTTATTTTGTACTACAGAGCTATACTTTACATATCCTCACCTTCTCAGGAGATAAAATAATTCTGTTGCTTTTAATTAAACACTAGCACTTCTGCCAATTCTTCATGATTTAATATATGTAATACCATTAACTTGTGATTAACCTAGGTCAATATATCCTTGAAAGAGAAAGTCTGAGTCTTAAATGCAAGAAATTTCTCAGTCAAATAATATTTGACTGTTTTAATGGACTAATAAGCACAAAAAGGTGCATACAATTAATAACTGAATACCTTACTCTTCCTATCTCATAGTATTTCCAAAACATTTTAAGAAGACATATACCTCTGTTCGTTTTTCTGCTCCAGATAACACAGGATTAATGGTAAAGAATGTGCCTGTCAGAATAAGGATCGACATTTGGGTTTGGGCTTGAGCCCTGCAAAAGTTCAAGCCCACTGAGGTCAAAATTACACTGTAAAAGACAGTCACCTCATGAAATTTTGTGAGATGAGAGTGAGTTCTCACATGTACAGCTCATGATTTTATTTGCCCCTTCCCTCTTCCCATTGGAGCTTCCCCTGAGTCCCACCTTGTACCACCCCTGTACCCCCCATCCATGGGCTCTGTAACCCCTATGTAAGGGAACTGCCCGGCCACATTGCCCTCTCTCTGCCTGGACCCCTCTGCGGGGATGGAACAAACATCACCTGTGGAATCTGCCATGCAGAGAGCCTTCCTTTGACTCCTTACCTCTGGTAATACTGAGCTGTCCGGTCTGAGCGTGGGGCTGGGGGTGTGAGTGTCTCACCAGCGCCTGAACAGCAGCGCAGGGCCAAAGGAGAAGCTGGCTGGCAGCTACACTGCTGCACCCGGGGGTCTCTCTCATGTGGCTTCCTGGAGACACAGCTGCTTTCTGCCTAAGGCCTCAGAGCACATTTCACCCCACCAAAACACAGTTAAACAGTCAACAAAGATTGTCAGCTTCTGTGCTCATCTCCAGTTTTCCTCTTAGAAATGGTGCTATGAACTGCCATGGGGGACATCTCACTGCCTTTTCTGTCCTGGGTTAGCACTGCTCTCTGTGAAGTCAGGTTCATATTGGACTCCACAGTTCCTATGGCACTGAAACTGAGCATTTGAATCAGACACTGCCTGAACTAAAAAGTTGAAAAAACGGGAAATCAGTCAAAACACACAAGAAATTTAAAAACAGTTTTATAAATCAATCTGCATATTAGCAGAAAAGTCTTTGATTAGCTAAAAAGTCTTTGAAATTCTCTCAGTAGTATTACAGTGCCCTCAGGTATTGTCTTCCTCTTATTGTCTTCCCTTGAAAGACATCTCTAAATAATACTAATTTCAGCAGACTGGGTGAATATGGAAGGCAAATCACAGCAAAAGCAATTTGTTTCCAAATAAGATTCTTTTCTTGAGTGTTTTGACAACTCCTGATTTTTAAAAAGTATTCTTTAATTTTGAAATACTGTGGAATAAATATAAACTCCCAAAGAAAACCTGAATAACATCATCACCAAATGTAGGAACAAAAAGAATAGAAGGAAAGACATCTAAAAAAGAAGATCAAACCTAAGGGCAGAAGAGGTAATGAATTCTGTAAGAGCCTTTTGGAAAAAAACCCATGAGGTAAGCATTTAAAAAAAACAAACCAAACAAACAAAATCCAAACCACAATCAATCAACCAACCAACGAACCCCCACATAGATATATAATTTCTTAGATACACTCACATTTAATATGTCTTAATGGTGAGGAAAATTGCATAAAGAAATCAGTACATGATGCTATATGATGATATAATATAACCTGAAACTATTTGAATTCGTACTGCCATTTTAATCTGAAGAAATCAGCTTCCTGAAGACACGGGATATCTTTAAAGCATCAGTCCAATTTTTTTTGGTTGTTGTTATTAAGAGTAACAATATAAAATGGATATTATTTAGCTGATCAACTGCTCCACATTCTGGGTAATTCCAATATTATGTCTCACATAACTAAATGGTGGATGTAGGCCCATCATTTAGCACTGTTTTATGTCTTCAAATAAATGTGAGGAAGGTCAGCACATCACCAGGAGAATCTTCTAACTTACCACAATTAAAAAATTTGTCAAAGCTGAAGTAATATTATAATCTGTTATTCTTTCAAGATACTCTTAAAGGAATAGCCTGTGAGCTTACAAATGTAAATTACATGATGGAATACGTGCACTGGAGATGGTGGGAATCCTACCATTGAACATGGTTTCACAGAGAACACCGCTGCACTGTAGCTTTGTTCTGCTGTCCATCCAGTTCTGTCCTGTTGTCTTTCTTGGAAAATGGCTCTGTAAATAATACTTATTTTCAGAAAGCTGGATGAATATGGAATAAACACACAACACAGTCCAAGCACTATAGACTTGAGTATTCCACTACTCTTCCAACTTCCAATGAATGGACTCTGCTGTCCTTCAGCTCAGAACCACACTGCTCCTCTTCCTACCTGCTCCTGAATTGGCTCCTAATAGCTGTCTACCAGCATATGTTAAAACATTCCCCAAACAGCTAAGAAAAGCATTTTCAAACTGTTGCAAAATCCAGAAGGACAAAAGGAATTTGAATCCCACCAATCTTTCATTTTCTATGCAAATGATACTTTAATTTTCTTTCATGATGATTTGAGGTACATCTGAAATTGTGTGTCATATCAAAAGCTATGTTAACCCTTCAGTTTTCTAAGGATTGCCTGCAGTATTTCTGAGGAGGGCCAGAAGAATTGCTGTCACATTTTTGTCATCTGTCTTTACAAACTGTACCCTTCAAAGAAAAACGATATAAGGTTCTCACCCCAAGTCATACCCCAGTCCTCTCTTCTTTCAGTAATCCCTAACTATCTTTTTTCTTAACCTCACTTGCACATTCACAAAGAGTTTTACTAACAAAACAATTCTCTGTGGCTCAGAAAGAATCAATACTGCTTATAAGCACACTATTTATTGGCAACTTACTCCTGAATTTCCCCATCCAAGCTATCAATAGGAAGGCAATCTCTTTACAGCACTAATGACTTGCGGTAAAGTATATACATCTGTTTAATACAAATAAGGGCAAACGACTTCCCAGCCTTGGTTAGATAAAATAGAGCTCACAAGTGCTTATCTCACTTAGAAAGAATAATTTATAGCCTTTTCTCATTAAAAGGATAAACTATTAGAGTGGAGACAAGTAGGAAAATAACAGCATTGGAGAAACAAGGGAAGTGGGAGAGGGTTGGTGGGTGAGCACTAAGTTTGACATGATCTAAAAACTCAGTGCTCTTAATACTGACAACAATCTAAGCCATTGGCAGAAGAAAAAGGACAGGTAAACCAGGGTTTCCCCAGACAGAGGGAAAAAATATCAAAGTCCTGGGAATCTCAGCAACACCAGTGAACTGCTGGAAACTGCACCAACAATTCAGTCAACCATAAACTGACTACCAGATCGACTAGGGTAGGAAAAGCCCTTCATTTCGAAAAGAACATTAAGCCAAAAAAACCCCGCTACTTCGCCCACCATGTCCTTGTTAAGAGTGCCTGTCAAGATATGCAACAGAGAGAACAAAACTAATGCTGATAACTGCTTATCTTAAATCTCTCAGAAGTTTCACCTGCAAAAATACTGCTTCATTTCTTGTCCTAAAAATACATATAAAATTATGTCCATGCCATTTCCCATCAATATTTACAGTAATGGTTGGTGATTATAAGATCAGAAGCTTTCCTTAAACCTAATTCTTATTTTCCACAGCTTCAAAAACTTGTGGGTTAAAATCCAAAGCAGACCAATTCACGCAGAGGCACTGAAAACTTCCTCGTGATACCTTTAAAATCCCACTCTAGTCTTCAGCAGGAATAAGTCCTTTTGAAAGGATTTATATATATATACAGTTCTCCCTCCACCCCAATAATGAGATTAAAACCTTAGAGAGTCACAAGATTGCAATGCATCCTGAGCCTTTTGTTTTTGTTCTTTCTAGAAAGCACTAAAAAGCAGTCTCATCTATGTGTGTGGTAGCTGAAGTTCACCAGCTTCCCAGGAAGACATCAACTAGAAACAGAATTTTTACATTTCTTCTTTCTGTTACACTGTTCTCAAGGTCACTCAGTTTCTCTTGTTGCTGCTTTAGGCTATGAAGACTCTCAGCTCTGCACCATTAGCAGATTTCTACCTTTTGTGCCAAGGATCATAATGAAAAATATTAAATATGGCCTTACCCAGACTGTACATCATCCTGTGAAGATGTTTCAACAGAGATCATCCAGTCTAAAATGACTGTTTTCTAGTGACTACGTTATTAGACAAAAAATACCCCTCATTTTTAAACACAAGGATCTCTTTTAGGTATGCTGTGAAGAAGCAGCATTCATACCTTCACTGGTGCCTCCACTGGTACCTCCATCAGCCACAGACTAACTCAGGAAAGGAAGCCTGTGAGGCGAACTGCTCTGAGCTCCCCCTTCTCAATCATTCTGTTTTTACATGGACTTTACAGCTGCACTTTGGAATAATGCATAATACAGTGGGGGATGAAGAGCATTCTTATTCGTGGCTTATTTTCTTCTAGTCCACAGCCTCTCAGACATTTTCAGCTGCACAGAAGCTACAAGAAAAGGTACTTTGGCTGTATGCACAACCAAGAAAAGTATCAGCAGGTTAAACAAAACTTGTCTGAAGTTATTTGTACTGTTGAATTTAATTCTGGTCCATGTACTGCAGTACTCCTCTTTTAGTATGCTGGAATGCTTAAGTCCCAGACGAATTTGACGTTACTGATCTCAGTTTTGTTTCAATGTCCTTTGTAGGAAATGTTACTAATGTCAGGGGCAAAGCAAAACGATCGTTAACTTTACACTGTGGGAATTCGTCCTTTGTCCTGCCTGTAGCTACGCCCGGCGAGTGCGTCAGTGCCACAGGTCTCCTCACGCACGGCCCAGTACCCGCGCAAATCTCCCGGAGGCCCGGCGCCGGTGTCCGTCCGGGGGCCTTTGTCCCGTCTCACGGCCGCTGTAACACATCCGGCCCAGAGCAAAGCGACAGGAGCGGGCACGGCGGGGGAACGTGGCCGGGCACGGCGGGCTGGCGACGGACCGCTCGGTGCACNCGGTAGCGTGTCCCCCCGGCGGGACGCGCTGCAGCGCTGCCGGACTAACCCGGGAAAGCGCCCGCACCGGCGGTCACAAACGCCTCGAGCTGGTTTATATCTGCTCGGGCAACTCCTCTGCGAGTAACTTCTGCTCGGCCACAAGAAGCACCGGAGACAGCGAGCGTTCCGGCAGCCGCTGAGTCGCTGACTCCTCGGAACGGAATCCCCGACTTATTTTACCGAGATCACCTCTCCGCTGCGAGAGGCTGCCGGGCGCGATTCCGGGCTCTGCGCCGGGAGCGGGAGCGGGCAGTCAGATGGCCGGGACCCGGGCCGGGTCCAGGGCGCGCGTAGCGGACGGTGGCAGTCGCCCCGGGGACTGCCCGGCCGCTGCGACGTCTCCGAGGGGAAAGAGCTTTGCATCTGGAACGGGGTTTGCCTAAGGGCTAGGGGAGTCCTTGGCCCCGGAGCAGTCTGCCTGGCAGCGCCTGGGACCCAACAGCATCAGGGAGAGGGAGCGGCGGGGCGGAAAGGGGATTCTCGAGGAATCCGGGGACGGGGAGCCAGAGACACTGGGTGATGCCTGCCCGTGGTCTCCTCCTTCGGTGTCACCTCATCGGAAGAAGAGACACAAAAGTAGATTTTTCATGCCATGGGGTCTACAGAGATAAATCCCACATATTTCCACGTGGAAAAACGAGGGTAAAAAATTTCAGGAAAGTCAATGAACTGGAAAACGCACCACTAATGTGCAACAAGTGTCACTGATGACATACAAACTGCCAACCGGACTCCCAGGGCGGTTTAAGACGGAGCGGGAGGCTTTGGCTCTACCCCCGGGACCCGTACACCAGATTGGACGAGGGTCCCGAGGCAGGAGTCCCCCTCAGGACCACCGACCGCCGGGGTCCAAAGGCCCCCGGGGCGACGCCAGTCGAGTTCTGCGCGCTCCTGGCTGCGGCGGAAGCCGCGCGGGAGCGGGCCGGCGGCGGGACACTCTCGGATGTACCAGGGGAGCAGGCGGCAGGCCGCGCGGGTGCGTTCCGCCACGGCCTCTGCTACCGGCGGCACGGCAGCCCAGCGGCGAGCTTACCCGTCAAGGGTGGACGGGGGTCGGTCTCGCCCCGCCGCAGCGTGGATGGCGGAGGCCGAGGGCTTACCTTGTTCTATCGGTTCCGCCCAAGAAAGCGACGTCCCGGCGGGGCCGCTCCTCGGTGAGCGGCTGTCGGCTGCCTTGTGTGTAGATCATTACTCGGCTCCCGGCCGGGCGGGGCGGGAGGCGTCCCTCTCGTTAGCCGAGCCGAACCGAGCCGCTCAGCTCCGAGGGGTCGGCATTCAGAGTCTCAAGACCTGCGGGCTCGGCGGGCAGAGGCGCTGCCGGCCCTCATCACCGCACTGGGGCGGGCAGGCCGGCGGGACGCAACCCCGCGGTCTGCGCCCCGAAGAGGCACGGGCTGGCAGAGACCGAGCCGAGCCGCGGGCTGGCTGCGCGCCGGCACCTGCCTACCCGGGAAGGGCGGTCTCCGATCCCTCGCTGAACTCACGACTCTCCGGCCGGGCCGATCAGCCCCGGCGGCGGCAAACTGCGGCGGTTTTCAACGCCGCCCTGAGCCGGGGCCGCGCCGGAGGCAGAGGGACCAGGTGGCACTGCCAGCCCCTTCCCAACGCACGCAGGCGTCGCGGAAACGAGCCTGGACAGAGCTGATACACCGTGGCTGTTCCCTCAGCTGCTGATGTTTGCACTAGACGGAGGGAAAAGTAACGAAGTTGTTTATTAAACCTTCTTTACGCGCAGCGTCGTTTTAAATTTCACGTTTGTACGTTAAGCGGTTTACAAAGATGCGCAAAACAAGACGCACGGACTGTTACATCCCCTGACTCCAGAGATCCAAAACAAAGACCGTGGACGAGCCCGAATAATTACTTTCCAAACCTACATTGACATTACGGTCTTGTTACAGGTTAAACGAAACCCTGTTCACCTGCAAACGATTCTGAAGACAGACATGACCACATCCAAAAAACCACCCTTTTAATAATTGTTCAGATATGATCAAGTCGATTCGTGTTTACTTTGTGAACACTTAGAAAAGATTTAGTTCCTCGCTTGTTGTGGTTAATGTTTTCCTTAGTTAACAATGTATCAAACCCTTAGGAGAAATCAATTGCATGGCGGATATAACATGATATAAGCCCAGATTCCGGAATTAGTTTCTGTATAAGCCTCAAATCCGAGTTCTTCTTTTCTTGACAATGAATTATGCTTTCGATTAGGAATATCTCTGGTCATTTTGTTTGTGCGAACGGGCTTGATTCCGCGGTGATGTAACAGCAGTTTTTCTCCCTTTAAAGACCAGCGGCTATTACCCCAGCGTCGGGTCGGGAAACAGGAAAGGAGGAAGGGAGGAAGGGAGGGAGGAAGGGAGGGAGGAATGAAGGCAGGCCTCTGCTAGGCCAGTAGGTTCCAGAACAGGGAACAAAGTTGAGCTAAACAGCTATTCCTAGGGCGTACGATCATTTTTTACAACCGCTTTAAAAACGTTGGGCTCTAAAGCGAGTGAACGGCCGCTGCGCAGCTGAAGACGGAGCCGATTACCCGACAGAACAGCGATCGGGGCGGGCATTACCGCTCAGTGCTCGGGGCAGAGCAGCCGCCGGAGCTCCGCGGTCACTGCCCGGCTGCTCGATGAGGCGCGGGCGGTCTCTGCGCCGGGTGCCCGCCCGGCGAGAAGGGTCCGACACGGCGCGTGGGAGGGCGCGGCCGCCTGAGGGTGTACCCGCTGCCTACCGGGGGGGCAGAGTGGACCGGCGGGGCGGGGCTGGCTGACCCCGGCGGCGGGGCCGGGGGTCCCGTCGGGCGCAGCGCGGCCACGTGCAGCC